>MQTX01000219.1:450320-513669 GCA_009735665.1 Angiostrongylus cantonensis | reverse complement strand
CAGACAAGATGGCGTACAATAATTGCTGAATTACGCTAACGATTGGCATCAGATGCCAAATATAATTCCACCGCTGCTCAAGACAACCCATTCAACATTTTCTTAACTTTTTAGTAGTTTACCATGGATCTCCCTCATATGAGGGATCTCGAGCCGGTTAGTCGCGAGGCTACGTGGCGCGTCCCCTGGTGGCGGATAGGGGGTTAATCGCGGACCAAAAGCGACCTTTGCTTCCCTGAGACACAGATGGATCCAGGGGATGGACTCCCTCTTTCTGCTGCGCCGATTTGGCACATACTTTCTGTATTTGCTCGGCGTATTCATGCATGCGTGTGTGAGTGCGTTCTCGCTTTATGCGGATTGTATTCTACGAGTCAATTCGGCCAAAAGCCTGCATTCAAGTGACAGGGAAGTATTTGGGAGGGATTAGGAGTTGCCTCCAACAAATAAGCTCCATGTCCACTCTGGAAGAGCCCTGCAAGCTACCCGTGAGTATAAAAAACCCCTACTTGCATAGCCAAGCAAGCTATACGTGGGTACCAAAAATGCTAAATACAGTAAAAAGAAAACGGGCCTTATTCTCCTGACCCCGGAAAAGCACCCAATCTCGCAGCGTTGGGTAGGACGAGTACGGAGGGGTTGATAAAATCTCAGAGCCAGTGGAAGCTGACTGAATCAAGAACTATGGTAGCCATCTGTACCTACAACGCACGTAAACGTGCGTCCGAGTCGTCGATAGAGGATTTGCTCATGCAAGCAAGAATGATATGGTACGACGTTATCGCACCGGCCTAGACGAGACGACGCCACCCATTCAACGCCGTCTATGACACTGAAGAAGAACTGTTCCTCGGAACATGCGACAGTAGGAGAGTAGGCGATGTCGGCGTTCTCGCCAACACGAGTTTGTCCATGGACATCGATTCATTCGAACAGCTTACGACCAGAATCGGACGTTTACTATTAAAAAGATGTGAATCAACACCGGCTTTGACAATCTTCGTCGTTTACGCGCCAGCATCAAACTATGACAAAGAAGAAATCGAAGCGTTCTACATGGACTTGCAGAGGTTCTACAGAGAAGACCATAAGACCTTTAAGGACATCACTGGAGATTTCAATGCCAAGATTGGACTAAGAAAAACGTCTGCAGAACGTCACACTGAGACCCACGAATTAGAATGGAACGAACAAGGTGGGCGGCTCTCTGAGTTTATCATCTCGACCGAGAGCATCCACGGTAACTCGCAATTCCAGAAACCTCACCGTCAACGCTGGCCGTGGAAATCTCGCAATGAAGAGTACCATAACGAAATAGACCACATCATACTAAATAGGAAGTTTTGCCTAACCGATGTCGCTGTTGTCCAGAAATTTTACACGGGATCAGACCACCGACTCCTTCGTGCAAGATTTTACTTCTCGCAGAAAGGACAAAAAGCCGCTAAATTCAAAACCCGAAGTCTTAGAACCACCACGAACTGGGACTTATTCAACTCATTAGCCGGCTGTTTGGAAGATGGCGTTGCCGATAACATCGACGAAGAAAACGGTCGGCTCATTTAAATTTTCACGTTAGCGCCGTGAAAGCTGAGAGTTCGAAAGTCACCAAGAAACATCTGTCTCCAAACACATTCGAGCTGGTACGCTAAACTGACACGCAGACGATAAAAGAAAAACCTAAAGTCAGCAGAGCAGTAGTAATGATCGAAGATTTAGAGGCTGGGAAGAGCATTCGTAAAGCCTACCGCAGCTTCGCCAATTACGATAGCAAGATGACTGCACTCCGACGCTCAGACGGAACAATAACAGCATCCAGTAAGGCAATGTGGAATGTGATTCACGAACACTACACAGATCTTTTCGATAGCCACGTCCACCTCGCTATGAAGTAAAAGAGGATGGATGTTTGTGCCACCGGTTCACCCTTCTGATATCCGACATGCCCTTTCATCGGTGAAAAGTCGAAAAGCTCCAGGCCCGACAGGATAAAATATTTTGAATTGTGGACTATTTAATTATTATTAATATGAAATTGTAAAAGACAGTAAGAAAGTTTTTATATCTTTTTGAAGAGTATTTGGAAATGGTACAAATCATCCATCAATTGTCCACAGGGGAGTAAGTTGTAGTAAAGTAGATTTAGGGGAACCTGAATCTAATATTAAACTAAGAAAAGTGTTTTGAAAACATTTTATAGGGATTATTCCTTGTGGTTTTTAGGACTTAGTTTAAATTGAGAATTATTGATTGTTGACCAGGAGGTTTACTCTTAGTTAAAAGAATTTATTTTAATTGTTAAAATATTAGATTGTAAATCTAAAGATTTGTTGTTCTTGTTGTTGATGGTTTTTTTATGGTTTTTTTAATGATGATTTTTATTTTGCAGTCTGTAGCTTTTGTTACTTTGTATGAGCGTCATTTGTTAGGGAGTAGACAAATTCGATTAGGTCCTACTGAAGTGAGGTTTATGGGAGTTTTACAGGCGTTGTTAGATGTTGTTAAATTGTTGAAGGAGGAGCAGGTTTTGCCTCTTTTTACTTATGATTTGGTATTTTTAATGGTGCCAGCTTTATCTTTTGTTTTGATGTATTTGGAGTGATTTCTGTTACCATATGCTTATAGTTTTTTAAGGTTGGAGTATTCTTTGTTGTTTTTTTGTGTTTGTTGGGTTTTAGAGTTTATTCGGTTATAATTAGTGGTTATATTAGTAAGTCTAAGTATGGGATGATTGGAGCTTTGCGAGCAAGAAGTCAGAGGGTTTCTTACGAAATTGCTTTTTCCATTTGTTTGTTATCCGTTATGTTTCTATTCGGTTTGCTGATGTTTAAGAAGGGTTTTGAGTTATTAATGTTATTTATGTATTTGCCTTTTTTAATTATGTTAATTGCTGAGTTGAATCGGGCTCCTTTTGATTTTGCTGAAGGGGAGAGGGAATTGGTGAGAGGATATAATGTGGAGTTTGGAAGGGTGGCTTTTGTCTTGTTGTTTTTGAGAGAGTATGGGAGTTTGATTTTTTTTTTGTGTTTTGTACTCTGTCTTGTTTTTTAGTTTTTCTTTGTTGATAGTTTATTTTATGATTTCTTTGATGATTTTTGTTCGTAGATCTTATCCGCGTTATCGTTATGATTTGATGATGAAGATGTTTTGATTTAAATTTTTGCCCGTTTCTTTGATTTATTTGTTTTTCTTTTTTATTGTTGGTTTGTTGTAAAGAAATTAATCAAGTTTTTTTGTTAGGTGTGTTTTTGTTAGTTTTTTTATTGCAATATGTTTTTTATTTTGAGGAAGGGATATTAAGTGGGTTTTTTAAAAATTTTTTGTTTGTATTGTCGAATGTTTTTAGTTATAGTTTGAATTATTCTATGAGTTATATGATTTCTTTTTTTACTTTTATTGTTTTGTTAGTGTTTTGTTTTGGAGGTTATTTTTCTTATTGTTTTTGTGTTTGTGATATGTTGGAGTTTACTTCATTGTATGCTTTGGTGGCTTGATTGACTACGGTTTTGGTTATGATTTCAAGGATGAAGGTTTCTGTTTATTTAAGTAAGTCTGGAGATAAATTTTTGAAAACTTTTAGAATATTGATAGTAGAGGTGGTTAGAGAATTGTCTCGTCCTATAGCTTTAACTATTCGTTTGACGGTTAATGTGATGGTAGGTCATTTAATTGTAGGTTTTTTGTTTATAAGAATTGATGGAGTGTTGGGTGATGGTTATGTGTGGTTAATGGTTTTAGCTATTATGATGGAGTGTTTTGTTT
Source organism: Angiostrongylus cantonensis (assembly GCA_009735665.1). Lineage (NCBI taxonomy): Eukaryota > Metazoa > Nematoda > Chromadorea > Rhabditida > Metastrongylidae > Angiostrongylus > Angiostrongylus cantonensis. The sequence continues at coordinate 509,907 of MQTX01000219.1, read as the reverse complement.
TTTTTATTCAGAGTTATATTTTTTCTCGTTTGATTTATTTGTATTTAAATGAATAGTGGGATGTTAACTTAAGTTTAAAGTGTTAGATTTTTAATCTAAAAATGTTTTCACATCTTGGTTAATATAGCATAAGAAATGTGTTTGTTTTAAGAGCAAAAGGTATAGGATTAACTAATGAGTTGTTTAAGTCTTCTAAACTTATATTAGGTGTTCCAACTCGTTATTGTATATGTTTTTTTATGGTTTTAATGATGAGTATATTTGTTTTATTAGTAGATAATATTTTTTTTTGATGAAGAGTGTTTTTGATTATGACTTTATTGATTGTTTTTATAAATAAGAAGTTGTTAGGATATAGAAGAATTTTAATTATTTTGTTTTGTAGGAAAGTCTTGGTTTGATTTTTTTATTAATATATTTTGATGGTTTTTTACCTGTGTTGATTATGATAATTAAGATTGGAGTAGCTCCGTTTCATTTTTGGTTGTTTAAGGTTATTGAGGGCATGTTTGGTTTTAACTTAGTATGATTTTTAACGATTCATAAGTTGCCTTTTTTATTGGTTTTTTTGCAGTTGTTTTATTTAAATATAGTTTATTTTTTATTAATGGGTTTATTAGTGTGTTTGTTTCAATTGTTTATATTAAAGTCTTTTAAGAAATTATTGTTGATTTCTGCTGTTGAATCTTTTAGGTGGATTGTATTAGGTTTAGTAATGTCTTTTTTTAATGTATTTTATTTGTTTTTTTTATTTAATTTTAATAATATTTTTGATTTATAAGTTTGATAAGAATGAAGGTTTGGTGGGGTTTAGTTGGGAATTGGTGTTAGTATTTATAAATATGCCTTTTAAGGTTAGTTTTTTTGTTAAGATTATTTTATTGATGGATTTTTTAAAGGGTTTTGGTATTTATGTGATTGTAATTATATTTTCAATGTTTTTAAGGGTTTTATCTTTAAGTTTTTGGTTAGTGTTTTTAAGGGTTAAAAAATTGTTATTTGGAAAGTATAGTGTTGTGGGGATGATTTATAGTTTTCCTTTAATAATAATAGTGTTATTGTAGAAAATTGGTTTTCATCTTTAGTAAATATTTATTATGTTATCTTGATAAGGTAGAGTTTTGTGGGTGAAGAATGTTAAATAGATAGTCTATGTTTGATTACGGATCAGAAAGGTGAACATTTTTGTAATTTAGTTTAGTAAGAATTTTTATTTTTGGTGTAAAGGGGGGTTAGTTACAGATTCTTTTAGTTTAATTATAAAATGTGACTTTGAAGAGGTTAAGATGAAGAGAATGTTGAATAGACAGAATTTTAAGAGTTTTTTTAGTTCTTTAGTGGTTACTTTGCCCAGGAGAAAGAGGTTAACTTTGGGTTGAAATTATGGTAGAATGTTGGGAATAATTTTAGTTTTTCAGTTGTTAACTGGACTATTTTTATCTTTTTATTATGTTGCGGATGGTTTAGTGGCTTTTAGTTCGGTTCAGTATATCATATCTGATGTTAATTTGGGTTGGTTGTTTCGGATTTTTCATTTTAATGGGGCGAGTTTGTTTTTTATTTTTTTGTATTTACATATTTTTAAGGGTTTATTTATAATTAGTTATCGATTAAAAAAAGTTTGGGGTACAGGTTTATTAATTTTTTTGTTGACTATGATGGAGGCTTTTATGGGTTATGTTTTAGTTTGAGCCCAAATAAGATTTTGGGCTGCGGTTGTAATTACTAGGTTGTTGAGTGTTGTTCCTGTTTGAGGTCAATTGATTGTGATGTGAATTTGAAGAGGTTTTGGAGTAACAAGGTCAACTTTAAAGTTTTTTTTTTGTTTTGCATTTTTTGTTACCTTGATTATTGTTGGTTTTGGTTATAATACATATGATTTTTTTGCATAGGGCTGGTAGAACTTCTAGTTTGTATTGTCATGGTGATTATGATAAAATTAGTTTTGGTCCTTATTATTGGAACAAGGACTTTTATAATTTGTTAGTTTTTTGTTTTTTTTTGTTAGTTTTGTTGAAGCCCTTTTATTTAGGGGATCCTGAAATGTTTATTGAGGCTGATCCTATGATGAGACCAGTACATATTGTTCCAGAGTGGTATTTTTTATTTGCTTATGCTATTTTGCGGGCTATTCCTAATAAGGTTATGGGTGTTGTAGCTTTATTGATAAGAATTTTGTCATTTTATTTTTTTTATTGGTTAGTAATTATACATCTTGTTTGGTAAATTTGAATAAGTTTTTAGTTTTAATATTTATTGTAGTTTCTGTGATGTTAAATTGATTGGGTCAATGTTTGGTAGAATATCCTTATTATGTTTTGAGTTTAATTTTTTCTTTAATATATTTTTTTTCTAGTTTATTTGATATTATTTGTTTATTGGTTTAGAAAGACAAGTAGTATAGTATGTATATTGAATTTAGGTTTTAAAGGAATAATTTGTGTTTTGTACCATAATTTTCATATTTTATGGTTATCGAGTTATGCTTTTTATTTATTTTTTAGGACTTTGGGTATTACTAGTTCTTTGGTTTTGTTTTTTAAGTTTGGGTTGTATTTACCTTTTGTACTTGGGTTATTGGTGTTGTTATTTATTTCTTTTTTATGAGGTAAAGATATTTCTTTAGAAATATAATGATGTTATTAGAAGGTTTAAGGGGGTATCATAATTTTTTTGTTATGGGGGGGTTTAAGTTTGGTGTAATGTTATTTATTTTTAGTGAGGTTATATTTTTTTTGGAATTTTTTGAGTGTTTTTTGATTCTGCGTTAGTACCCGTCCATGAATTAGGTGGTGATTGGTCATCTTATGGTTTGTCAATGGTTAATCCCTTTGGGGTGCCGTTGTTGAATATTATTATTTTGTTGAATAGGGGGGTTAGAGTTACTTGAGCTCACTATAGTTTGTTGAGTAATAAGAGATGCTTGAATAGGATGGTATTGACTTGTTTATTGGCTTTTTATTTTACTTTAGTTCAGTTAATGGAATATAGGGAAGCTAGATTTTAATTTCTGATGGTATTTATGGTAGAATTTTTTGTTTTTATTTTTTAATTTGTTGGGTTTAATGAAGTGTCATTTTAATTATAATCATCATTTGGGATTAGAGTTTGGGATTTTGTATTGGCATTTTGTAGATGTAGTGTGATTGTTTTTATTTGTATTTGTTCATTGGTGATCTTATTGCTAGAATAGTTTAAATTTAAGAATTTTTAATTTGTAATTAAAAGGTTTGGCTAGTTTTGATGAGAGCTTTATTGCTTGGTTTTGTTATATTTTTTTATCCTTATCTATTTTTTTGTTTTTATTTTTGTTAGTTTATTAATAATAAATAGAATTTCATGAATGGGTTTATTTATGTGGATTCTATTGTGTTTGTTTTGTTAGTTTTAATGATGGTTTTTATTTATGGGGCGGTAGTTATTAGAGAATTTAATAGGAGTCTTAAGTATTTGAGTATGATGTTAATTATATTTTGCTATTTATTTTTTGCCTCTAGAAATATAATGATGTTATATATGTTTTTTGAATTATCAATGTTTCCAATTTTAGTGATGATTTTGGGGTTTGGTTCGCAATTTGAGAAAATTGGATCTAGGTATTATTTATTATTTTATACTACTTTTTGTTCTTTACCTTTTTTATATGTTTATTTCAAAAGGGTTTTTTATTTTTGTTATAATTATTTTGATTTTTTTTTATCTTGGGAGATAATATTTGTTTTATCTTTAAGTTTTATGGTTAAGTTTCCTGTTTATTTTTTGCACTTATGATTACCTAAAGCTCATGTAGAAGCTCCGACTACGGCTAGAATGTTGTTGGCTGGATTGTTATTAAAGTTGGGGACAGCAGGTTTTTTACGGATCTTGGGTTCTATAAATTTTTCGTATAATAATTTTTGGTTGTTTTTATCATTGTTGGGGATAATTTTGTCTGCTTTTAGGTGTTTGTTTCAAAGGGATTCTAAATCTTTAGCTGCTTATTCTTCTATTACCCATATAAGATTTTTATTGTTGGCAATAAGGGTTTTATTTATTAGTGGTAAAGTGGCGAGGGTTTTGATGATATTGGCACACGGTTATACGTCAACTTTAGTGTTTTATTTAATTGGGGAGTTTTTTCATGTTAGATCAAGACGAATAATGTATTTTTTAAATGGGTTGTTAGGATCTAGTATAATTTATGGGTTGGTTTTTTTTTTTAGTATTTTTATCTAATAGGGGGGTGCCACCTTCTTTATCTTTTTTCTCAGAGTTTATAATTATTGTTAATGCTATTTTGTTAAGTAAGATTTTTTTGGTATTGGTTTATTTTATAGTATCTTTTTATTATAGTGTTTATTTAATTGTTTGTTTTAGCATGGGGGGAAATTTTTGAGTTTGTTAAGTTTTAAAGTGGGTTATAGTGTACCTGTGGTGATTATGATATTTAATGTTTTTTGGTTGTCTTTGATTATATTAGCTCTCTAAATTTAGAGTTTTTGTTTTATAAGAGTAAAATTTTGATTGGAAGAAAAATTCTCTTACGTTAATATATATAAAAAATATCAAGGTGGTTTGTTGGTTTGATTAGAAAGTTCTAATCATAAGGATATTGGTACTCTTTATTTTTTGTTTGGATTGTGGTCGGGTATGTTAGGTACTGCTTTATCTTTGATTATTCGTTTGGAGTTGTCTAAGCCCGGAATGTTGTTGTCTAATGGGCAGTTGTATAATTCAATTATTACGGCTCATGATTTTTTGATGATTTTTTTATGGTGATGCCTAGTATGATTGGTGGTTTTGGTAATTGAATGCTGCCTTTGATGCTAGGGGCACCAGATATGAGCTTTCCTCGTTTGAATAATTTGAGTTTTTGATTGTTGCCAACTTCAATGCTTTTGATTTTGGATTCTTGTTTTGTAGATATAGGATGTGGTACTAGCTGGACTGTTTATCCGCTTTTGAGAAGTTTAGGTCATCCTGGTAGAAGAGTAGATTTGGCGATTTTTAGTTTGCATTGTGCTGGATTGAGTTCTATTTTGGGGGGTATTAATTTTATGTGTACGACGAAGAATATGCGAAGAAGTTCAATTTCTTTGGAGCATATGAGTTTGTTTGTTTGATCTGTTTTTGTAACTGTTTTTTTATTGGTATTGTCTTTACCTGTGTTGGCGGGGGCTATTACTATGTTATTGACTGATCGTAATTTAAATACTTCTTTTTTTGATCCTAGTTCTGGTGGTAATCCTTTGATTTATCAGCATTTGTTTTGATTTTTTGGTCATCCTGAAGTTTATGTTTTGATTTTGCCCGCTTTTGGGATTGTTAGGCAGTCTACTTTATATTTAACGGGTAAGAAGGAGGTTTTTGGTTATTTGGGTATGGTTTATGCTATTTTAAGGATTGGTTTGATTGGTTGTGTAGTGTGGGCTCATCATATATATACAGTTGGTATGGATTTAGATTCTCGTGCTTATTTTACTGCGGCTACTATAGTTATTGCGGTCCCTACGGGGGTGAAGGTTTTTAGGTGGTTAGCGACATTATTTGGTATAAAGATATTGTTTCAGCCTATTTTATTGTGGGTTTTGGGTTTCATCTTTTTATTTACTATTGGGGGGTTAACTGGGGTTATATTGTCTAATTCTAGTTTGGATATTATTTTACATGATACTTATAATGTGGTTAGACATTTTCATTATGTTTTAAGATTGGGGGCTGTTTTTGGGATCGAACATGCGAAACAATGCAGACAGGCGATAAAAGAAGATCCTAAAGAGAGAAGAGCAGCAGTAATGGTCGAAGCTGCAGAGGCTGGGAAAAGCGTTCGCAAAGCCCGCCGAAGCTTCGCCAATTACAAGATCAAGATGATTGCACTCCAACGCCCAGAGGGAACAATAACAGCGTCCAGAAAGGCAATGTAGAAAATCATCCACGACTGCTATTCAGATCTCTTCGATAGCCACGTCCATCTCCCGACTTATGAAATAAAAGAGGATGGATATGCTGTTCGACCAGTTCTCCCTTCCGAAATCCCACATGCCATCTCGTCGGTGAAAAATAGAACAGCACCAGGTCCGGACAGGATAAGATCAGAACACCTGAAGAACCTTCCGCCAGTCCTCGTGAGCACACTGGCTCGGCTCTTCACACATTACCTGTCTGAATGAAAAGTCCCTACCCAGTGGAAGACCAGCAAGACCGTGTTGTTGTTCAAGAAGGGTGACCTCCACAATACATAGCAACTATTGCCCAATCTGATTGCTATCTGTCGTCTACAAACTCTTTACTCGAGTCGTCCTGAACGGGATTGACAGAACACTGGACGAAGAACAACCATATGAGCAAGCAGGGTTTCGAAAAGGATTTAGTACGATGGACCACATCCACACGATAACAAAACTCATTGACGCATCCCAAGAGTACAAAAGACAGCTCTGCCTCATTTACATTGATTTAAAGAAGGCCTTTTACTCAGTTGAGCTAGAAGCAGTCATGGAAGTCCTTGATACTCAAGGATTATAGGAGTAAAATTATTTACACCCACCCTCCAGAACGTCATGCGAACATTGGAATGGGATAATATGAGAGTGAAAATCGATGGTTGGAAGATACATCACTTTCGCTTTGCTAATGATATCGTTCTTATAACACCAGACATTAGCCAAGCGGAACGTATGCTTGCAGACTTTGATAAAGCGTGTGGAAAGATTGGTCTTCGACTAATTCTAAAGAAAGCGATGTTCATAAAGAACGAATTGGTTTCATTTGCTCCACTCACGCTCAACGGAACGAATATATCCGAATGCTCCAGTTATGTCTATCTAGGTCGAGAAATCAATATGACCAACGACTTAGCTCCAGAGGTGAGCAGAAGGAAACGAGCGGCTTGGGGAGCTTTCAAGAGCATCGAGGATGTAGTGAAGAGAACAAAGAACACCCGACTTTGTGCCCACCTTTTCGACTTCAACAGTTCTTCCTGCCCTAACATATGCGTTAGAAACGCGGTCGCTGCTTAAGCAGAATGAAAGATCACTCAGCCCTGTCGAACGCGCAGTCGAAAGGACGATGCTAGGAGTATACCGTTTCACACAAGTAAGGGATGGGATCCAAAGCTCCGACCTACGTGAACGATCGAAGATCAAAGATGCCGTTCTATACGGCAAACTGTCGAAGATAAGGTGGACCGGACACGTAATGCGTATGAATGATAACCGATGAACAAGAGCTGTTAGTGACTGGATTACTCGGGATGTCAAACGTACTGCAGAAAGACCACCGACCCGATGATGGTCAGGGTTCTTCACGAAAAGCCTAGAAGAAAGATATGATGCTCCACGAGTCCCTAAAGCGAGGAGAACCCACTGGGCTGCTCTTGCACGCGACATAGAGAAATGGAGGATTTACTGGCGCCCGCTCTAGTCACTCGACGACCAACGGGACTACAGGTGATACAGATGATACAGGTTTTGTAGTAACCACAAAATGTTAATTTTTGATCGCGTCCACATGACTCATGGGCACACCGGTAGGAACCTCACTCCCCTTGTTGCATAACAGATTTAATCTTACTGTGCTTAGCCAGAATGTAGTCTCAAATAGCTTTTCGGTTTCTGCCGTCTAGAGGATTGAAATATCAGAGTATTTTGCGCCAATAGGAACGTATCTCAACCCAGACATGACGGAAAACATCGTGTGACATGAGTGACTAGTAAAATGACATGTGTAGGACACAACTGAAATAAATATTCCACGGTTTGGTTTGCTGCTAACCAGTAATTTCCAGTTCGCGTGACTATATTAAAATGAACGTTGGCTGTTTCTTGAGGAACAGTAACTGGTTAACAATGCAGGATTTCATTTTCAACCACTGTTCGCACTTCTGGCCCACTCACGCCTACCTCAATCGAGAGTTGATTTCTACTGTTGAGTCTTTTAGGTGAGTTGTATTAGGTTTAGTGATGTCTTTTTTTAATGTATTGTATTTGTTTTTTTATTATTTAATTTTGATAATATTTTTGATTTACAAATTTGATAAGAATGAAGGTTTGGTGGGTTTTAGTTGGGAATTGGTGTTGGTATTTATAAATATACCTTTTAGGGTTGGTTTTTTTGTTAAGATTATTTTATTGATGGAGTTTTTGAAGAATTTTGGTATTTATGTAATTGTAATTATATTTTTAATGTTTTTAAGAGTTTTGTCTTTAAGTTTTTGGTTGGTTTTTTTAAGGGTTAAAAAATTGTTGTTTGGAAAGTATAGTGTTGTAGGGATGATTTATAGTTTTCCTTTAATATTGATGGTGTTATTATAGAAAAGTTTTTCATCTTTAGTAAATATTTATTATGTTATCTTGATAAGGTAGAGTTTTGAGATGAAGAATGTTAAATAGATAGTCTATGTTTGATTACGGATCAGAAAGGTGAACATTTTTGTAATTTAGTTTAGTGAGAATTTTTATTTTTGGTGTAAAGGGGATTAGTTACAGATTCTTTTAGTTTAATTATAAAATATGACTTTGAAGAGGTTAAGATGAAGAGGATGTTGAATAGACATAATTTTAAGAGTTTTTTTAGTTCTTTAGTAGTTACTTTGCCTAGGAGAAAGAGGTTAACTTTAGGTTGAAATTATGGTAGAATGTTGGGAATAATTTTGGTTTTTCAATTGTTAACTGGTTTATTTTTATCTTTTTATTATGTTGCGGATGGTTTAGTAGCTTTTAGTTCGGTTCAATATATTATATCTGATGTTAATTTGGGTTGGTTGTTTCGGATTTTTCATTTTAATGGGGCAAGTTTGTTTTTTATTTTTTTGTATTTGCATATTTTTAAAGGTTTGTTTATGGTTAGTTATCGGTTAAAAAAAGTTTGAGGTACTGGTTTATTAATTTTTTTGTTAGTTATGATAGAGGCTTTTATAGGTTATGTTTTAGTTTGAGCTCAAATAAGATTTTGAGCTGCGGTTGTAATTACTAGGTTGTTGAGTGTCGTTCCTGTTTGAGGTCAGTTGATTGTGATGTGAATTTGAAGAGGTTTTGGGGTAACAAGGTCAACTTTAAAATTTTTTTTTGTTTTACATTTTTTATTACCTTGGTTATTGTTGGTTTTGGTTGTAGTGCATATGATTTTTTTACATAGTACTGGTAGAACTTCTAGTTTGTATTGTCATGGTGATTATGATAAAATTAGTTTTGGTCCTTATTATTGGAATAAAGACTTTTATAATTTATTAGTTTTTTTTGTTTTTTTTTTTGTTAGTTTTGTTGAAACCTTTTTTTTTGGGAGATCCTGAAATGTTTGTTGAGGCAGATCCTATGATGAGACCGGTACATATTGTTCCAGAGTGATATTTTTTGTTTGCTTATGCTATTTTGCGGGCTATCCCTAATAAGGTTATGGGTGTTGTAGCTTTGTTGATAAGAATTTTGTTATTTTATTTTTTTTTATTGGTTAGTAATTATACATCTTGTTTGGTAAATTTGAATAAGTTTTTGGTTTTTATGTTTATTGTGGTTTCTGTGATGTTAAGTTGATTGGGTCAATGTTTGGTAGAATATCCTTATTATGTTTTGAGTTTATTTTTTTCTTTAATATATTTTTTTTTAGTTTTTTTTATGTTATTTGTTTATTGGTTTAGAAAGAATTTGTTTTTTTAAACACAAGTAGTATAGTATGTATATTGAATTTAGGTTTTAAAGGAATAATTTGTGTTTTGTATCATAATTTTCATATTTTGAGGTTGTCGAGTTATGCTTTTTATTTATTTTTTAGAACTTTAGGTATTACTAGTTCTTTGGTTTTGTTTTTTAAGTTTGGTTTGTATTTACCTTTTGTATTTGGGTTGTTGGTGTTGTTATTTGTTTCTTTTTTATGAGGTAAAGATATTTCTTTAGAAGGTTTGAGGGGATATCATAATTTTTTTGTTATGGGGGGGTTTAAGTTTGGTGTAATATTGTTTATTTTTAGTGAGGTTATATTTTTTTTTGGAATTTTTTGAGTGTTTTTTGATTCTGCTTTAGTACCTGTTCATGAATTAGGTGGTGACTGATCACCTTATGGTTTGTCGATGATTAATCCTTTTGGGGTGCCGTTATTGAATACTATTATTTTGTTGAGTAGGGGGGTTAGAGTTACTTGAGCTCATTATAGTTTATTAAGTAATAAGAGGTGTTTAAATAGGATAGTATTGACTTGTTTGTTGGCTTTTTATTTTACTTTAGTTCAGTTAATGGAGTATAGAGAGGCTAGATTTTCTATTTCCGATGGTATTTATGGTAGAATTTTTTATTTGTCTACAGGTTTTCATGGTTTACATGTTTTGTGTGGAGGGTTGTTTTTATTTTTTAATTTGTTACGTTTAGTAAAGTGTCATTTTAATTATAATCATCATTTAGGTCTAGAGTTTGGAATTTTGTATTGACATTTTGTAGATGTAGTGTGATTGTTTTTGTTTGTATTTGTTTATTGGTGATCTTATTGCTAGAATAGTTTAAATTTAAGAATTTTTAATTTGTAATTAAAGGGTTTGGCTAGTTTTGATAAGAGTTTTATTATTTGGTTTTGTTATATTTTTTTATCCTTATTTATTTTTGTTTGTTTTTATTTTTGTCAGTTTGTTAATAATAAATAGAATTTCGTGAATGGGTTTATTTATTTATGTGGATTCTAATGTGTTTGTTTTATTAGTTTTAATGATGGTTTTTATTTATGGGGTGGTAGTAATTAGAGAATTTAATAGGAATCTTAAGTATTTGAGTATGATGTTAATTATACTTTGTTATTTATTTTTTGTTTCTAGAAATATAATGATGTTATATATGTTTTTTGAATTGTCGATATTTCCTATTTTAGTGATGATTTTAGGTTTTGGCTCGCAAATTGAAAAAATTGGGTCTAGGTATTATTTATTGTTTTATACTACTTTTTGTTCTTTACCTTTTCTATATGTTTATTTTAAAAGGGTTTTTTATTTTAGTTATAATTATTTTGATTTTTTTTTATCTTGAGAGATATTGTTTATTTTATCTTTAAGTTTTATGGTTAAGTTTCCTGTTTATTTTTTGCATTTATGGTTGCCTAAAGCTCATGTTGAAGCTCCGACTACGGCTAGAATGTTATTAGCTGGATTGTTATTAAAGTTAGGTACAGCAGGGTTTTTACGAATTTTGGGTTCTATAAATTTTTCGTATAATAATTTTTGATTATTTTTATCGTTGTTGGGGATAATTTTGTCTGCTTTTAGGTGTTTGTTTCAAAGGGATTCTAAATCTTTGGCTGCTTATTCTTCTGTCACCCATATAAGATTTTTATTGTTGGCAATGAGGGTTTTATTTATTAGGGGTAAAGTGGCAGGAATTTTAATGATATTAGCACATGGTTATACATCGACTTTAATGTTTTATTTAATTGGGGAGTTTTTTCATGTTAGATCAAGACGAATAATGTATTTTTTAAATGGATTGTTGGGATCTAGTATAATTTATGGGTTGGTTTTTTTTTTAGTATTTTTATCTAATAGGGGGGTTCCACCTTCTTTATCCTTTTTTTCGGAGTTTATAATTATTGTTAATGCTATTTTGTTGAGTAAGATTTTTTTTTTGTTGGTTTTGGTTTATTTTATAGTATCTTTTTATTATAGTGTTTATTTAATTGTTTGTTGTAGTATGGGTGGGAAATTTATGAGTTTGTTAAATTTTAAAGTGGGTTATAGTGTTCCTGTGGTGATTATAATGTTTAATGTTTTTTGGTTGTCTTTGATATATTAGTAGTCTCTAGTTTAGAGTTTTTATTTTTATAAGAGTGAAATTTTGATTGGAAGAAAAATTCTCTTACATTTATATATATAAGAAATATCAAAGTGGTTTGTCGGTTTGGTTAGAGAGTTCTAATCATAAGGATATTGGTACTCTTTATTTTTTGTTTGGATTGTGGTCGGGTATGTTAGGTACTGCTTTATCTTTGATTGTTCGTTTGGAGTTGTCTAAGCCTGGGATGTTGTTATCTAATGGGCAGTTGTATAATTCAATTATTACGGCTCATGATTTTTTGATGATTTTTTTATGGTGATGCCTAGTATGATTGGTGGTTTTGGTAATTGAATGTTGCCTTTGATGTTGGGGGCTCCGGATATGAGTTTTCCTCGTTTGAATAATTTGAGTTTTTGATTGTTGCCAACTTCAATGTTTTTGATTTTAGATTCTTGTTTTGTAGATATAGGATGTGGAACTAGTTGGACTGTTTATCCACCTTTGAGAAGTTTGGGTCATCCTGGTGGGAGAGTAGATTTGGCGATTTTTAGTTTGCATTGTGCTGGATTGAGTTCTATTTTGGGGGGTATTAATTTTATGTGTACGACGAAGAATATGCGAAGAAGTTCAATTTCTTTGGAGCATATGAGTTTGTTTGTTTGATCTGTTTTTGTAACTGTTTTTTTATTGGTATTGTCTTTACCTGTGTTGGCGGGGGCTATTACTATGTTATTGACTGATCGTAATTTAAATACTTCTTTTTTTGATCCTAGTTCTGGGGGTAATCCTTTGATTTATCAGCATTTGTTTTGATTTTTTGGTCATCCTGAAGTTTATGTTTTGATTTTGCCCGCTTTTGGGATTGTTAGGCAGTCTACTTTATATTTAACGGGTAAGAAGGAGGTTTTTGGTTATTTGGGTATGGTTTATGCTATTTTAAGGATTGGTTTGATTGGTTGTGTAGTGTGGGCTCATCATATATATACAGTTGGTATGGATTTAGATTCTCGTGCTTATTTTACTGCGGCTACTATAGTTATTGCGGTCCCTACGGGGGTGAAGGTTTTTAGGTGGTTAGCGACATTATTTGGTATAAAGATATTGTTTCAGCCTATTTTATTGTGGGTTTTGGGTTTCATCTTTTTATTTACTATTGGGGGGTTAACTGGGGTTATATTGTCTAATTCTAGTTTGGATATTATTTTACATGATACTTATAATGTGGTTAGACATTTTCATTATGTTTTAAGATTGGGGGCTGTTTTTGGGATCGAACATGCGAAACAATGCAGACAGGCGATAAAAGAAGATCCTAAAGAGAGAAGAGCAGCAGTAATGGTCGAAGCTGCAGAGGCTGGGAAAAGCGTTCGCAAAGCCCGCCGAAGCTTCGCCAATTACAAGATCAAGATGATTGCACTCCAACGCCCAGAGGGAACAATAACAGCGTCCAGAAAGGCAATGTAGAAAATCATCCACGACTGCTATTCAGATCTCTTCGATAGCCACGTCCATCTCCCGACTTATGAAATAAAAGAGGATGGATATGCTGTTCGACCAGTTCTCCCTTCCGAAATCCCACATGCCATCTCGTCGGTGAAAAATAGAACAGCACCAGGTCCGGACAGGATAGGATCAGAACACCTGAAGAACCTTCCGCCAGTCCTCGTGAGCACACTGGCTCGGCTCTTCACACATTACCTGTCTGAATGAAAAGTCCCTACCCAGTGGAAGACCAGCAAGACCGTGTTGTTGTTCAAGAAGGGTGACCTCCACAATACATAGCAACTATTGCCCAATCTGATTGCTATCTGTCGTCTACAAACTCTTTACTCGAGTCGTCCTGAACGGGATTGACAGAACACTGGACGAAGAACAACCATATGAGCAAGCAGGGTTTCGAAAAGGATTTAGTACGATGGACCACATCCACACGATAACAAAACTCATTGACGCATCCCAAGAGTACAAAAGACAGCTCTGCCTCATTTTCATTGATTTAAAGAAGGCCTTTTACTCAGTTGAGCTAGAAGCAGTCATGGAAGTCCTTGATACTCAAGGATTATAGGAGTAAAATTATTTACACCCACCCTCCAGAACGTCATGCGAACATTGGAATGGGATAATATGAGAGTGAAAATCGATGGTTGGAAGATACATCACTTTCGCTTTGCTAATGATATCGTTCTTATAACACCAGACATTAGCCAAGCGGAACGTATGCTTGCAGACTTTGATAAAGCGTGTGGAAAGATTGGTCTTCGACTAATTCTAAAGAAAGCGATGTTCATAAAGAACGAATTGGTTTCATTTGCTCCACTCACGCTCAACGGAACGAATATATCCGAATGCTCCAGTTATGTCTATCTAGGTCGAGAAATCAATATGACCAACGACTTAGCTCCAGAGGTGAGCAGAAGGAAACGAGCGGCTTGGGGAGCTTTCAAGAGCATCGAGGATGTAGTGAAGAGAACAAAGAACACCCGACTTTGTGCCCACCTTTTCGACTTCAACAGTTCTTCCTGCCCTAACATATGCGTTAGAAACGCGGTCGCTGCTTAAGCAGAATGAAAGATCACTCAGCCCTGTCGAACGCGCAGTCGAAAGGACGATGCTAGGAGTATACCGTTTCACACAAGTAAGGGATGGGATCCAAAGCTCCGACCTACGTGAACGATCGAAGATCAAAGATGCCGTTCTATACGGCAAACTGTCGAAGATAAGGTGGACCGGACACGTAATGCGTATGAATGATAACCGATGAACAAGAGCTGTTAGTGACTGGATTACTCGGGATGTCAAACGTACTGCAGAAAGACCACCGACCCGATGATGGTCAGGGTTCTTCACGAAAAGCCTAGAAGAAAGATATGATGCTCCACGAGTCCCTAAAGCGAGGAGAACCCACTGGGCTGCTCTTGCACGCGACATAGAGAAATGGAGGATTTACTGGCGCCCGCTCTAGTCACTCGACGACCAACGGGACTACAGGTGATACAGATGATACAGGTTTTGTAGTAACCACAAAATGTTAATTTTTGATCGCGTCCACATGACTCATGGGCACACCGGTAGGAACCTCACTCCCCTTGTTGCATAACAGATTTAATCTTACTGTGCTTAGCCAGAATGTAGTCTCAAATAGCTTTTCGGTTTCTGCCGTCTAGAGGATTGAAATATCAGAGTATTTTGCGCCAATAGGAACGTATCTCAACCCAGACATGACGGAAAACATCGTGTGACATGAGTGACTAGTAAAATGACATGTGTAGGACACAACTGAAATAAATATTCCACGGTTTGGTTTGCTGCTAACCAGTAATTTCCAGTTCGCGTGACTATATTAAAATGAACGTTGGCTGTTTCTTGAGGAACAGTAACTGGTTAACAATGCAGGATTTCATTTTCAACCACTGTTCGCACTTCTGGCCCACTCACGCCTACCTCAATCGAGAGTTGTTTTCCACGCCCTTTGTAGACTCCTGATAAAAAGACATCCATTGAAGTTCGACAATGATTTACTCACCAAGAAATTTGCGACAATAAAATTAAAACAGAAGAAAAGACCAAAAATCAAAATCTTAGAATGACTTTCAACCGAAAACAACCCCACGTCGGATTCCTCCGACGAATAATTTTAATATGTATACAATGGATGGAAAATGTGACAGAAAAGACATACAAATTGACAGCAAATTACCACGTATTTGTTAGTGAAAATTCCTAGATTTCTGTACTACTAAAGCTCAGATGGATCATGTTCCTGCCCTTTTTCACCTGTCCCAGCTTCGATTCTTGTTTCCTGTAAATATACAAAACACAAAACTGATTTTAACTTCATCGGAGCTAATAAACTGTATTTAAACTGCAACGAAGCGTAAAAGCGCTCCTAAAGAAAAGACCCAAGAAATAGCAAAGGTCGCATCTTATCACATTTTCTTAAGAAACAACTGGAACCGCTCACGTTAGATGTTTTCTCTCCATCTAAACCATTTTCAACTTCAGCACTTCTGTTGGCAGCTGTTGTCGATGAATCCACGGTCTCACCCGATGTAGATGATTTTTTTTGTTCCTTTTTCTTTGGTTTGAAGATCTTCATTTTATTCAACAGATATTTCAGCTCTCTGTCCAGGTCCATTACCTAAAACAATTTGGACTAATTCATAATTTGGATTGAAAACAAACGCTTAAAAAATTTCGTTGTTATTCTCAGCAAAGCTGTACAAAATACAACAACACGTAATAAGCGCTCAGTCCTAGACTAGTCGTAGTCTTCACTTCTACCGTCACCGGCTCACACACTCTTAATAGACTAAGTCGCCGATTGGAATGTGTTATGAAACTCCACGTATCTTAGTAGCCAATTCTTCAGTTGTAACCACGGGATCCTCATGCTTTTGCTGCTCCACATAAGACGCATTCTTCTCCTTCCACCACTCAGTTGTACTAGTAATGAGTTTGTAAAACACCTAAAATACTGCGATAGCCATAACGTACGTACAATATCACCATGTTAGGTAGATAAACTAGAAAATGGCCACACCTCAAGTTCCGTGGTAGTGAAAACTGGATCATCAGACGTAGTCATATTGAGCGCGACGTCATAAAAAGCAAGAGAATGATTTAAGAGATTGTTCAAGGATTCAATCGCCTTCGGAAGCATCTAAAGCAAAGACCAATGCGAATCACAAACAGTATGGCTGTTCAATTCATATAATTCGGCTAGAACAAGTACCGAATAGTCAAGCCTGTTATCCTACCAGCCTTTCACTTTTTCTCCTATGTCCGCTCGCAGTAAGCTTGTCCAAAATTGCCTTATTTGAAACGAAATCATCAGTAGAAGTGTTAATGTCAGCATCATCCTCCATCCACGTACGCAGTCGCTTTAACTAATACAAGAAAAGTAGACGAGGGAAATGATGAAGGTTCGAAGATTTTTCACCTAGCTCACTTACCTCTTCTGCTAACTGCTCTTTCTCTTCCGATGTCAGATACTCAGCAAATTCTTCACCCTCCTGTATTTTAATAGCGAGATCGTATACCTAAATAAACAAAAAAATAATAAAACTATTTTATCACACCAAGTGCCATATTTTATCACTTGTTAACATAAAACAAAAATTCATTAAAAACTGCAAAGCAAATAACGCAACAAGACCTCTAATTGGAAAAGAAAAACTCACTAATGCTTCCAGAGCATTCATAGCTTCCTCACGCTTATGTTTTTCGTTTTCAGCATGCTCAAATTTCGCCAAACTAAAAAACAAATAGTACTCACCCAAGAAGTCAATCGTACTAAACGTTGAAATTAACTCTACGATAAATCACTTGATAGACCTACACATTTCGAGCAGATTCTAACTGTTCACTTGTCAAATCCTTGACATCCTTAAGAGTGACGATCGTGTCTAGTTTGACTTTCAACGTTTTTGCCTTGGGCTCTACCGGCGGTATTAGCAGTATCTTTTTATTTCGCTGCAAAACAAGCTTTGAAACTACTCAATGTCTTCTTCTAAAAAAACACCACCTCCTTCATTGTATCATTCTTCGCATCGGTCTCTGTGGAATTTTGACTGCCAAGTGAACTTGTTGTATTACTGCTCGAATTTTTAGCACTCGAATCATATTCCTCCGCATAAACCTGTTCAGAAACACTACCTTTCGTGCCTTTTCTTTTCTTCAATATTTTTCCAACATATTCACTTCTCCTTCTTTCTCCACATCTTCCCCTTTCTGCACCATTTTCTTATCAATTTCCTCCTTTTCTCGACGAGCTTTCTCAGCTTGCTGATACTGTTGCAATGCTTCATCATACGCTGCAACCTCTGGAATAAAAATACATTTGGATTGGCGAAACGAAAGTATTGACTTAAACCTACATTCGAATTTCCTGAATATTACTAAGACATAAGACAAAAGAGGAGCGGCAAAAGCAAATGAATGCAATTATAGCAAAAACAATGGTCTAAACTTCACCTGCCGCAGATGGCCTTTTCTCCACCACAAAATCCGACCTGGTCACTGATACAATCCCAGATAAGTCGGTAGCAAATGTGGTCTTAACTAAGTGCTCTTTTTATAGATAAATTTAGCCACCTAGGTTAATCATGTGATGGTCAATACGCATCTATGAAAGGCAATATATATACATACACTTAGAAAGGTCGTCCCTCCCAACGGTTCACCCCTTCATCGTGGCCGTCAGGTCCTCCTGGGTGTTGGACTGCGACGTACGGAGGAGGATTCATGCCTCAGCAGGGTCCCCAAGCTGAGGAGTCCTAGGTCTACATCAGGAAACCCCGCTAAAAATAAACCAATACTAGGATCGACAACCGCCCTGGTATCAAACTGGTCGCTTGGTAGAAAATCTCCCTGATCCACAACGGCGGCGACTGCCTGAGGTGGTGATGACCAGATAAACACATTGGCTTCGCTGACCTTGGGACTCCAAGGAACCATAATAGCTAAACCAGCAGATCTCCGAAAAATGGAGAAGAACATGCTGGGGCCCACACAACCAGTAAAGACAGGCCATCCAGGTATTCAAGTATATGTGTAACTTCATAGTCCATATATTGCATGCATCTAAGCTGTTTTGAACTTAAAGTTTTACATGATTTTGCATCCGGTTTGAATTCTCTTGAATATAAGCAAAGATGAGGGAAAAGCAGGAAATTTTGTTTATACGAACTCAATATTGCATATGAACAGCAAAAATATTCCAGTCCATGCTTTCATCACTACATTTGGCTGGTAGACCGATTACTTATTACATTTACAAAAACGGTTTCAAACATTTAGTGATGAATGGTAGAGTGTTAACACTGGAGAGCGAGTTGAATGAACAACCGTTACTAACAGCGAATACTTAAGTACAACTATAGAGGACCAGTCATAGCGTTTTGATGTCGCGCTTAATAACTACGCGTAATCACAGTCAGCTTCACATCACGGAGTTGAAAACCAACAAATCCGATCCAATCCTTGATCGCATACTGAGAAAGGCACATCTTGCGAAAAATAATGACGTCCTTTCCAACGGTTTACAGTCTCATCATGCCTGGAAGGTTTTCCTGTTCGTCGGACTGCGATGTACAGCGGAGGGATTCGTCCCACCGGCAGGCTCTCCTAAGCTGAGAAGGAGACCGCTGTTTCTAGCAGGAAACCTAGGTAAGAGTAAACCAATGTCAGAATCCACCACCGCCCTGGTATCGAAGCCGCATGGTGGAAAATCTCCCTCTGGTCCACGAGGGCTGCGACTGCTTGTCGTGGTGACGACCAAAGGCAGACTTTGGCCAGGTTGTCCTCGGAACTCCAGAGAACCACAATGTCTTAGCCAGCAAATCTCCGAAAAATGGTGATTATGCTGGGGCCTGCACAAGTAGTGAGGAGAGTTCAAGTATCAAGTAAGTACGTACTGATGCAAATAAGCACCGCAAGATAGTAAAGATGAGTATTTCCGGGTAACATTAAAAGTACGAAAATGCACGACTATGCGTCGACGACGACGTTAACGTTGAGAGAATTTAGAGATAACAACCTGCTCCTCATCATACATATACGACCTATTGTCAACAAAAAACATTAAATTTATCACATACAAAAAGAATACAAGTTTGCGTGCACTTCACTACAAATCTTTTTCGTTAGATGTGCTTATTTTGACCGTCACTGTTAGGCCAATGGCCCCGATATCCAAGCGAGTGTAACTCACCAACAAAGCAATTTTTAACAAAAAATATGCTTGCGTAGTTTTCTTGTTCAGCAATCGCGAGGTTGTTATACAGCATACATTTACTTCCATAGAAAAACACACAATACAATACAACACAACAGTAGCTGACATGTCGGCAGTATCGCCTTCTTCAGAGCCGCTTTTTTACATGACTTCCAATGAGGAAGGTTAGAACAGCTGATTATAGTCGCATATGGTTGAAAACTCCTTCTTTAAATAAAGTTGAATAATATTTTTGAAAATAAGGTACCCCTCCCTGGGCGCAGTCATCAACCATATGCGACTATAATCAGCTGTTCTAACCTTCCTCATTGACATTAGCCAAGCGGAACGTATGCTTGCAGACTTTGATAAAGCGTGTGGAATGATTGGTCTTCGACTAAATCTCAAGAAAACGGTGTTCATGAAGAACGGATTGGTTTTGTTTGCCCCATTCACGCCCAACGGAACGAATATCTCCGAATGTTCCAGTTATGTCTATCTAGGTCGGGAAATCAATATGATCAACGACATAGCTCCAGAGGTGAGCAAAAGGAAACGAGCGGCTTCGGAAGCTTTCAAGAGCATCCAGGATGTAGTGAAGAGAACAAAGAACACCCGACTTCGTGCCCACCTTTTTGACTCAACGGTTCTTCCTGCCCTAACGTATGCGTCGGAAACCTGGTCCCTACGTAAGCAAGATGAAAGATCACTTAGCGTTATCGAACGCGCAGTCAAAAAGACGATGCTAGGAGTATCCCGTTTCACACAAGTAAGGGATAGGATCCGAAGCTCCGATCTACGTCAACGATCGAAAATCAAAGGTGCTGTTCTATACGCCAAACAGTCGAAGATAAGGTGGGCCGGACACGTAATGCGTATGAATGATAACCGATGGACGAGGGCTGTTAGTGACTGGATTCCTCGGGATGTCAAACGTACTGCAGGAAGACCGCCGACCCGATGGTCAGAGTTTTTCATGAAAAGCCTAGAAGAAAGATATGATGCTCGACGAGTCCCTGAAGCGAGGAGAACCCATTGGGCTATTCCTGCACGCGATAGGGAAAATGGAGGATTTACTGGCGCCCGCTCGAGTCACTCGACGATCAACGGGACTACAGGTGATATATATATATACTTCACCAACGGTATACCGCCTCATAGTGGCTGGGAGGTGTTCCTAGTCCCGAGCTGCGATTTACAGAGGAGCCCACACTTAACGGTAGCGTCTACCAAGCTAAAGAGTCGCGTTTCCATCAGGAAGTCTAACTAAGAGTAAACCAATACCAGGATCCACCACTATCCTGGTATCAAGCCATTCGCATAGTGGCAAATCTCTTTTTAATCCTCAATGGCGGCGACTGCCAGTCGAGGAGACGAAATGGGGCAGACTTAGGTCAGCCTGTACTCGGGGGTCCAGAGAACCACGATGGCTATACCAGCAAATTTCTAGAGACCGGAAACTATGCAGGGGCCCACACAACCAGTCAAGACGGGCCATCCAAGTACGTATATATGTACATGAACGAATAAAAAAGATAAAGCTCTCGGCGTTGATCAATCCCATGCGCCATGCATTAGACTTCATTCAGCATCGTTTGGAGGTGATTGAATACATATAAGACCTTCACAATGACTCGCGATGGGCTACCGATGCATCAAGTCGATGCTGCCATCTTCTCAAACAGGTCTGGTATCAATTTGCCGATCCCGTATGGATGGAAGGCTTGGTGGGCCACGGACGCCGGGATGGGTCCGGCGTGCGAGTAGTCGGGCGCCTTCGACCATCGCACATGAGGTCAGACAATACGACCTGCATATCTGCTGGTATATTCTTGCCGTATGGTGCACGAAATTCCCTTAATAAAGTAGGATGTTCGCCTTCGCGATTGGAGGCACTGTCTACCTAGTAGATAGTTTTATATATATATATATATATTAGCAAAAATAAATTCTCAAAGGTTCTAGGCACAATTTAAAGATTTCCTAATAATCGGATAGCTTTCAACGCGAGTTACCTTGATTTCACATTCTGCACAAGTGCCATTGTTCTTAACAGCAGTACCAAGTCCTTGGATAGAAACCTGTGCTAGATCGGTACGCCTAAAGCGCCTTAACATAGAAAATCAGTAGACGAATGATCAGCTGTAATAATTCAGGAAACCCCAACCTTCTTTGCTCATCAGTGAGATGACCAAAAGTGTCGTAGCTGAGAAAAATCTATAACTGAAATTGAGATAAAGCATATTTCCAACATGCATGACAGTTCACCTCAAAGTCATCGGTGTACGACTGGAAGGTTACAATCTTATTACTAGTCGGATAGTGGGATTTGTAACCGAAAACTTGACGCGTCGTTTCTTTTAGGCTGCCATCTTCAAATTTTGATAGGAATTTCACCTGCAAACATAGTGGATAAAAACAAGAGCAGACCGCACTGAGCAAATCAAGAAGTATTAAAAACACCTGTATGGGGAATATTATTAGTTCTTTCACACCAAATGGGAGGACCTTGAATGATTTCGAGAGCTCAGCAGCTTGATAAACAGCTCCTAGAGCAATGGCTTCATCAGTGTTTAGGAATCGACCGATCTCCTAAAGTTATTTATGAGGACAGAAAAATTGGGGGATAAATGAAAACTAGCTCTCACGAGGGCTGAAAACATGACCCTATAGAAAAAATCTACCAACCTTTTCTTTTAAAACTGTCTTTAAGAAATCTAGGACTTTTGGCACCCGTGTACTACCACCCATAAGTACAAACTGATCAATCTAAATAGATGGAAACTTAAGAATTTGTTTCAATGTAAACTTTTTATTGCACGTCAAAAAAGAAACCTCTTCAATTGATTTTCCAGCCATCATGAGAGCATCCTTTATGGGTTGTGTTACCCGGGGCCCCATGTCGGCTATCATTTCTTCAAGTTCATCACGTGTTATCTAAACAATGTTGTTAAAACCTACAGTAACAAACGAAACTATAACAAGCGAACAGAATTCATACTTTGGCCCTGAAGTTCTGATCCTCATGAAGACTCTCTATTTGCGCATAATGGTATTTGTTAGCAGACAACACCTAGAATTAATTGATCACTAGGTAACACAAAAAAGAACTACACCAGAAAAAACAGCTTATCATGATGTCATAGAAGCCCACTTGTTTAACCCGTTCAGCCTCCTTAAGCAGTTTAGCCATGCTCCGGGCGTTTGCCGTGATGTCACTTGCAGTCTTTGTAGTCTCACGAAAAATCTGAAGACGCAATCACACGACATAATACACTGTTTGTCAGTTAACTCACCTTTTCAAGATGCTTTGCCATCCTTAAAGTGATCTCGAACCCTCCCAGAGACCTGTCGTAGCCTACGCCAATTGTTCGGACTACAGGATTTGACGTATTTGCTATCTTACTGCTCTTGTCCTTCTCCAAAACGTACTCCACAATGGTGGCAACGGTCTAAATGTTCAAGGGCTATAACGGTTCACATAATTATAAGAACGAACTACTTCAAAATCACACCTTAGAAGCACCCATATCGTAAATCATCATTGTCTGAGGCTTATTCGTAATCTCTTTCCTTCGAAATACGCCATAGTTGAGCGCAGCTGCTGATCCATCGTTTATTAACTAAAGATACACTCCTTACAAAAAACGAACCAGCTCAATACACGATTCCTAGAGCGCCTACTTGCAACAAATTTAAACCGGCAATGCTCGATGCGGCAACGAGTGCACGACGCTCGGCCTGGTTGAAGAAAATTGGCACAGTGATCACGACATCCTGAAACGATTCCACAAGATTTGTCAAATACGACATCCCAGTGCAACAGATCGCTAAATTTTATCCCATTCCACTGCCATCTCAGTTTTATTTCATCCCACCACAATACTGGTTTCATACTATCCCAGTGCATCAGATTGGTGGTTTCCAACCATTCTGTATCTTTTACCTTTTTGCAAGAAAACTAGTAAATCGTAATTCTTAATTCCGTCCCAGAATTTTTAATATGGAATCGCCTCGCACATTATGACAGTCCAACAAGGCGTTTTTCGGTATTCCAGCAGCAAACACTTGTTTAGCTGATGGAAAAAAATAACTCCATATAGTTTACCTTAACTCCTTGCCCAGCAAATGCCTCAGTGGTCCTCCTAGCTGACCAAAGAATCATTGCCAAAAGTGTTTCAACGTTGTAAGTTTCATTGCTGCAAAACACTTGGAATCAAATCACTAGAAACAACATAAAAGGTTCATGTATCAAGTAACCTTAGAGCCACAACAATGGCAAGAAACTAAATATAATAGTAAAAAAGGATGTTCTCAGCATTGATCAAACCGTGAGAGATGAGCCATGAATTCAACATCGTTATGTATAGTTTGGAAGTGAGTGAATGCATTTGACCTCTACCACGACTCGTGGTGGCCTACCGATATATCGAACCAGTTCTTTCATCCTCTCAGACAAGTCTGGTACCAATTTGCCGACCCCGTAGGAATGGAAGGCTTGGTGGGCCATGAGCGCTGGGATCGATCCCACGTGTGTTGCAGGGTGCCTCCAACCACTGCACTACACGCGCCCAATAATAATAACAATACTAATAATGATAATGACAATAATTATATCAGTACTAAGACAAAACCTACTCTGAAGGGAAAACTACAGCATTCCTTGCTTCGTCAAAAGTAAAAGAGGCAAATGGGAATCTAGTTCTATATAGCTCGACATCGGGATGGCCACGTTCCTTCGCTAGCAAGGACAGAATATACCAGTAGGCGGAGTTAGGATATTTGGTGGCCTGTAGTAGTGGTTTCATTCTGAAGTCGCTGGCTCAAGGAACTTACAACATCAGTGAATTTGTATGATGCGTAATAACCTACAACGGCAGCCGCAGCTTCCGCAAACAATCGTTCATTGTTCCTGATCACCAAGACATTCGGTGTTTTTCGACGGCTTTCCTTATTAAGAACGATTTCCATCGGTACTCCAGGCTTAACAAGTCCTATTTTGATGAATTCCGATCCCAGATCGATAGACATTGCTGCCAGAGCAGCATCTAAATAGCACGAAGGATCGAAAGCTAACTTCCGAACAGGTAAACAGTAACATACCTGTTCCAATGAACAGAAACACATGCGTAATTAAACCCAGCAATGGAATATGCCATAATAACCACGGGGCCATCAGTCCCTGTGACATTCTACTCGATAAATAGACCGCAAATCGAGAAGTCATGGCCTTACACCACTTAGAGTATTAACAACAAAAAGGAAGATTCCATGCAAATGGAGAGATCTCCAAGTAGTAACTAAAGATGGAAGTGACGAGGACCCGAAGAAAGTGAACACGCCCAAAATTATGCTCATTTAAATATGTCACTACTATCTGCCGACGTGTGCTAAAGATACAGTAACAAACAATCCTTATAGGACCTAATTGCTTTTTAATTTTGATGCCAACCTTACAGGTGGTTTCCGTCGTTCTCACCCACGATGTTTGTCAGTGTAATATCTACGAATTAAAGCCAAATACCTCGTGTTACGTGGTACTAATAATAACAATAATAGTACAATCGATAAATTGCTGGCTAAGTGTAAGGAAAGAAATAGCTTCTACCGACTATGTGCTAAACACAAATACAAAACCCAACACGTATTTTTTCCTTGATGAGTTTACACGAGGTGCTCGTAAGCGTAAGCTTACCTCGTGTAAGCTCATCAAGGAAAAAATACGTATTGATTAAGCACACCGAGGTTCAAGGAAAGTCGGTTTCGAAGCACAAAACCCAACCTTTTTTAGCCAATATGGCAATGGTAGCACCTCTTTTATAGCGAAAAAGAATAAACTTATCAATGAAGGCTCGCAGTTACCCACTTTTACTCTGGCTAGTTTTGAAAAAAAAAAAGTTTTTAGCGATGGACCGAAATTAGTCTGGAGTGATTGATTAGCGTGACATGAAGTCAACGAGATCCTCAAGTAATCAACATATTTCAGACAGAATTTGGTAAGACGGTAAGCGGATAAATGTTGAAGTTATCGGAGTTGATCAATTGCTGAGGGATTCGCACGCATTCGACTACATTAAGCATCGTTGGAGGTGAGTAAATGCATATCTGGCCTTTACAATGACTCGCGATGGCCTGCCGATGCATCGAGCCAGTGTTGCTATCCTCCCAGACAAGTTTTGTGGCAATTTGCCCACCCTAGAGAGAGGAAAGGCTGAGCCTTGAGCACGGGATCGGTCCCATGTGTATTGCAGGGCGTCTCCGACCACGGTCTACATGCACCCATCAAAATTGTTTCTGTAAAGTGTTCTGCTTCTGCAAAGTATCTGCCATTGTTGTTATAAATGGAAAAGTGTTGTTAGATTCTTTTTCTCATGAAGTTTATTGTCACTTAAATATAAACTGAACAATTATTTGCGCTTGTGCACAACGTTTTAAATTAATTTCCGGAGACAATTTTCCACCTCTTTATTTTTTTTTCATGCCGTTAAATGATTATTGCTAGAACTGTAATATCATTTGCTGAATGTTCGTGATAGGGTCCATTGTCTTGGATGGATTCGTACAGCTGTAAGCATTTTTTAAGTTTTTGATTAGCGCTTTCGTATTTCAACTTGCAACAGCATTAACAAGAGACCGGTGACTGATTCAGCTTCGTCCGAATTAGTGGAGAAATATTTCTAAAGCGTCAGAAGGCTTGGCATCCATTATTCTCCTACTAAACCCATTTATCATCTCCATTTACAACCTCGTCTATGTCTTGTGAGACCCGCTGAAGTAGTAGATATCCACAGCTTGGGATAACACAGACCAGTCGTGCTCAGCAAGGGTGTTTGGCGTACATCGACAACTCACTTTGCCGTTGTTGAATGAGTTGAAGTGGAAGTGTCTAGTAAAGTACGTCAGGCTCCTCATTTAAATCACGCGTACTCGAGCTTGCTTCGTTATCGCCAAAGTGCGTTCATTTAACACCACCTCTAGATAGATGTATTATATCTCAAAAAGTACAAGAATAATTTCTATTAGATGAATTTCTTGGAGTTGTCAACAGAAATGGTCATTAAGATCGAATATCGTTAAA
Source organism: Angiostrongylus cantonensis (assembly GCA_009735665.1). Taxonomy (NCBI): domain Eukaryota; kingdom Metazoa; phylum Nematoda; class Chromadorea; order Rhabditida; family Metastrongylidae; genus Angiostrongylus; species Angiostrongylus cantonensis. The sequence continues at coordinate 483,392 of MQTX01000219.1, read as the reverse complement.
CTATAGAATTAGTGAAAGCATTTCCGTGTTTGCGTGAATCCTGAAGGGAAACAATCAATCATATTTTATAACTTATTTCTTCGAAGAATATGGTACGAGTTGCCCAACCTAAGCAAAGTCTTCGCAAGACTTTCCAGCAGTTGCAACTTTTCAGTTAGTTCAGTTCAGTTTCAACACAAGAAATGCAATGGTTTGAGTGATTTAAAGAATTGAGAGGAAATTGTGAATGGTACGCTAGCATGAGTTATATGCAAATTGTCGTCACTGTGTGTTTGCTTAATAATTTATCGTTACCTTCCACAATCGAAGAAAAAGGAAGAGAAAAGAGTACATGTGATAGATAAAACATAACAAGATGAGGCTTTCGTCGTTGATCATTCCTGGAAGGATGCCAAGTGCGTTTGACCCCATCGAGCATCTTAGATGTGCTTGAATGCGTATCTGGCATATATAATGGCTCATTATATCCTACCGATGTATCAAGTCACTGTGGTTATCCTCCCAGACAGGACTGGTATCAATTTATCGACACCGCAAGAATAGAACCCTAGGTGCACGTGGGGTGCGGGATCGATCCCATGCATATTGCAGGGCGCTTCTAACCTCTGAGCCACACGAGTCCTATATGTGACAAAATGGTCCTTAATGTTTCAAAATTTCGTGAATGTATAGGTAGCTCGAAGTCATCAAAATTATTGCTTTCGTCTCCGTCCCTCTCTCTCTCTCTCTCTCTCTCTCTGCTTCTCTGTTTCTCACTCTTGCCATCTCACAGGGAATTTATAGAGGTCAGTAAATGTAGTGACTTTTGCATCGCCATGTTTACGAGCATTTAGTGATGAAAGATAATTACCTTTGACACAAGTTCATAAGAGACTGATCGCTTTTTTCTGTTGTTTTAAAACGTGGAATGTTAACTCTGAAACTGAGGTAATGACTAGTTTGCTGTACTGGTAATATGCTATTATATAAGAAAATATTGTGTACATTTGAAGTTGCTAGGGATATATTAGTGTTGGTCTGACTCCGCTTCGGCTAACTAAGCCTGGAATCTTTTTGGAGTCGGAAAATTGACACCCACAAATTAGGTAAAAGCCCTGTTCAACCTCCAAAGGTAGGTGAAGAATTGAGAATGATCTATTACAGCCATCTCGGGACTGCAGTAAGAATGAACATGGTTACCACTGCACGATGTTCTTGAAGAAGGTACAGTCTTCAGGTGGCCTCCGATCACAAGCGCAGATCCATAGAGCTTGGTAGATTAGGGATGGAAGGCAATGAACTGAGTATGATACAAGCTTCGGTCCAGCGAAGTCAGAAGATATTCGTGGACAATAATGGCTAAAATACAGCAAGTTTACCGCTCTTTGCCATACGATGTCATCTAGGAACAGCTCAGGGAAACCATCACTCTACTGCTAGATGCAGACCTTAAAGCGGAGTATTTTCATAAATCGATTGTGTTTTGTGACCCACTGTTTTCAATTGTGTTGCTACTTTATAATAGTTAGAACTAGTAATCAATGAATAGCCTGATTGAGAATTTAAACTGCTTAACTCCGTGAACTACATAGCGACATTTCTGGAAAAGCGTAATCCTTAGTGCCGAGCTGTTCAGAAAATAATACGTGGTTTGCCATTTTACTTTCCTTGTGTATGCTTTAGAAATAGCAACCACAATGATGCTAAGATATTTGCAAAACTCCGAAACCGAAAAGACAGATTTTTTAAAAATGCTGTGATATTATATATCAACTCGAAGCGTGAGATATAGGATTAAGGATGTGTTAACGAATGCACATTGCGACGTTGGCTTCAAAAATTTCGTTGTGGCAAATTCGAGCATGACGATGAGGGAAGTAGGTAGCAGACGTGCTTATGTCATTTATGATAATAAATTAAAGGGTTCATTTGAAGCAAATACACGCACAACGTTCCTCATGCCTGTTGAGAATGGATGGTTTACGAAGTAAAATAAATAACAAATAAAAGTACCCGTCTCGAAACCCGTTTCTCGACCGTATTGTGTGACATGCGATAAGAAGTGGATCCTCTGTGACAATCGGTTAGACTGCAAAGAATCTTCACAGCGTTTCGCCTTTTATTTTCTGCCTACTACAATTTTTCACGGCAGGTTACTAAGCGAAATACAACCACAACGTTGCTGAGACATTTGCAAAACTCTGGACCCCAGGTGTCTATGCTGGGGAACGAACGCGCTATTCTCCTTTCCGGGGAGTAACGCGTTCACCACCACACTATGCGGGTCCTTAGGTTTGCCTGTCTCTCAGCTAGTTCTATCGATCTTTTGCCACCAGCAATCACCCGTCAACAGGATTGATCTGTGGCGCCCACATCGGCATTGAACCCAGTTAAACTGAGGCTGTAGTTGAAATCACAATGTTTTACCTTTTATTTTCAGCAACGTTGTGGTTGTATTTCGCTTAGTAACCTGCTATGAAAAATTTTAGTTCTCCAAAACATCGATAGAACTAGCTGAGAGACAGGCAAAACGAAGGACCCGCATGGTGTGGTGGTGAACGCGTTACTCCCCGGAAAGGACAATAGCGCGTTCGTTCCCCACCACAGACACCACGGTCCAGAGTTTTGCAAATATCTCAGCGACGTTGTGGTAGTAGTCAATAATATTAATAATAGTAATTAATAATAGTAAACAATAACATTAATAATAATAACTGATAATAATAATGGCCAGAAGTATGAAAAATTAACAGCAATTATAATAATTAGTAGCAACAATGAATAATAATAATGAATGACAATAATTGTTAATAATAATTAATGACAATAATCAATAATAAATAATAATAATAATGAATAATAACAGTAACTAAAAATAATAATTGGTAACAGTAATAGGCACTGATAGCATATTGGTAATGATGCGGATCATCACAAACGCGGTGCTAGTTCGATCATGCTCAAGGCTCCGCAAACTTCTCATTGCTCCGTGGTCGAAAAATCGGTACCAGACTTGTCCGGAAAAAATTACTCTTTGCAGTTCAACTGAAAACGCTGCAACCCGGTTATCTCAGAACTACGGAAAGAATCAGCTCGACCAGCATTCTTCGACGTTCAAGATGAAAATGAAAACCCTCAAGCAGCAGACGAAGCCCCACGTAAAAGTGGAAAGATTTTCGTGGATTGCGGATGCGAGAAAATGAATCGAATGTGAGAAGTGCTGGAATCCCCCAGTAGACGTAGAGATGCTTAGTGGCCTTTACAATGACTCGCGATGGCCTGTCGATGTATCGAGCCAGTGCTCCTATCCTCCCAGACAAGTCTGGTACCAATTTGCCGAACCCGAAAGGATGGAAGGCTTGGTGGGCCATGGACGCAGGGATCGACTCCATGTGCGTGTCGCAGAGGCGCCTCCAACCACTACGCCACACGCGCCGAAGCGCCAAGCAATGATAGTAATTGATAATAATGGTTAGATGGCCCGTCCTCACTGGTTGTGCGCGTCTAGGTGTAATCTCCATTTTTTCGGAGTTTTTCTGGTTTAGCCACTGCGGTTCCCTGGATTCCCTATGTTAACAAACTCAAAGTCTTCTCCAGGTTGTCACCACTACAGGCCGTCGCAGCCCTTGTGGATCAGAGAGAGATTTGCCACTATGCGACTAGTTTGGTACTAGGACGGTGACGTATCCTAGTGCTAAGTTTATTCTTGGCTAGGCTTCCTGGTGGAAACGCAGGACTCGTTCTCAGCTTAGGAGACCTTGTCAGGGGGTTAAATCCCCTCGCTGTACATCGTGGACCGACGCACAAGAATATCTCTCAGCCACGATGACGCGTAAAATGTTTGGAGGAATAATAATAACACAATAATAGTAAATAATAGTGGTTAATAATAACAAGTAATAATAGTTGATAAGGATAACAATTAGTAAGAATAATTTTCAATAATAACAATAATGGTGATAAAAAGAACAATGACAATAATAATGATAACAATAATAATAATAATAATAGTAATAATAACAGTAATAATAATAATAATAATAATTCGAGTTCGCCTTTTAAGTAAGGTTTTGTGACGTTGCAATATTCTCATCAAATGAGATGGTTTTATAAATTGGTGATCTGAATAGGAAATGACAAGCCAAAAAATCGTGGCGATAATCTCAACTTCATTAAAGTCTCTAGCAACTGGTAGTCGAGTAATCTCCACACAGTTAAAACCACTTGCTTGCTCTTCTATTGACATCTACAACACTCTTTGAAGTTAAATCCGTGTTAAATATCTGTCTCTTTGAGAAACTAGTAGAGCAACTCATCTAAATGAGGCTGCTTGACATTGTTTCTGAGTATGAATGCGTTGTATTCTTGTTCAGCAATTGTTTCTGAGCTCTATCAGTAATGATTTTAGTACAAAAGGACAGATGAACTTTATCATGTTTCTCACCACCATTATTGTATGGTTGTAATCCATATGGGGTGTATCGAGGAATTGAAGGTACTCTAACTTTCAATAAAGAGCACCGTCTGTTTGTAGCACTTGTTTATCTTCGACTTCCCTCACATTTTTCCTTCACTCTAACTGGTTCATCGATTATCGATATGCTATGTGGTGCTCACTAGTTTCATTTGCATCCGTAGATTCGACTACGGATCTATTTACTCTGGTTTTTGCTTCGTATAAATCACTCTTGTATGTTCCAGATAGCCTGATTTTGGATGTGTAGCAGTTCTCATTTCGAGTATTTGTTCCATGTATCGATCATCGTGTCGGATGAAGGTGCGGCGTAACTGGAACGAAACAGAGTATTTCTATAAGACGTTGTTTTGCGCAACAACATTTCATCAACGGGGGTCATGGAACGGACGCGAGCAGCGTTCAGGTATGACTCAATTTACCTTCAAAAAACAGCTCTGAATAGCTCACAGCGCTGTTCATCACCTTAGTTTACTCTTGCGTAGGCCTTTTGATGGAAATAGTTAACTCATTGTTATTCTTTGTGACACTGCACACAGCAGTTTAACACCTAGAAACATCACCCAGATGACAATGGAGGGGTGCACTATTAGAGGTGATGAATTAAGTGGAAATAGTGAAAAAGGATACTCTGAGAAAAGACAAATATTTTAACACAGTAGTTTCTGAATTGAAATAGCTTACATCCTCAACCGGCAAATCACGTGAAAACGAAATTCGTCCTATATCCTTGAGTGTAAGAACGAGTTTATGGTGCGCCACTTCTCCAACCTCATAGGTCGTAAAACCTGCAATACAGGTGCTTAAGTTGTGTTTAATTCAAGAAGATGAGCAGAGGAGTGTCATCTATTTAGCTTGGTTAAAGATTATTTTTCATTCGAATAGTTGTTGCTTGACGAAACAGTGACAGCTTAGTGATATACAACGCATTACGATTGGGGAACTGGATTACGAAGCTGACATACCCTAATCTCCAATAGCCGGTTTTCACGCGGACAAATGTCGTATACGAGAACCAAAAGACATCAGAGTAGAAAAGAATGAAACAACTAGAGAATAATAGGTGAGTAAAGAAATGTAGGAAAAATAAAATAGTAAGAATTCTGTGAGACCAATGCTACGGTATCCAATTAAGAGTTTATCTTCCCTTGAGAAGTTGCGCCTCTACTTAGTTTTTATTCTTCACTTGACATGTATCTGTTACAGTTATCTGAAGAAATTTCCTAATGAAATTTGTCTTCTTCAAGCTATGACAACAACAGGTTCTGAAACTTTTCTTTTTGTGCACTTAAGATTTTTAAGGAGAGGAGCTTATTCAGGAAAGCTACAAGGTGATTGATGGAATCTGTTCGGAGAAATTCACATTTCAAAAAATGTGTAACGAGAAAAAAGTATTCGTTGTCGTAAGACGGCAACATTTGTTTTAGCAGTGTTAAAAAAATGTTCAAAACCTGAAGATTCTCTAACCATGGTTTTTACTAGCAATTACAGCCTGTTAGACTAAACAGGCCATATTTGGAAGATATAATGACGTTTAGAGCATAAGATGAGAAAGTTTTAAAATGAGACGACAAAAGGTTTGATAGCTAATTGTTACCATTGTTTCCAGCCGTCATTAATGTTGCGTTCCCTTTATTATCGACTGTCATATATCCCCATTCGTCATGAAAATGGTCCTTTGTTGAGTGTGACCATGCTCTTGCCCTAAGTAGTATGATAGCAGACGACTTTAGAACTACATATCTCTGTAAATTAAGGAAAAGCACGTCTTATAGAAGAAAAACACGGTTGTCTACTACGAGAAACCGACGAAGAAAGGCTACCAGTATCATAATCAGGTTTTGTCTTGAAGGAACAGGTGCTTTCATTCACATTAGTTACGAAGATATTATGACTAAAAAAAAATGTTACAATCAAAATTTTATTACATAAATTTGGATTAAAAACGGGAGCTAACTTTAATGCCCAACGGGACTTACGAAAAATTCAAGAACTGAACATTAGCAGATTTAGCCACAGGAGCTTCATGAATGTGTAACTCTTCTCCGAAAGTCATCGTGGGAACCGTTGGCCAGAATACCTAAACAAAGTCTTTTCTAAAAACGAAAGCAATTTTCACAATAATGTTAGCAACACCTGAAAACGATAGCAAATGCGCAGCCACCTTTCCAGAAAATTCGGATCGCCATTTGCCGACAATCCATTCGAGCTTCCTGTTGTTGTCACTCAGCACTTGATAGGACAATGGAATGAGAATGCTCACGAAGACGATTACGAAGGCTTCGTACGAACGCAGTCGAATCATCGCCAAGTGCGATATGAACACTGAGCGAGACCGGACTGTCCGCCGCCCACCAAACCGCTCTTCCCAGCGCCCACCTTGCCGCTCTCACGGGTCATCGAGCATCAACATTAAGCTTCCACCACTTATTACGAATCTGTAACTGTACTAAATATGAAAACTGTTTAATTGCTAAAGCTAGTGGCTTCTCAGATGCCTGCTTTAATTTCGGGAATGAGAAAGATAAAGGATAAAGCTCTCGGTGTTGATCAACCCGTGAAGGATGCACAATGAATTCGACTTTATCAAGCATCGTTAGAGGTGATTGAACGTATTTCTTGGCAATGCAGTGACTCGCTGTAACTTATCGATGTGTTGACCCAGTGCTGCTAGTGCTGCTAACCTCCCAGACAGGTCTGCTACCAATTTACAGACCCCGGAGGGATGTAAGGCCTGGTGGGATTGCAACGCAGGATCGAACCCACATGTGTTGCAGGACACGTCTAAGCAACGCACTACACACCGAAGAACATTGGCAGTGCCATCAGAACTGGGTCGTAATGTTGGCCAACAAAATAGTTAATAGTTATTATGTTCTCTAATAGTTATACAATCTATTTGAACTTTCTCGCAAAATTTGAAGAGTAATCGATGAGTGCAATGTTTTTTTCTTTTCAAACCCTAATTTTCATGTGGAATTATGGATTGAAAACCCTCATTATGTCATTTTGGTTACTGAAGATGGTCAGAGTTGTACAAATATTCTAAGTTACACCGTCCTAACATATTAAATTGAATACACTGTGGTTCTTCTGCTAGCTATGGAGGTGGTTTCAACGTGGTAAACACTTCTATTTGTAGCAGTTGTAGATCTTTCTTTCTCACTAAATAAAATTGATTTTATCGTTTTGAAAGACGTCGCCATGCTTCTAAATAATGTTCATGTACCTGCTCAAAGGTAAACTAAATATGACGCTAAGACTTAGTTTGATCTATTTCTTTCCCTTTGCCTTTTAATTAGAGGACATTCTGAAATAAGTTCTGGCCAGTTTAAGCGACTTAGCTGGAAGTGAAAACCAAGCAAATTCCACCAGCTTTTTCATGGTTCCAAAAATAGATACAAATCTGTGGAAATTGCCAGCAATAACGATCTATCATTCCGAGAGAGAATCGGCAACAATATACTGTGAAACTTTGGTTTTAAAAATCTCTCGATGAGCGTAAGAGGGGGAGGTTTTGTGGCGTGCCAATGTCATAAACGAGAACCACCTAGAGACTTCAAACAGATTTATGCACAGCGGTTCGCCAACCTGTGAAATGAGCAAATAAAAAAACAATTTCGCAACATCTTAACCGAATTACAAAATAAACTGCCAACTCAGTGAATGGGTATCGCGTGAACTAAAGGAGTAGCATGAGGTTGTTACAACGATGTTTACTTGGCGTTCCTTTAGCCGTTTAGGAAAACTAACCGATTCTTATTCGCCTTGTGACGTGTTTCAAGCAGTGCATGCTTCAGGTCAACCGATGACAACAGTTGATGCATTTTGCATAAAAATGGAAAAAGGTGACTTATCGAAAAATATTCGACTATGTGCATCATAGAGTGGGTAGCGCAGCGACAGTGATGCCCGGTTAACAACAATGAGGTACTGTTTCGACCCCGTAACACTGTTGCCACTCATTTCTTTCTTCTGTTTTTATGAAATTCTTATCGAACCAATCTAGGATCAGCCAGCTTTCTCGAATACACAAAAAAATGACACTACCGTGATAAAAATTTTGGAACGGCATAATACGGCTGTCCCAGGATTCCGAAACAAAGCCACTAAAGCCACAGCCAACAGCATTCTTGAAGAAAACAAAAACATAGAACAAATAAACCTACAAATCCAATGATTTTTGTATCTTTAGAAATAGTCGTTTTTTCTTAGCTTGGAGGTCTTATCATGCTAAGCAAAATTTGTTATACATCTTGATCATTCAGCATCTCTCGGCAGCTTAGCACGTTTCCGTGCAAGGAATATTCCTGGGTACCGTACTGTTGGAGACAAGTATTGATCATCACTCTTCTGTGCCCGCAAAGCAGTTCGACTCAAAGAAGTCAAGGGCCCTGTTAAATTATCGCAGCACAAGCCTTTCGCTGCCTACCTCCTAGACAATAACAGTAAAGTGGAATAAATCCGTCTTTCGTTACATTGAATGACACAGGCTACCGTTGCTCGTTTTTAGATATCCAGGTGGAAGGACAGTTGCTAAGCCTGAAGAACAAGTAGTGATGTTTTTAACAGGTTCGTGAACTTCTCCTTTGAGAGAAAATGAGATGACGCTTAATTTTTCTCTGCAACTAGTACGAATGACATCAGTAGTGGTATACACCGCCCGTATTCACCTTTTTCCTCAGAGCTGACAACATGTATCAAGTATTTTCTGGCATCCTCCTAACGGTTTACCGCCTCATCGCGGCTGGAAGATATTTCTAGGTGTCGGGCTGCAATGTACAAAGAGTGGAATGATCTTCCTGGTACGGTCTCTTGAGAAAAAAGAGCTAAGAAGTCCGACGTTCCCATCAAGAAGTCCAGCTAAAAGTAAACCGATAACAGGATCTACCACCGTCTTATTATGAAACCAGCCAGATGGTGGCAAATCAACCTCTTACCTACGAAGGCGGCGACAGCCTGTGGAGGTGGACGACCTGGAGCAGACTTTGCCTTGGCTGATCTTGAGACTCCATGGAGCCGCAGTGGACAGACCAGCAAAACTTTGAAACAATGCAAATTTTTATGGGGCCTGCACAATCAGTGAAGACAGGCCGTCCAACTATCCAAGTAAGTATTTTCTGGCATTGTTTTATTCTATTCAATTACTTTACATGACCTTTCATAACATCTGCTCTGCGGATCCCTGCACTTTATACGTTTGATTCATTTTCCTCGCATTCGCCGTTCGCAAATGTCTTCGGGCATTTCTCATATTGCTTCGGTCGCCGCTTGATGATTTGATCTGCTTTATGAATGTTATAGAATGCTGCCTGAGTCGATTCTTCATGAAATCTTGGAGATAGCCGAGCTAGACCGTTTCCCCGTGAGTTGAAAAAAAAGTTTGGGGGAGGTTGAGAGAGCATCGTGCTTCCTGATAGACTGCACCATTAGCCATTGCCCTACCTGAGCCTATATGTACTGCTACTAATCCTTTCTTTATACCGATGTTTTCTATTCACCACTATTTCGGCAATAGAAAGTTTTTTGAGGCTTGCTGAAAGACAGACGAAACGAGGAATCCGCACGGTGTGGTGATGAACACGCTAGCTCCCGGAAAGGTTAATAGCGCGTTCGTTTCCCAACGCAGGCACCTGCGGTCCAGAGTTTTCCAAATATCTCAACACCATAAAACTTAGAAGACTGTCTTAATATCCTAGTGTGCCGTGTTCGCTCCCGTTCCCATCGTTTGGAACGATGTTCTCTGCAAGCCGAGATATAGCCCATTTCCATGTTGTCTTTCCACTTGATGTCGTAGACTGGAGCCCTGAGGGTACGATGCACTTAGGCTGAAATTTTGCTGGTAGAGCAACTGCGGCTTTCTAGAGCCCTGAGGTCAGCCTAGACGAAGTGTTTTTCAGATGTCAACACCATGTAGTCGTCAGCCTTTGTAGATCAGAGATTTCTCACCATGAGGTTAGTGTGACACTAGGACAGTGACGACTCCTGGCATTGACTTGCTTTTAGCTAGGCTTTCGGATGGAAACGTTTCCTTTTCAGTATGAGAGACCCTGTTAGTGAAATAAACCCACTATTGTACGGCGCAGTCCATCACCCAACAACGTTTCCCAGCCACAATGAGCCACTAAACCTTTGGGAAGAACGTTCAGCTGCTGGTCAGAAGTTGAACTCTCTTTTTTGTGGTTCTTGGGTCCTTGAGTTCTTACGAGATTGTTATACAAGTGTTACTCTGCCAACGTTTCGACGTATTCGTATTCTGCATAGCCGATGATCTGATTCAATGGTACGTACTCGTTCGTCCTTGCGTTGTGGGTCTTTGTTGTTTTATCGTCGAATCACCCTGAGTTGAACACCACTCGAGTGATAAAAACTCATTTGGCTGTGTCCTATCATACAGGACGACCGTTTTCTGATTGTCGAGAGATAATGACTCGTTTTCATGCAAGCAATCCATCCTGCGGCCGTCGCTATTAGGAAAGATAGCAGATAACAAAATAATATTCTTACTAAACCGACTTCCGCTTAACCTCGACGTGAATAATCAACAAATTTATTTAGATTGTTCAGCTTACACGCTGTTTTTCTTTTACGATTGGACCCTTTAAATTCAACTCCGTTATCGGCGCACACTTCACTACAAGAGAACAAGAAGACACTGATGAATATGAAAATGTTTTGTCATCCCGGTGGAAGAGTGTTGACACGTTACCAACTCTGTCAAATGCATTAATAACCTGAGCGGATAGAACTTAACATATAGATTTTCAATGCCCAAAACTGACTTTCTATTAATCTCAGCACCCTCCAAATAATTCATCGCCTTCTTGATAAGCAAACACGAGCTTGTTGGGAACAAAACTTACTTAGTACGATGCTGGCTGACGTTTTCGCAGTTTCGCTTTTTTCAAAGCCTGGAATAGTCAAACTGCCATGCAATCTACTGATTCGAACCTTTCCATAACGACACCAAAAAAATTTAATAAAATTTACACCACGAATCTCCCTAATATGAGGGATCTCGAGCCGGCTAGTCTCGAGGCTTCGTAGAGCGTCCCCAAGTGGCGGATAGGGGGTTAATCGCGGACCAAAATCGACTTTTGCTTCCCTGAGACGCAGGTGGATCCAGGGGATGGACTCCCTGTTTTTGCTGCGCCGATTTGGCACATACTTTCTGTATTTGCTAGGCGTATTCATGCATGTGTGTGTGAGTGCATTCTCGCTTTATGCGGATTGTATTCTACGAGTCAATTCGGCCAAAAGCCTGCATTCAAGTGACAGGGAAGTATATGGGAGGCGGATAGAAGTCTCCTCCAACAAATAAGCTCCATGTCCACTCAAGGAGAGCCCTGCAAGCTACCCGTGAGTATAACCAGCCCTACGTGCATAGACCAGCAAGCTATACGTGGGTACCAAAAATGCTAAATACAGTAAAAAAAAACGGGCCTTATTCTCCTGACCCCGAAAAAGCATCCAATCTCGCAGCGTTGGGTAGGACGAGTACGGAGAGGCTGATGAAATCTTAGGTCCAAGGGAAGCTGCCTGAAACAAGAACTATGATAACGATCTGTACCTACAATGCACGTACACTTGCATTCGAGTCCTCGATAGAGGACTTGCTCATGCAAGCAAGAATGACAAGGTGCGACGTCATCGGCCTGGCCGAGACGAGACGAAGCCACCCATTCAACGTCGTCTATGATACTGGAGAAGAACTGTTCCTCGGAACATGCGACAGTAGAGGCGTAGGCGGTGTCGGCGTTCTCGTCAACACGAATTTGTCCATGAACATCGATTCATTCGAACAGCTTACAACCTGAATCGGACGTTTACTACTAAAAAGATGTGGATCAACACCGGCTTTGGCAATCTTCATCGCTTAAGCGCCAGCATCAAACTATGACGAAGAAGAAATCGAAGCATTCTACATGGGCTTGGAGAGGTTCTACAGAGAAGACCATACATTCTTCAAGGACATCATTGGAGATTTCAATGCCAAGATTGGGCCATGAAGATCGTCTGAGAAGCGTCACATTGGGACCCACGGATTAAAATGGAATGAACAGGGTGAGCGGCTCTCTGAGTTATCATGGCGACCAAGATCATCCATGGTAACTCGCAATTCCAGAATCTTCATTGTCAACGATGGACGAGGAAATCTCCCAGTGGAGAGTACCATAACGAAATAGACCACATCATAGTAAATAGGAAGTTTTGCCTAACCGATGTCGCTGTTGTCTCGAAATTTTACACGGGATCAGACCACCGACTCCTTCGTGCAAGATTTTACTATTCGCGGAAAGGAGAAAAACCCGCTAAATTTAAAAACCGATGTCCCAGAACCACCACAAACTGGGACTTATTCAACTCATTAGTCGGCTGTTAGGAAGATGCCGTTTACGATAACATCGACGAGGAAAACGATCTGCTCATTGAACATCTTAACTTTAGCGCCATTAAAGCTGAGAGTTCGAAGGTCACCAAGAGACGTCTGTCTCCAGAAACTCTTGAGCTAATACGTCAGCGTGGACTCGCACTAGCTGCAGGCAACCCGCGAACTAACGTCCGAGCCTGCGAAACAATGCAGACAGGCGAGAAAAGAAGATCTTAAAGAGAGAAGAGCAGCAGTAATGGTCGAAGCTGCAAAGGCTGGAAAAAGCATTCGCAAAGCCCGCCGAAGCTTCGCCAATTACAAGATCAAGATGATTGCACTCCGACGCCCAGACGGAACAATAACAGGGTCCGGAAAGGCAATGGAGAAAATCATCCACGATTACTACTCAGATCTCTTCGATAGCCACGTCCATCTCCCGTCTTATGAAATAAAAGAGGATGGATATGTTGTTCCACCGGTTCTTCCTTCCGAAATCCGATATGTCATTTCGTCAGGGAGAAATCGAACAGCACCAGGTTCAGAGAGGTTAAGATCAGAACATCTGAAGAACCTTCTGCTAGTCCTCGTAAGCACACTGGCTCGGCTCTTCACACGTTACCTGTCTGAATGCAAGGTCCCTACTCAGTGGAAGACCAGCAAGACCGTGTTGTTGTTCAAGAATGGCGACCTACACGATATAGGCAACTATCTCCCAATCTGCTTGCTGTCTGTCGTCTACAAACTTTTCACTCGAGTCATCCTAAACAGGATAGACAGAACACTGGACTGAGGACAGCCGTGCGAGCAAGCAGGTTTTCGAAAAGGATTTAGTACGATGGATGGACCACATTCACACGTTAACAAGGCTCATTGAAGTATCGCGAGAGTACAAAAGACCGCTTTGTCTCACTTTAGTCGACTTAGGGAAGGCCTTTGATTCAAATGAGATAGAAGCAGTCGTGGAAGCCCTTGGTAGTCAAGGAGTCCCTACTCAGTACACAAAGATTCTTCGTGAGCTGTACAAAAATTTCACAACCAAAATTTCACACCAATTTCACCAAAATTTCACCAAAATTTCAAATTTCTACAACGATATTAACGTTGACGTCAAGAGAGGAGTTAGGCAGGGCGATACAATCTCACCAAAGTTATTTACAGCCACCCTCGAGAACGTCATGCGAACATTGCAGTGGGATAATATGGGAGTGAAAATCGATGGTCGGCAGATATATCGCCTTCGCTTTGCTGATGATATCGTCCTTATAACACCAGTCATTAGCCAAGTGGCACGTGTGCTTGCTAACTTTCATAAAGCGTGTGGAAAGATTGGCCTTCGACTAAATCTAAGAAAAACGGTGTTCATGAAGATCGGATAGGTTTCGTCTGCGCCATTCACGCTCAACGGAACGAATATCTCCGAATGCTTCAGTTATGTCTATCTAGGTCGGGAAATCAATATAATGAACGACTTAGCTCCAGAGCCGAGCAGAAGGAGACGATCGGCTTTGGGAGCTTTCAAGAGCATCAAGGATGTAGTGAAGAGAACAAAGAACACCCGACTCCGTGCCCACCTTTTCGACTCAACGGTTCTTCCTGCCCTAACGCATGCGTCAGAAACTTGGTCGCTACGTAAGCAGGATGAAAGATCATTCGGCGTTATCGAACGTGCAGTCGAAAGGACGATGCTAGGAGTATCCCGTTTCACACAATTAAGGGATGGGATCCGAAGCTCCGACCTACGTCAACGATCGAAAATCAAAGATGCCGTTCTATACGCCAAACAGTCGAAGATAAGGTGGGCCGGACACGTAATGCGTATGAATGATAACCGATGGACAAGCGGTGTTAGTGACTGGATTCCTCGGGATGTCAAACGTACTACAGGAAGACCACCGACCCGATGGTCAGAGTTCTTTACGAAAAGCCTGGAAGAAAGTTATGATGCTCGACCAGTCTCTAAAACGAGGAGAACCCTCTGAGCTACTCTTGTACGTGATAGGGAAAAATGGAGTGTTTACTGCTCCTCTCTCTAGTCATTCGACGATCAACGGGACTACAGGTGGCAGGTGATACAGTGAGCAGTCCTTCCTAAACGTTCACTATTTTGTTCTTTCCAAGTCTTCCAATATTTTAATAGAGGCCAGCGGCACATACATATATGGGCAAGGAATGTGATTGGCTCAGATCAGAAAAATTCACCCTGAGGTACGAGGTTACGCGTCATCACTAGACACTCCTTGCAGTTCATTTTTGGGATCTTGCAACTGTTCCAAACCGCGTCAAGAGTTTTACACCATGGTGCTTTGGATTCCTTTGCCTAGTTAGTGGCTTTTACTTCAAAGTCTTCTGTGTCATGTTTTTGCGCCCTACGAATGCTCGTGGATTGTTCTGTCTGTTTTCCAACTAGGTGCATTTTTATAGGGATACATAGACGACTACCTATTTCGCCTATCTACTTTTTCTCGCATGCTTTACAAGAGATTTTGTATGTTATACCTAAACCTATGCAGTCGCCGTCTCTACTGTCAGGGCGTATATGTAACTTTGCGTTATGCACAGGCAGCGATTGCGGTCTGACCGGGTTCCGACAGGGTCCGAAAGTGTTCCAACCATTGCCGTCGATTTTTCTAAACTGGTCCATTTTAAACAACGCTTTTTATGTGTACTTATTTTGTTGGAAATTAATGGCGGAATAAATGGGACCTTCTGTCCAGTACACTCGCCGTCGAAGAGACGATGTTTTTCCTATATTTGCAGCATAATTCTAAGGAATTTTTCCTTCTGCTCTCTTCTTGTGTACACAGTACTAGTTTTTTCATAAATATGTCTTCCACGATTACCCTCTTCGTTACTATGAGCGAGAGGAAAGGTTTTGAACCAGCATATTTCTATTACTTGGCTGTCAGTATTATTTTGTGCTAGTGCTTTCGGATAGGTTAACATGAACGTACAGAAATGGAAATCGGTTTGCATTCAGTTTCTCTCGGGTGGATTTTGTATGCTCTGACTACTCATTCAACACCTCAAAACACTTGTTCACCCCCTTTTGTGTGAAGCGAATGACAAAACAGTCACCTACATGTAGACAGTAGAGTGGCATCGATTACTAGTCCGTGAAGTAATTCTTAATGCCATTCGTTACCCCATTGCCAAACCTTTCATTTTTGCAAAATACTTTATACTATCTGACCTGATACCGATGCGTGGTCCTCGAAAAGTGCGAGCTAGGAATTGCGGGTGATTTTTTTCACTGCTCTTTGCGAATGTTCTCTCTGTGTGCTGGAGGACCGTGCTCTCTTTCTTCTAACTGGTAACGTCTTTGCTAACGCTGCGAATGCTGTTCCCAAACTCTTCAGCATTGGCTACTAATCTTCGTTTCCGTCCTAAAATTCTACAATCATCACTTCCTTGTACAACGTCTTAACTCCCAACGCATTTTGGTGATTCTCTATTCTCTGATTCCACCATTTTGGTGGTGAGTGTTGTGTTACGATGGAGTAGTGTCTCGCGAGCTTCGGGAGCAAGCCATTCCTTGACGACCTTTGGACTTTTAGATTTTCTTTTGCTATCCTGGAAAGATTAGGTTTGCCGATGTATTCCTATCCGATTTTGTCAGTGATGGCATGTTTTCAAAGCTCAGTTTGTGATCTGAACAAATTTAGATACTCAATACTCTTGATCCATGAAAAAAAAACATTCAGTTTTGTAACTTATATTTGATTTCTGAAAAGAGAAGACGAGGGCAATCTCACCAAAGAAGCGATGGTCTAATTGCTTAAAATGTTGCTAAGCAGCGACATATTTTAAGAAAAACCTTCGATTTACTGTGATGGCGTCTGTTTTGTTATAGCACTTCTCTCGCTGACTCTCAGAATCTATCACTTGCAGTCGTGTATTCTATAAAGGGCCATGAATGTGGAATGCCCACATATATGCATTTATAAATATATATACATATATATAATAAAAACATATATACATAGATCTGCTATAATTCGATTATGATAAATGGTATTCAATTGGTTTTAAAGTGAAGTAGAAATACAACTCTATACTGTGCTGGTGCAACGAATTTCAAGGCGGCTTGAAGCAATGAGATAGAAAAAGCCTTGAAATCGTGTGGTGAAGGATATTTTTCTGGAACAGATGCAAAGTGGCTGTTCTTGATCTTCGCTGATATCTTCTGCTATGGTGTCCTCCCGCCTTTCTACGTCTCTCCAGTAACGAACGCTTTATTAATTCCATTGAACTCGCAAATACTGTATTTCTGGTGATCCACAGTTCTTGAGTGATAAAAGATGTGAGCGTCGTGAGCGTTTTTAACGCTCTATGAGTTGTTAGCAGTTGCTTCACCAATGAAGAATCTTCGCTGCTATTTGTGCTATGTCAAAATTAATCCTCTCGGACTAGGAAATTATTTTGGAAATTCTTTCGATATAGCGCTTTAATCTCTCCGTACATATGTCGTGGCAAAAATGTGTATTATCTACTCCAGCTCTTTTCTTTATAATCTTTCCAATATTCTAGTCCATCAGTAAACAAGTCCCAACAGATATGATGCTCGTTCTACTGGGTTTATTGCGTAAGCACATTCTGAGATGTGAGCGCAATGCCTCAAATAGAAAGGGCGCTGCATTTTCTGTTTCTCAAGTCTTCTTGTGACTTCCGTAGTAAACCGGATGTATGAGTAAGGATGCTTCCATTCGATTCTCCTGTACCACCTGTAGTCCCATTGATCGTCGAGTGACTCGAGCAGCCCCAGTAAATCTTCCAATTTTCCCTGTCACGTGCAAGAATAGCCGAGTCGTTCTTGCTACTGCAGGGACTCATTGAGCATAATACCCTTCTCCTAGGTCTTTCGTGAAAAACTCTGACGATCTCCTGATGCACCTCTGATAACTGAGTACCCGCGTTCCTTGATGCCCTATAGTAAAAGTTTATGTTTAAATTATCTCAGTAATACCCACGAAAAATGAATTATAGGAGCGGTAAGCAGCAAGAAAAGCTCTCAGCGTTCATCAATCTTTGAGAGATGCACCATGCATTCAACGTCATCAAGCATCACTGGAGGTGATTGGGTACATATCTGACCTTTGCAATGACTCAGAGTAGTTTACCTTGTGTCGGGCCAGTGCTTTAATCCTCCCAGGCAAATCTGGTACCAATTTTCCGACGCCGGAGGGTTGGAAGGATTGGTGAGTCACTGCGCCGAGATAGATCTCATGTGTGTGTCTCAAGGTGCCTCCGACCAACTGCGCCACACGCACCCTCCGTAAGCATTTGTGGTTAAAATTGTGTAATTTGCAAAAGACAAAGCACCCTTACAAAATCGTTGAATGATTGCAAGGGCAAGCTTTAAGAATATGTCATTTTTTCAACTATGCATTTTCTGAAATTGCTCACTTTATGAAGACCTAACCATATTACAACTAAAATTGTGGTGACATCGATTATAGCTCCACGCTGCAATAACATCTATACAAACTTGCTCAATGATTTATTGCTTCATTAGAGGAGCAGATGTCCGTAAATAGGGAATTTAAGTGTACAAACGTAATTGAGATCTGTGTGTTTGTTCACGAATACTACATGCCCGTGTGTAGACGTAAAAGGTACAAATTAATTCGGGACAACAGAAACAAGGGCCCCGAAGCCTGAATCCATTGGTTCTATCGAGCTTTTCGTCTCATAATAGTAATCCTTTACATGAGCGAGATTCGTCAATACAATCACACATGACATGTATTACAGCCATTCGACTGAATGAGTGCACTGTATAAACTGTATGACTGAGTACACTGTATAAAGACGCACTGATATCCGGAAGAGATATTTCTGCCAAACAATTATGCAACTGTTAATAAATTCACGTTTGACGAAAAGGCGTCGTCACATAGTTCTTGTGTGGCCTGCACATGAGACGATGTAGAATTTTCACGGGTTGAGTCATTGGTGACTCAGGTACCCAGAGTGAACCTGCACCTGTTCATTCTTTTACTTCTGCAGAGAGCACGATTAATCGCAGCAGGACTCATATAGAAAAACCACTCGCTCTTTCATCCTGCTTGCATGTAATTTTCTGGCCTTCTCGGTTTCGCGGTCCTGCTCCCGCAGCGTCCAAATAAGACGAAAAATTTCGTCCGAGAAACCGCTTTATTCGACTGTTAAGTGTTAGAAATAACTTTTATTTGATGATGCTGCAACGTCTGCGCCGAAAAATCCATGGAATGTATTCAAAAGCAAAAGAAAAAACCTCTGAGCGACCAAATAAACAGCCGTGAAGGAAATGAGCCATATGTGACTCACGCATGTCACTCTGCCACAGGATGTGTGAGTCATACATGATCCAGGAGAAAGTAGAGCACTGGTAGTGATCTCGCTCTCTACGACTACGATTCAACTTACTGAAGCTCTTGATCAACTCCGTGTCAGGCTCACAAAGCCTATTTTCCTTCCGTGATCGGGAAATTGCCATGGTATTCCAAGGCAAGCTCACTGCCTCTGATGCACGTTGAAGCATCCTAGCACAGCTATCTCAAGATTCAAAGGAGAACTGAGTTTAAGACCATTCAACGACATTTGCCAAAAAAATGAAAAAATCCTCAAGCAACAGCAGAACCTACACGCAATTGAAGTTCGAATACCTTCATATGTGATGAATGTCAAGGAAAGGGGTCAAATTAATGAAGTGCTTAGATCTGTAGATTGCGACGCATGTGATGTTGGGTCATGTAATAATAAAGTATTAAATATATGATACGTGATTCCACTTATGCATTCAAGCGCTGGAAGAATGGATATTTTGCAGTATTTTATTCTGCTGTTTTCCTTCCTGCGTCTTGTTATTTGTTGCTGCTGTGAATTTTCAAATATGCCATGGTGGCTCAGAAAATTTTAGGCTTTTTTCCCATAGGTTTGCTCTCTCGTCCAAAAGTTTCTTTTCGTTTCCGCTGCTTTTTGCTTGTAACGAACTTCAATGAAAGAAGTAATCAACACTTATGAATTGAATCGACTTGTTACACCGCTCTCGAGTTGTTGGTCGTGTAATCTAGGACCGAATACCATCGCAGAAATCGCTGTGTTCCTGTTCGAATAACAGCGACGAAATTTCCTTCGGATCTAAGCCCCTAAGTTGATAAGCAATAGTGAAACACACTTTATTATACATGTTTGCTTGTTTAGCAAAGAACAAAGGTATGACTCTGTTGTATTATTTTACTGTTTCTTCAGAGTTTGATAACTTTTTTGGGTAAAATTTGCCCATTTCTATTTAATGTGCACGTTTTTAAAACATTGTTCATGTCACAAAGTCGTTCTGTAGCTTTGTCATAGTATTTTGTACAATCGTGTGCCCCACGTAGTGCACCGAAACAGAAGAGCAGAAAGCAAAAATTCGAAGAATTTTGTAACAAATTTCAGCTTGCGAGCACTTCCTCGGAAAACGTTCGGTACACCATGCTAGATTCCACGAGTCAATTCACAACAACTGCGCAGTTCAACGTTGGTTTGAACGACTGATAATGAGGATGTTACCTCCTACTTGACACTTGACACTTGAACAGCCCGTCCTCACTGGCTATGCAGGCCCCAGCATAACCACCACTTTTCGGTAAATTGCTGGTTAAGCTATTGTGGTTTTCCAGAATTTCGAGATCATTGTGACCAAATTCTGCTCCAGGTATTCATCACCACAGGAAGCCGCAGCGTTTGTTGATCAGAGAGAGATTTGCAACCATGCTACTTTGATATCAGGACGGTGGTGGATCCTGATATTGGTATACTCTTAGCTAGGCTTCTTGATGGAAACGCCAGACTTTCTCAGCTTGGGAGACCCTGTTGGTGTTGGATTACTCCGCTGTACATCGCAGTCCGACACCCAAGAACAGCTCCCAGCCAGGATGAGGCCGTGAACCGTTGGGAACATGTCACTTCCTACTATATAAAAAAAGCTTTGTCCGCTGTCATAGAGGGCGAGCACTCTGGAGCATTCTGCCATGGACGTTGCCATGTCCAACCCCACTCTTGTGACTACATAGACTTACCTCTACTGGAGTCTTAGATGCTAAAGTAATGTTTGCTTTCAGCTTCAAATTAACATAACTCAGCTAGTAATGCATTTTCAACAAAACTGTTATAGTCTGCAATTTTTCTTAAAAAGAGGTGACGTGTTTCAAAACCATAAAATGTTGCTTTTCTGGAGTCTATATCATGTATTTCTTCCATTTTATTGCTCCAGAACTTGGATCTTCAACACGAAAGCACATGGGTAATATGGATGTCGTGCAGCATGAACATGACGCTTGCCGAAGTACCGCGCGTATTTGCAGGTTCTGTTGTGGCGTTCAAGGTATTAGATACTCCAATTTCGTTATCAATTTTTCTAGCTTATGATTTTTAAAAAACTGAATTTTTAAAGATATTATATAGAAATTATTCTCGCCGTCTGTGTAATAAAGCATAGTCTCTAATAAGAATCTAATAAGAATGAAGGCGTGAACCCTTGAAATACTCCAGTGATGAAGAAATTATCCTGTTATCAAGAAACCGGCTTCGTTGCGAAAAGGTTTATGGTCTCATTTTGAACAGATCTAAATTTAACAATTCGAGTGTTCTCCGATGAATGAGGCGAGAAAAATAGGAAAACCTAACCAAGCAGCAAAATCAAGAAAGAAACGAAGAGTAGATACCACAGGAGTGGAACGACACAAGTAGACTGTTGTTAAGAAGTCTTTTACGTGATTTTCTACACAATGAAACTATGTGTTCCCGAATTGCACTGAGATGTGCAACAAAAAATGGTGAAACTTTTGCAATGATTAATAACGAAAAGTCCTAGGAAATGGAGACCTTTCGATTTTCTTCAAAGTCATTATAGCTGAGAAGCAGGGAATAAGAGAATAGAGCGTCGGCGGTAATCAATCCTTGAGGGATGGGTCTTGAACTCGACTTCTTCGAGTTTCGTAGAGGTCAATCAATGAACGTGTTGCCCATCAGTATACAAAATCAGTGGTGTTATCCCTCTAGAGAATTCTGTAATGAATTTGCCAACCCCAGTGAACGGTGGAGTTGCTTTGAGTAGGGTGTGGCTAACGACAGTGTTTGTTGCAAGGCATTACTGCACAAAACGTGCGCTCAACTGAGAAGTACTGCCAGGAAGTTGGAGAGAAAAACCCTTAAAATGCTATAGAGTTTGTGACCACCATTCGTCGATCGAAAAACACTCAATGTAGCGCACTAAGACGGAAGCTGAAATATTTTGGGGAACAAGCTTTCCCTCATTCAGCATAGTTAGTTGACTTGTGGGCCGGTGAACAGTGCCTTTCTTCATTTATGACTTGAGAACTACGTGCAGTAAGAGTGCAAAAACTGAAATCTAGACATATATAGTTCTCACCGTAGTGATACCTTGAAACGTTCCAATAGATTTCACACAATTACCGTAAGATTCGATTATTTCTGAATGTGTTTTATTTTCAAATGGAGATTACATGTTTACTTTCAAAACGCATCTGTATGGTTATACATTTATTACGTACAATCAATTATGTATTTTTTCTCTTCCCATCTTCTTTCACCACCAACTTGCATGTTATAATCTGGCCTAGACAGTCATTTTTGTTTTGCTGTTTTATTTAGCAACCACGAAATATACAGCATATGTTATCATTTCATTAGTCGTATGCTAGGAAAGCAAAACTCCCTAGAGTACTGCCTAAGTGCAAGGACTTTAAGAAAAACCTATTCCTCAGTTGATCTTTTTTGTCAAGATTTTCTTAACTATGAAACAAAAACTCTTTATTTCACCAGATAGTTATCTCGTCTTGAAAGCTTAGAACTTTTTAAAGTACTGTCGGTCCTACCTTTACATGAGCACATCTCTAGGCCAATGGTAGAAATGTTTTTCAGGTGAAGCATTGGATGATATGGAGGCTGAAACATTATAAATTTTTACGTATGCCTGAAATAAAACTCATTTGTTTTGTCATTCGGTGTTGATTGACTTACAATTACAGGTAGACTTTTTGATTGAATGGAATATCTATTAGCGCTTCTACAGATGTTGTGATTCGTTGCTTTATCGTACAGCTTTGCTAAGCGCTTAGTAAAATTGTAAAATCACCTCTATCACACATGTGAACGACAGCATGATTATCCAGCAGACGACTAGAGCTGACACCAGTAGTGATGGTCTTTCCTTGTCGTGCTTTAAAGCTGCTCGATCTGTCCCAAATGCACGGACATCATGAACACACTTTTGACACGGTGCTTTTTATTTCACTTACCTATCCTTGCACAAGCTCGAAGTGTTGTGAGAATTATCCATAAATTATTGTCATTCATTTACAAAATGCTGAGATATTAACAAAACTTCGAGACCTCACAAGTGCTTTGAAACTGCGTTTACCATTATCGACGCTCACATTCTATCCATCAAGCTAACCGAGGTCCTTATTTACCATTCTCTCAGTCTATTTCTTACTCTATCAGTGCTTCTACCATGTGCACCATGTGTTACTAAAAGGCAGCGATTTCTTAAGATTTTTGCTATGCATTTTTTTTGGAATAAGCTTATATTTTTAGTAAACAATGTGCCCGGATTGTATGATATGCTTAGATGTGAAATGAAGTTAACCATTTCCGTATAACTGCTATTTGGATTTTTTCTCGGGTCACACACGATGTCACATAATGCTTCGAAGAATATTCCTGCAATAGTGATGTGAAGCCATGATGGAATGATGTATTTATTTCATGAAAACATCACGCCTCATTAAATTGAAGTATTAGGTGAGTCTGATCTGTCATCTGTGTTGTCAATTTCTTCAAACACTGATTTGCAGGAAATCAATCTCCCATATGTCCACGTTTCATTTCCGTGACTATCCAGCGAAATACTGGAACCCGGTGATTGAGGCCCGTGTACTTTCTCGTAAAGAGCAGTTTTCAACTGTTATCAACGTCTTTCCTTGACCATTGTGCACTCATTTACATTACTCAATGCATACGAATCATTACCAATGGCTTTTCTTCATTGTAACAAGTACGATTCAAATTTTTTACTACCCAGTTATAATATCTGAAAATGTAGCGCTTGAGTTTATCACTGACTCATCCATCCATCCCCTTTACCATTGACATAAATCCTTTCTATCATTCATACTGTTTCAGATAAGAAATGATGTTTAACTGTCCTTAATTGTCAAACACATGCTCAAATTAAAATACAGAGAAGAAAATGGTCTTTCTCAAATGAAATTCCTAAACAAAAAACGGCAACCTTTTGTTTTTACGAATGAGCACATCAAACTGAGAAAATAAGCCATAAAAACACATGATTTTCTTGAGGAACGTGAATCATCGGCAAAATTTGCAGTTTGGGAAGGACACCAAAAGAGGCAAAAATGAAGGCGTACTTCAAAAGTGTGAAGTACATTTCTTGCCACATCACTAGTAGGAATGCAGACAGCACTCACCGACACGAGTTATGTTAGAACTAACAAGCTTAAAAGAGAATTAACTGTAACCAGTGTCCATTCGAAATGGTCGAATGGTCGAAGTAGCCAAAACAGTATTGTTGAGGAGTGCGATGAGTGACCCATCTGAACCGTTTCTATTATGTCACACGATTTTGAAATGGCTATTCAGTAACTTCAGTGCTGCCTCCTTACGAAATATCTTGTACACGACACCGACTTATAATAGAACATTGCCTTATTGCTCCTTCATAAAAGAAATGCTCGTTTTCCTACCTACTTAGATCACTACTGATGAGGAACGATTAATGCACAAAAAGGCGCTTTTTATTTTAGCACGCAAATAATACCGAAAGTTATAATAGCTACATCATCCGATCTTTCCCTTCTTTTCGGTTGCTTTAGTGGAGTGTTATTCAAATCTAGTTCCAATAATAACTCAGCATAACTCAGCATTTTTCAAGAAGTTAGACTAGTTCTGGCAGAACACGCCAGCGCTCATAATTGTTTCCGTTCTTCTATCACACGTTGAATAGAAATTAATAGACCTTAGAGAAGATGGCAGTTCACATTAACATCCTGTACAAATGGATTCATTGCCAAAAATCACTGTAGTAGTGAAATTTTCCGAAATTTTCAAAACTACCTAGAGCGATGTTCAAACTGCACATGATTACTTGCTTGCTAACTTGAGAAATCTCTAAATCTTCCCCACTCACAATAGTGGTCAAATGTCATAATTTGCTGTGTAAAAGTGAGATGCAGATGCTACACCATGTTGCAAAGAAATGCACAAAATTCTATAAATTATTACGACATCCATGTAATTTTGTTTCTGAACTTTTTCACATTTCCCTAGTTGTATTGCCTATTCTTACGGCAATGATTTATCTTGCATAAAGTTCCTAGAGTCTGTTGCATAGCTGGGCTAAAGGGCTGTTAACATAGGTTGCCGTGCGGGTTAAATGCGAAAATGAACACACCATTAGAAACAAATTCGAAAGATGGATCTAATATCCTTCCCGACTCGATTGATTCTTCTGTATACACACAGTCACTTTT
This sequence comes from Angiostrongylus cantonensis, assembly GCA_009735665.1. Taxonomy (NCBI): domain Eukaryota; kingdom Metazoa; phylum Nematoda; class Chromadorea; order Rhabditida; family Metastrongylidae; genus Angiostrongylus; species Angiostrongylus cantonensis. The sequence continues at coordinate 458,032 of MQTX01000219.1, read as the reverse complement.
ATGCGTTTGTGTTTGAGTGTGCCTGCTCGTATGCGTACTGTATCCTGCATGTCAATTCAGCAAAAAGCTTGCAGTGTATTGAATGAGAAATACATGGAGACAATCGAGGTTACCTTCAGTAAACGCTCTAGACCTTTATCCTAGCAATGTAAAAATAGAGAAAATTTTTTCCCACTTTTATGGCATATCCTGAAAAGACTTTATGGTTAACTTTTCTAAAACAAGGAAAACGAACCAGTAAAGAAGTATTATGCTCTTTGGTGTCCATTAGAAATTTATAGCTAAAATGTAGGTTTGGAATGCAAAAGAAGGAAGAGCGGAAAGTTTACTGGTGTTAGGTCCAGTTATTTGATGATTAGTGAGGTTATGGATGACGCACGCCTTTAAAAGCAATTGCTTTATCGTTAAGTGAATAGCTGTATTATTATTTGCTCTGCTGAAAGTTCGGTGTTGACAACACTGACACAGTCGTTTCTCCTAAGTGCATGTATCAGAACTTGAGTGCTTCTCCATGCATACATTTCCACATAGAATTATTCAGGCAAGAAAATGAAGTCGATATATTGCAAGCTGCTCTGTCTAAGAACTAAACACTGTGTACATGATGACGAATTGATGTGTGCGAGTTGCAGCTTCGAGAGCCAGTAATTATCTGACGGCGGGTTAGACATCGTCACTGATGATGGTCTCATTGGGCAGTTTCCATTACTACATTCGGAGAGAAAAAAAAAACGGTTAGACCGTACGTTCCGATACGGTATCGCATCATGATCACAAAGAGTAAGGGAGCGCCGCAAAGTTAGGCGCTCTTTTGTAGCGCGGTGGCTGCGTATCACTTTTTCATCGCAGCAAGTCACTGCACAACATTAGCAAAAATTAATAGTCGCACAATTATTATTCGTAGAATTCGTAGTTATGATGAAGTTATTGAATCTGAAACAACAGACTTGTTACAACAACGGCAGATTCAGTGAATATCTTCACTTTGTATTGCAAAGACTTTTCTTTTTCTAGCCATAAATATGAATACTAGCAGAATATTGTAGAGGAAGCGCTTTTGTGACAGTGAACAACATGCAGGAGTTCCGTGAAAAAATTAACTTCAGCAGCAGAACAACTCATGTTCAGTGTCAAAAAGGGTGCCTGAAGGCTGGCAGTTTAAGGACCGATTGTTACTTCAACTGTAATACTACTAAATTCGTTACAAAGTTTCTTTTAAATTCATGGCTGCCAAATTTTTTGCAGGCTTCTCATTCGCTAGACATTTCTTGGTGAGATAATTTGAGTGTGAAAACGATTTCCAACGATTAAAGCGTTCTGTTTGATTCAAATCTAAATTGAGACGTTCCATTTCACTAAAACAACTCCTAAAACATGGAAAGTAGTCAGCTTTCTGCAAAACAAGTATACAACAGTGTAGCACTTCGAGTAGTTGTCGATTTATTTTGCACACGAGACCTGGTTGAACAATGTTTTGTGCCATTCTACGGAAGTTTGTGCATAGCCTCGGCTACCACCGCCCCCTCCCTTGCCATTGTCATGCACAATCAACTACAGCACACATCCGTGCAGGCGTTCATGGATTGCATCTTACTCACTCTTCACCATTCCAATGCTTGATAGAGCATCATGTATCCACCATTCACTGTAATTTTCGCAAAGCCTCACTAGTATGGCGGATGTGTATGTGTGTACGTGTGTGTATATATATATATATATATGTGTGTGTGTGTGTGTGTGTGTGTGTGTGGTGTGTGTGTGTGTGTGGGTGTATACGTATGCTTGTGTTGTATTCGAATAGACCGAATGAGGCAATAAACCATCATCAAATAGAACCACACACTTTTCCCTCTCGTTAATCCAGTGGTGTTCATTTCTCGATTCCCATCATCTTCCGCAGACGCCATATTACGAGACCAAAAGTTTAACTGCAACAGTTTTTACTTAATAGGACCAGTTTTATGACATTAGATATACCATGTCGTTTAATATTAACCTTGCTTACAACTATTGACGTGTTGTTGAAAACGTTCGCACACATGTTTGAAAGTCGTCGTGGTATGGAGCTGGCAATAATTCACCAACTGCCTCGATCAATATCTTCAAAATGTAGGTAGCTATATAACATTTTCTCCTATGAATGAAAGTATATTTTGAATGAATGATTATTTATGAACGCAGATGAGTTCAGCGATTGCTGACTCGTCGCGTAGGCTTCAAATGTACGGCGCCGTGATAAGCACCCAACAATTTCGGCATCCACATTCGCGTTTGCAATAACATCAAACCGATAGTGTTTAGTTCTCTGGAGCTTCACAACCTTTACGTTATGTTTTTCTCTTATTTAAGTGTTGTACGTCTTTTAAGAAAGAATAGTTGCTTACTTAGTTTATAGTTTGCTTTACACCATGAGTTTCGTGCAGCAGCCAAATTTTACTTCCCCTCCTGCTTTCTAGAGAATGAGGTGCACATTCATCAATGTTTCATTGAATGTGTCAAAGTTCACATGCGGAAACTGGTTTGTTTCACAGTCTGGTTATTCTTCCAGCAATCATTATCACTGCTTGCAATCAAGAGTCGAATTTTCGGTGATGGCATCGCATTCGAACGAAGTTGATGTCGTTGTATTCAAAAGCTCACTTTACCTATGAACTGGTAGATTATCTTCATTTTCTTTTTAGAAGGAAAAGAGCGTGGGAAAATGTGTTCTATACCCTTATTCATCGAATGCTGCAGACGTAGACGAGAACAGATGAGAAAAGACCATTTACAGATACAAACACTATCCAATGCTTTTTCATCTATTCAAGTTTGTAAACCATATTGTTTCACGATATATATTTGACATTTTTCGTATTTCGTATTTATATATATATATATATATATATATATATATTTAATGTTCGTGTTATTTGTTTATCCTTATGTCTATCCTATGTTTACCCTTATCCTTACCTCTTTACAGATTATTGCAAAGCTGAAATGACTGCCTTATGATTTGTTTTTCATTCCTATTCACTTTAATAATAATAACACTTGAATAATAATAACCCCTCGCGTTTGCTCAACAAGAATACGAAGAATTACTTGATCAATGCCGAGGTTAATAGAAAGTCGGTTACCTATTCATCTAGAAAGTTACCTATTCACTTTGTTCTTTCCTCACTTCACGTACGCTGACCGAAACACAACTGATATTACCAATCGAACGAAACGCGATCAAAAGCGATAGTTTCATCCAGTGGACAATATTAACCTTTCTATCTAGCCAAGTTCTCCTCTTCCCTTGTTCCTCCACTATAGCTCGGACCAATAAATTTGCAAAGTATGCTAAAATAATGATGATTTCAGCCATTTTTTTGTGCGCTGTTTGTCTAAGCAGTCCGTGGTTTTTCATAAGTGCACACGTTCAACCTAAAAGAGTATTTTTTTGCATTTGGTCCATCGGCAGCAGACCTCATCCTACTCATGCCCAAGTATGTTGATGACAGCAAAGACAGAAATTGAATTTTTAGTGCAGTGATATGTGTATCCGGTGTCTTAACTCTGCAGCGTAGTAAAGAAGCTCGGACGAATAAGTTAGATAGACGAGAAAGTAAGCCAAAAATCTAGCAGGACACTGTTCACAAAGTTACATAGCACACGAACCAAATTCATACAGAATATTTCACGTGAGCATCACAGCTTCTTGAGTTGTGGTGTGCACTTTTATTACTAGTGGTTAGTTAGGCAAAATGTTTTGTATAGGTTACACCTTCGTATACCTAAAACTTGACGCTTACTGTCATAAAATATTGATGAAAACAGACTTTGTTGGGTTATTTGCACCTGCATGCGTATAAAAGTGGCGTGCAAAAAATCGAAAAAATAAAGATTGTGTTCTTGTTCCCTTTTTCGCCTCCATGATGGAACTGAGCACGTTAGTTCTTAATACAATATTTTTCACCTGTCTAATAATCTCCGTGTGTGTCCACAACATCGCGACAATATAATTGGCGATCTAAGCTCTAAGAATATCATTAATGAGTAATCAACGATTTTTAGTTTTACGGAAGCACGTCAAAAACATCATATGGACGTCGTTCGACGTCTTTTCGTGTGGAGAAGTCAACATCCTCTGTCTGATTGCTATTCCCTATTGCCATCCAATTGCCGCCCCATTGCACTTTGTGCTAGCGAAAAAATGTGACGTCGTGTAGTGGTTCTGAAATATCGCACATCAGGGACTTTGATGCGATTTCCATGGTGTGACGTGATGTGACGCGGAGTACAATCTCTATTACAGTAATCAGACTCAGTCATATGTGTGAATGTGAGTGGCATTGTGTGAGATCGGCATCGGTGTGTTCATCGCGGCATCGGTGTGTTCATCGCGGCATCGGTGTATTCATCGCGACCGCCGTCGTTGCAGTGGTCACGCAGCCAACGAATAAGATTGCAAAACCTAGACAAAACAGAATGAGCAGTCACTTGTACAGCATAGAATCCTTACCACATAAACATCAGAGCTCAGCGATGGTGTGTTTGCTCATTTTTGAGCTTGTAGCTCGCGCAGCATTAGTTCAAGAAAATCCACTCTGTTATAACTAACTGGGTAGTGATCGCTTTTAAAAGAATTATAAAATGCTCTTTAACAGTGTAATATCTCTGGCAGCCACATTCCAAATTATGCCGTCAAATAAATCCAACTACTATCGTGTTTGATGCAATACTTCTTCATGAAAACATTGCTAATATGAATAATGAGCTTGCAATGAGTTCCATTGGCTCAATTAGTTACACTGTTATCAGTTTGCTCTCATTCAACTTTTTTCCTCTGTCATTCTTAGTTGTATGACCACAGCATATACTTTTCTGAGTGAAACTTCGAGATAATCAGTTTTGTCATAATTCTCCAACTAATTGTGTCACAGTGTTCGACATTTTCTCATTTGAAAAAAGTGAAGTACTCTCCACTTTCCGTGTTAAGGGATTTTTCATCTACCAGTTTCATCCCTCTGAAAGTTTTTAACTTATCTGGTGATATTAGTCTTTTTTCGAGAAGCTATTTGTAATTGCTTTGCTGCGTATATGGGTACAAAAATTTCAACCTGATATGAAGAAGGTTGCGTAGGTACTGTAACTAGTATCAGAGCTGTTATTATGCTTAATATATACACCATACTAAGACGTCTCAACTTTACAACCAACCTATACCACCTTTCTTTTCTTACACTTACAGTGCGTACAACTTAATAACTACTAGTTGCTGCTTATTTTTGTGCACTGAATTTTTCATTTGTTGGCAAGATGGAATATTCACTGCATATATTCTCATTTAGTCGAAACCTATATCCGTCTTACCTTTCCTACAACTGGTGTTCTGGTTTTGAGCAATTCTTCATAATTTTAACTTGCAGATTCCGAAAGGTCAGAGCGATATGCTCCTAATTTCAATAACTGAAAAATTACACTGTAGAACGACGTGTATAGTACTAAAGAGCACATGCGATGCACAAGCATTAAAAGATTGATTTAATTCCAATGTGAGAAGGTAATTAGCTGAAAAGAAAAGCGAAGCTTTCTAGTTCCTCTGTGTATATGTGTACATGTGTACACATGTGTACTTATGTGTGCACTCTGTGAAATTCGAAATGAACTATAAATTCGGCTGCACATCCTTGTGAGATCCAGCAAAGTTAAACACGTCTTGGACAATGGAAAATTTCTAGAATACTTTCCATCTATCAAATGAATTGATTCACACAGAACGGAAACAATGATAGCGATGATCAGATATGTACATTCTCTGACATTTTTCTTCGATTGTTCGTCGTCGATGTGCCACGTTCCCTGAGTGTGGCAGAAGACGAATCGAACACCGTAAAACACATTGTAGTGCTCGCGTTTCTGGCGAGTCATCTTGCATCATACACTTTGAAGGGGGTCTTCAAATTCTCACATCCTCGTTTTGCTTTATGAATGCAGTAAGACGATGCTGAAGTTACGCTTGAAGCAGTAGAAGAAACGGCGACTCACATGATAGCGCTATGTTATGAACCTTTTGAAGAAATACACTCATCGCACATAAATGCTTCCCACACAACAGTACACTAGCATATATACACACATATACAAGCTTTCGCTGGTGATCGAGTGGATAATGAAAGCTGCATACTGTGTCCTTTAAGCTGAGGAAGCTCTGTCATATATCGCTACCGCTTAACGATCATAGGTAGACCCTTTTACACACACCTGTGGTACTACTCGTCATGAAGAGCTACAGCAGTCAGTACAGCGCAATGATTTCGCCTACGACAAGTTAATGTCGTTCTAGGGAATCGAGGACGTCCAAAATATTATTGAACCCGTCAGAGACTGCTATGAGTATTACAATTAAAAGCAGTCAACACCAAAATATACTTGCCGTTGTTATTCTTATCATCAAATGTGCAAAATATCAATGTAATTTACTTATGCTGTTTAAAAAATTCACAAGGCTAAACTGAGATAATATGCTTGCACCATGGTCGTATATGACGAAGTATTCTTCTTAAAATTTGTTAAATCCATTGCCGTGTAGCAGTGACGTTATACGTTGTGCCTACATTTTGTTTCAGGGTGATGCCTTAAACCTAACACTTTCTCATAGTTTTGACGAGTGTTGTTGTGTTTTTCGTAAATTTACCGCTGTCAGTTGAATTTGTACATTTCTGGCAAAGCAATTCTTTTAATGCTTTGCTGGTTAGATGTTTCCCTTGGGAGGTAAGGCTTAGGTCCATGCCCTGTTAAGGGACGCCATGGTGAAATTTCCTTGGTTCAGTTGAACTTTTCGCGAGTTAGTGATATGACATAAGTAAAAACCGTTCAGCTCCCTTTCGATTACGACTACGATTTTATTATACGAGGAAAAGGAGGTAGAAGAAGTGCAGCAAAAAGTGTGGTGAGATGTAGACGAACGGAATCGATCTCCCTAGAAGAAAAATGAGTTCACGCTTTTACACTTCAACTTTGTAGAATCTTCGAAAAATTTTTGGTATTGTTAGAGTATTTACGTGTAACCTTTACAGAAGCTTTACGTTCTCAGAAGTGTAGCTTTAGAGTCTAAAAAGGTCCGTCTTAGCTACCAGTCTCTATCACATTTGTCATCAAGTCAATAAATAAGAAATTTTTCATTTGAGGCTCCTAAAACGTCTAAATAAGGTGCACCTCATCCACCACAAAGTTGAGGTATTACATAATTATTCCGAGTTTCTCTGCACCATTTTGCTTCGTAACCGCGTTTAAGACAGCTCGTAGAAGACAGTATGATGCTCATGACTAGAAGCGAAACTCTTTCCTGTCCTCCTCGCTCTTTTTCGTTTCCTTAAATCGTCCATATAGTCAACGAAAAACGCTTATTCGCTGTGACTAAACAGAGAGCAGGTGAGAAATTTGATGTATTCAGTATACAGTATTCGCACTAGCATATGATCCAATACTGTAGGAGGAGATAACAAAGTACTACGCAATTCTTCGAGAAAACATGTTCTTTTATGCGTTGTGCACCAAATCTTACCTGTAGAATTTAAACCTCCTACGGGAATGGTTGTCGATGATCTCAAATATTCCCTTGAAAGAGTGAACACTATTCGCGTCCTACAAGCGAGTCATTCGTGAAAACGAAGTCCGATGACGACAATGCGTAATAGCATAAATATACAATGCATTTGTATCGAGTTCTGCGAAAGAAC
>MQTX01000219.1:370320-445320 GCA_009735665.1 Angiostrongylus cantonensis | reverse complement strand
TAGGAAAGTATGTTTTTTTTTCGTTTGCACGAAAAATGTACCTCATACTTATTAACTAGTATGTCATTCTACACTCGGGGTCACCAATAACGCATTCAGGGGCAACAAACACCCAATTAGGTCTTGTGCACGTTCATTTCCTTTGTTTCCTCATTAAAGTGATACAAATAAATTTTCAGTCACATTTCACGTATTTTTGTGATTTGTTTCCTTCGATCTATAACTCATGTGTTGTAATGATAAGTTTTTATTGTGCGTGAGCAGTGGCGGTGGATGCTTGTAGCGCATGTAGCGTCCAATATACAGTGCCTGCCGCTTCATCTGCTCGTGCTGTTCCATCAAATATTGTACGAAAAGCAATGCATTGTCATTATTTTCTATACGTTTTACTAAAGCTTGATCTAACACACAGAAGCCCCTGAATAGTTGAACGCAGCTTCAGCTATATGACAAGCGCTTTCCCTGTCTATTTGTGGACTAACTTCTTCCACACGAGGAGGAAGAGAGAGCCGGGCGGCATGTGCGTTGCGAATGCATTAATGATTGCAAAGGAACACCCCTCCCCTTTTGCCATACATGCGGTTGAGGCGAAAATGATCGCCAGTTTGATCTTTCTGTTTCTAGTGGAATAGCATAGTGTATTTGGAAGAAGTACGAATGAATTCCCAACGACATCCGGTATCTCAACGTGTTATGTGGCTTCATTGTTTAGTACTTATGCCATTGAAGTCCTAAACTACTGGAGTTGGCATCGAAATTTCGCATTCGTCTCATCAATCCATGTGTCATCAATAATGTGCATGTTTCCATAAGTAAAGCTTTTTGTATGCACAAAAAATGTCGGAGTATTCCTGAAACCTTAAATTAACTCCCATCGTAGTATAACAACATCGAGGAATAGCGTTCAAAAAATGTATATTCGCCTTAACGTCTTTTATGCATCATCGGCTGCATCCACTGAATACCTATTAGCATGCATACCTTAGACACCTATTCATTTTATATACATTTCTTCATATTCGCATCTGTGCCTGTGCTAACAGCGTCCTGTTATCATCGTTATCATCATCATCTTTGCCGTCGTTGCAACTCTTTTCTCTCACGTCTATCATTACCACATCTCGGATCTCGATAACTCCACGCATTTTTTTCTATTACACTTCCCCACAGGGATGCATCTGCTTGTATCTGTTGCTGAATATCAACATCGTTCTTGACAGCAGATCTTACGTGACGTGGTCCCAATAAGCTATTCGTGCAGTGCTGCAATATAACAGTAGAAACACGCTCTCAAACAATTTTTAGATTCAAATTTTTGAATGAAAAATGAGAAATAGTATGCATTTGTAGCGACGGATGAGTTTGCTTTAATAGTTGTTGTTATTGACTAATGGGATAAATCCATTTGTATGTCACTGCTCCCTGCCCCGTGTCACAAACAGCTCTGCTTATAAATGCAACTGTTATGCTAGCACATTTTTTTCTTCATTGTTCAGAATTCGTAAGGCAATCATTGGAACAACAGCAGTTCACCAAATTATGTCGAGAATATCGGGATAACGCTGAAGTGATGAGCTTACACTTATCTTCTCCTTCCAACACAACTCAAAGTTGTAAGCTTATTTCCTCGTCGGAAATATGCTTTCGGTCTTGTATTCATGTCGTTGATGTGGTGCACACTTCCCATAAAGAGCCATTAGACCGTAAAACATTTTTTTAATGGCTATTATAGTCGAATTCTTCTAGAACCAATCTCTCTCCACATCTGATAAGTTTACGAGAGTGTGTTCCCAGTTCTGATATTGTTCTATTCACCCACTATGCCTTTCATTATCTAGTGGTTTTATGCAAAACGTATTCAAATAATCACATACGATCACGGTGAAAGTCAACTTAAAAATCATTCCTCAGTGATTCAACGGTCCGATGTTCATCGAAAAATGTCCGCTCATCTTCTGAAAATAAACGGTAACTTTAGGATGTTGCATCTTTATCGATTTACAACAAAAGTCTGCTCTTCTAGACACACAAGGATGCATTGGCAAAGTTCTAAGGAGAAAAACCACAGAGAGAAAGAGAAGAATAGGACTGACGGAGGAGGGGAGAAAAAGGGAAGACGACGGCTCCGGAACGCGACGCCAACACGGGAGTTTCGTTTCACCCCATTCAGCCTATGCAATACGCACACAGTCTCTGCTGAAGAATTCGTATTTGGTTCAAAAATGTGTAGTGCCTTGTTTCATATGAGCTGTATGAATGAAGATTTTTATTCACACTAGTGCTTCAACACAAGAACATCTACACGAGACGAGTGTTTGCTAACGGACGCAGCGTCGGTATCGGCGACTAATGGCGAGATTTACTTGCCAACTAGATGCTGCTTCCGCTTTGAGTCGCACACCATCCGCACGTTGGGTGCAGCATTCTGCTTCCTGTGCCGCCAACCTAACTGTCCTTCATGTCCTGCTGAGTTTTTCGTTTAATTGGCTGCCTTTAACAATAGTTTGTGGTTGCACACAGACGTCTTTTGGTTTCTTGATTAGTCACTCAAACTGACTCATTTCGTCTTTCTGCTGCTCCATTTACACGTATATTTCTGCAACGCAAGGACGACGCTAGGGAATCGCGCTTTCACAATATTCCTCTATGATTTCTTGTTCCACTACAAATCTTCTTTCAAAGCATGTGATTTTGTAGAGTGTTCTGGCCTTCCATGAGATTATGCTTCATCCAAGGCACATCCCGAGAATTGTTCGAATGTTTACGTAAGTATTGTTTGTTAAGCAGATCACATTCATCGTATCATAATTGCTGCGTCGGACCGTCGGTCAACTTTTATCAAATCTGAAGAATTCTGATCGGCAAAAGTTTAGCCCAGTCAGAGTCTAGTTGTTGTAAAATTCGATAAGTCTTAAAAGATTTTTACTCCTTTGGTTTTTTTCCGTCTAAATTATGTTTTGACAAAGTTCAATGGCAATTGCTTTGTAAAAGTCACCTAACCCCATAACTGTATAATTTTCCAGTTCCAACTTGTCATCAAAACAACAAACCTTTTGTCGCATACAATAATTAGATGCACACTCCTCCATTGCAGCGAATTGGCGATACCGTAGTAGCTTGGACTCATCCAGTCGTTGGCATTTGTAATTTGTCAAAAATTGTCTCGTAATGCGTAGTCTTTCTCACTGTTCGTTAGCTGCAGAACAAATATGGAAGTTTCAGGTCCCGTTTAGGGGGACGCTGACGCTATTCTTCTAGTGCTGCCAGTTCTGATGCAACAGCAGAATTCGCGGCTGCAGGTGGAGAATGCCTTAGCTTTTTTCGTTTTCTCTCTGCTAGGAAATCTAGGAAGAAAATGGCAAAGCAGCAAATGATACAGACTAGGAAAATTTCGCAATGTCTTTATTGAATCTATTAGAACGATTCTAGACATTATCATTTATTGGCCTACATCACATTCATTTAGGAGTTCTGCGAAGTGATCTATATTCATAAATGGAAAAGCAGGAAGGGTCGCCTAGTCAGGTGAGTATTTGCCTAGTTTTGCCTTCGCTCTATGTTTTTAATGAATTTCTTGACCAAAGTATGTTCTCAACAAGTCTAATAGTTTTTTAATATCGAAATAAGATTGTTCTACATTCGCATTGACTTTGCCATAGTGGAAGCTAAGCCATGAGAATTATGGTCTTCTTATCCTTAACCCAATTTCAAACTTGTTTATGATCAAAAAACTAGTTGATTCGTATGACTGTCAAAGGTACCAAGATTAAACGGTTTGAAAACGTAGCAGTGCCTTGTGTCCTTCAAACCATACAAAAGTTGTGAAAGCGTGTCTAAATATTCAACAGATTTAATTACAAAATTTGACCTGCGATCATAAATTTTTATAGAAAAATTCTTTAGACAACATGGCAAACTCTGTTTTGATTTGGAGGCTTTCGATACTACGTTTTAGGCAGCCGGTATCCTCTTTCCTGCTAGTCAGCGAAGCACTGTAGATGACACATCCAGCCACAGTAATCGTAAGTTTGTTGTGTACGACTTCAGTTAGAGCTATCCATACACCGCTAGATTTCTACTCAAACATCAGAATGACGATGACCACAATGCCTTGCCTTTCATCTAGCAGTTAGAACTATCACTTTTTAGTCCTTTTTTTTCCTTCGTGGTAAGACCACAATATGAAATACAACCACAATGAGCTGAGGTATGGGCAAAATTCGGAACCTCGAGTGCTGTTCGTACTCACCAGATCATTCGCGTTGACGGATGATTGCTGATAGCATCGGTATAATGGAAACATGATTAAGAGGAAGACAAAAAAAGGGTCACGGCTAGCGTCGTGGATAGCACGTAAGCCTTCTGCAAGAGCAATCGTGGGTTCGAAACCCAACTGAGGCTCCGAGTTTTCCTCATGTCTCAGCATCCTTACAGTGACCATGGTTCAAACATTTCCATGTGGAACACTATGCACTGTTTTTTGACTCGATACACCCTTCGCGTTTTCGTCACATGAGAAGGCCCGTTGAAGTAAAACTTTGAAGAATTACGGAATTTACAATTTGTTCGCTTTTAAACAGTTGTTGCTCAGTTAATGAAATTTTTTCATCCATTTTGTGTGAAAAGGGACTGCATGGTTGATAGATAAATTTGTCACGGTTTTGACGTGGAATCCCAAAGTCATACCGTGCTCAACCAATTCTCCAAGGCAGATTGACAAAAACACGCCTTATGTGATGCAAATTATACACATTATTCGACAACTGTAATCACAACGATTTCTTAGCTGAAAACGCTATTGAGCCCCACTGTTAACAATATGTATGGTGCACTATCATTTCAAGAATAAGGATCTTTCAAAACCTCTAAGCAAATAGCTCCAAATTTTAGTGTGAATTTCAGTGCTCACCATGCAGAATCGATTCTTGAACTGTCTTTTTTTTGTGTTTAGCATCCATTCCTTCTTCTGTGACTCCTGGCTGGCCACTGTGTTTAAAAAAAACCATTCAAATAATTGATCTTGAAGCAGTAGCTTTCGAACTGCTTCTGCTTCTCTATTTCGTTTTTCAAGTTCCTGTCGGATTTTGTCATGCTAGGTGGAAGTATCGCATAGAAGAGTGTGCACAATTGCGCAAGAATCGATCCATGCAGATTTCATACTATTTTGATAAATTTATGCACAATGTTTGTTGAAGGGTGTAACACCTTTGAGTCTCCACATATGTATTACAGGTGAGAACGACCAGAATCTACATGTGACACGAGAAAAACTATCTAAATATTACATATACTCATTTCTTTTCGTATCTTACTATAAAACTGAAGTTTCCGTATTTCAAATGTTTCTATAGTGTTACAAATTTCATGCTCGGAAATTTAAAATATTTCGAGGTGTTTATTATTGTACGTTGTTCACCACTTTACACTTTTTTCTACCTATGAAAATTTCCGGAAACGCAGTAATAAGTGTTAGAGATTCGAAAAGTGGGCCGGCTTAAATTAGCTTAAAGACGCTTGGACAATATTATCTGTTATGAGGGAAAGGTCTGATATCGACTGTCTTAACGGCCAAGCAACACTTTACTTTACAAGGAAATACCTATCTTTTACTCTATGAGAATGCAGTCGTTAAGAACGTTTTTCTTTAATACAATATATATTTGTCTTTTTTAATAGTGAATTATTTACCGCTTTCACGAGATTTTTCCGTCAACGGCGGTTTTTTGACGACTGTAGAATCTGGGGTTGCTCGGACTAACTGCTTTGTACCATTATCCAGTAACACTCGTTTGTCTGTTTGAACTCCGAGAGCACCGACAACGTATCGATCAATTTTGCGTTTTGCGGGCCTCATTTTTTAAACTGTTTCGTAGTAGGCATCGATCGCGAGAGTGGACCAATAGTGTTCCGTAGGCGTAGGGCTGGAGAATGTAGTAGTTGCACAATAAAAATGAAACCAGAATTCAGAGAGGTAGTTGATGTGGGCGCTCGCAAATCGTGCAAATTTCTTTTTTTTCATTCACCACGGAGAGGTACTCGACAAAAATGGAAATTAGGCGGACTACTAGTAACTAATGCCTTCATTTTCTGCTTCGAACGCTTAAGGTGAAGCTGATTACTGGAGAGATGATAAGATATTTCTTTAGTTTTCTTCTACTCATCTTTTTGTGGAAGAGATTCTTACTGAATTACTAAAACTAAGGACATATTTCTAGCAATGGCCTTTTCCATGTTCGCAGAACCCGTCAGAGCGAGAGTATATGTCGTTCACCAATTTGCTGTTATCAGCGTTTAAATATTTCCTTAATTTGAAATCTAGAAGTATTGTGGTCTTTCTTTCCTCAGCCGTTCCATATTTAGGTCATAACATGTCAATAATGAACCTGGAGTTAAACTTTTGACCAGGTATTTCTGAAAAGCACAGTTTGTGATTTCAGAGGAGCTTGCATCGGCAGCCGTGGTGAATGCGCTTCGGTTTCCCTCCACATCATCTTTATTCTCGAGTGAATTATTGCGAACACTCGGCGTTTCACACCCATACTCACCCAGTATGTTTGTGCTTTCAACTCATGTTCTCGATATGAAATGACAAAGTATGAGTTTATTTTTTTCACAAGATGATTACTTATGAGAGCCGAATGCCTTCTTGCCGCTTATTTTTTTCCCTGAAGTGAAATCTCTATCATTGTTTTAAACAACGCATTTCACACTTTTGTATATATATCGGATTCAGAGGCATCGTCTTTTTAAAAAATCCTGCCATTTATAAGCGACGAAAATCAGGAGCAATGACACTTCCATTTTTAAGTAATCATTACGCCACGTTACAGTACGCTCTACACCAGTGATACCATTGTAATCAATCTTTTCGGCATACCCATGTTTGCATGTGAAAATTACCTTCAATGTGAAAACGTAGGAAATTTGTCCAAAGGGAAGGTTGTTGCTAACATTTTCCGAACAACGCAGGTTATTCGACATTATTATCAGATAATGATGTGTGTTCTGAAGAAGAGTAGGTGAAGAAAATCGTCTGGTTACGACGGAATAGATTTATATTTGACGCTGGAGTGTCAGTTCTATCGTGGCTTTCGAGAAGAGTAAAGATTTTTTATGTGATTATCAAGTTTTGCAACGTTTCATACTGCAGCATAGCATATTTCCAATAAGTTTATTTAATGTGACCATGCATCTTACTAGTAATCGACGAGACTAACTTCTGTAGCCTTGTAATGGATAGTGTACCAAAGATATTATCTGTGACACTACTACTTCAATGTTATTTAGCTAAATACTTTTCGGAAATGTACTATGTTATAAATGGAAATGGTCGTAATTTGGAACGAATTATGATTTTCTCAGTTTGCACTTCCTTTAACATGATCTCGTTTTTCAGATTAGTAGAGTAAAGATTATGGCTAGTATTTGTGAAATTTCATCTTTTGTAGATGCTGGTAAACTAGTGATTTGAAGCTTTCGGTTTGTTGACTTTGGCAAGAAGTCGATCAAAGTCCGAGAAGGCGGAAAGCAGAATGTGAAGTTATTCTAAACTTTCTTTCCAGGGATCGTGTGCACGTAGTTATAAGCTGTTCCTAAACATTTATTGTTGAATAGAATTATAGAATATTCTAATAAAAATCCAAAACATCGATGCCTATTCAATGCAGTGGCATCGTGTCTATTGCAAAATTGTGAATATTCAGTTTTAAGGTGTGTTTATGATGTTTCATTAAGTAATTCCACATTTGTACCCCTTCCTAAGAAAATACCATCAGATTTTTTTTCTTTGAAAAAAGAATGGCATGAAAGTACAGAAAAAGTAGCCATAGCAGAGTCATTCTGTGGATTGATAGGAGTAGGGTCCGAGCTGAATCGATGATCTTTTTTGCGTTTCAATGAAGCGTCCCATAAATGTTGACGGCGCTGTAAGGCTTAATGTTGAAGCCTAGAAATATGAGGGCATAGAGCATCTCCATATAAAACATTAAGCATAATATTTTTTTTCGATAAGTTCTTCAGATGCGGAAGAAGCACTCTCACCACCAGTGAATCTTCTTGAATGGCTTGGCACACGGGTATTGGCACGGGTCTCCAGCGGTGGTTACCAACCGGGTTCTATCAAGAATGTTCACGATAACAAAGACGTAGTGGTGCAGGTGAGTATTCGTTAGACGACCGTAACCAAATGCTATTTTCTAGATTGACGACGAGAGGTTACAACCATTGAATTATTTATAATGATGGTTACTATCTAAATCGGAAATCTTGCTTGAGTTTTACACCAATGCAGTAGCGCGCGCTCCAGTGGTAGCATAAACGAACAACGAGGACGTCAATCGATTTTCTTCAACACCTTATCATAAATATCTTGCGCTAAGAGCTGTATGGTTTTAAAAGGAGGTAGTATTAGAAAGTTGTGAAATTCAAGCATTCAGAACTCGACGGAAACATAGTTTCATCACAAGCCGTGATTTCCCATGCATTGGTCGGTGGTGTTGTGATCACAGATGAAAAAATTTCTACGACAATTTCGCAGCAATAACAGATCAAATAAAAATCGTAGGAAAGCAACTGTTGAAAAGTCGCCCAGGCCCTGCAGAATGACTCCGAAATACGTGAAGCCTAAGGTAAGCGCGCGCTACTGCGCTGGTGCACCAAGCACCGTTGATATTATAGTTCATTAAATCTTGTCTCATTGTTTTCATATTTTTATCTTATTTTGAATCGTTTCGTTCTAGTTTGATGATGGACAGGAGCTAAGATTTGACGATGTGATGAATGAAACGAATTCAAATCTCATTATCGCAGATCAAGCTCCAAGTCCTTCAGTGGTGCGTTCACTCTAATATTCTCTGTATCGACTTTTACTAGCACTCTAGAACAGCTGAAAAGAAAGGTGTATGCATTCCTATTCTTCTGGAATGGTAAGGATGATACTGGATGTGATTCACCCGAATGGTAATAGTATGCTGACCATATTTTCTTAGTACGCTTTAGGTTTCCTTATTCAACTAGTTGGCTTTTCTCCGTCATCTCTGCAATAACTGTGGGTAATTGGCGTTCCCAAATCTACAATAATTGTTCATCTCATCAAGATTTCTTGCACTTCGATTAAGTTTCTTCTAGTGTGGTAGAGATTCCCTGCATTCATTTTGTTTCTTTTACTTAGTTGCGCTGTTTAATATAAATGTCAAAATCAACCTCACCTTTTGTGACCCTACTTAGAGGTGAAGTCCGGCTGAACATCGCATTTAGACCTGTAGTTCGCTATAGTAAGCGACTTTACCATTGTAAGATTGGACAATAACGTCTTCGTTACTTGCCGAGGAAAACGAGGCAGGATTACATAAAACTCATACTTTTGCCTCGTATTCGAATACAGATTTAAATATTTAATACTGCGTCGTTAAAGTCCATGAAATAATGTCCTTACCTTTATTCTCACGATCTCTCCCTGAAAACTGCGTAATAGATTCTATCTTTAGAGTTAGAGCTTTAGAGCGCAGTTTTCTTTGTTTATAGCATTAAAGTCTAAAAAGAAACTTCTGCACTTTCTACACAGAGAAGAGGGTTCTATGTTCAATACAGAGTGGTTCGAAAAAACTATGGTGTTTAACAAAACTATTACGTTTAAATAATAGGTGAGTAAAAAAAAACGAGACAATGTACGTTTTTGATTGATTTAATAGATCATACAAGAATAGCTGTGATACATCTCATCGAAGACTACAGCATTGAAACTCACGTTTAAAGAAGCCTAGTCAAGTATCAGTGTAGAATGCATGTGAGGACTTCTTCCAACTTGCCAGTTATGTGATGATCACTGTTACAGATAAAAAGCAAGACTATGGTATGTGTACGGTTACCAGCGGAACCGAACGTGTATCGCACCGCAGAGCTAATTTCGATCTCTAGCACACCCGCTAGATATTTGGTATGCTTATCAGGATCGGAACTATTCATTTTTCTATAATGATACTGAGATATTTACAAATCCCTTGACCGTTGGTGCCTGCGGTAAAGATCGAGTACGCTATTATCGCCTCCATGGGCTAACGTGCTCACCACCACACCATGCGGGTACTTCGTTTCGCATTTTTCTCAAATAGTTTTCTATCTGTCACTGCAATCAGCAATCACCCGTCAACGAAATTGATCTGCGAAACAGAAATCGGCATTAAACCCTGTTAAGCCGAGGCTGTCGACGAAATCACAATGTTAACTTTTTACATAGTGCCTACTACAATTTTTCACGACAGGGTATTATGTGAAATACAACCGCACTGACACGGAGATGTTTGCAAAACTCTTGACAGCAGGTGTTTGCGGTGAGGAACGAACTCACTATTACCCTTTCTGGGGGTTAATGCGCTCATCACCACAGCATGCTGGTCTTTCGTTCATTTTTCGTTATTGTTGTATTCTACATATTTACTGGTGGTCTAAAGTTGACGAAAAATTGCCAGTTATCTTTAATGTAAAGGATAAAAGCATGGACCTTGCGGCGTTGATTAATTCCTGCGGGGACGCGACTGTAACTCAACTTCTTCAACTTCGTAAGGGTGATTGAATGCTTATCTGGCCTGTACATTGACTTACGATACCGATGCTTCACGTCAGTGTTTTTGACCTTCCAGACAAGTCTGATAGCATTATTGCAAGCCCCGAAAGGGCAACCCGGCTTGTTTCATTAGGATGAGGATCGAACAAGCGCCTAAGTGTGTAATAGAGGGCACCTGTAACTACTGTGCTCCTCGTGTCTTAAGTAAACATTCTGTGATAAGTCAATAGTTAATTATTCACTCACAAAAGTTTGAAGTCTTTAGCTTTTGATTAACATTTATGAGAATAACAAAGACAACTTCCGCTTCTTCCAAGACAAGGTGAAGACGTATTACTATCTGTATGATTAAATTTTGTCAGATAAACATTTAACCAATCTTAATGAAAACTCAACGCATGTAACATTTTTCAAACCGGTCGTCATTTAACCTCAGCAACACTAATCAATACCTTCTTAGCTTGTAAAGCTAACACGAGATTGACAAAGATGTTTTTTCAGCTAATGTTTCGACGTCTTCGTCTTCCTCAGAGCCGATGTTCCAAGTCGATGACTCTCAGTCGTTCGTTCTCTC
Source organism: Angiostrongylus cantonensis (assembly GCA_009735665.1). Classification (NCBI taxonomy): domain Eukaryota; kingdom Metazoa; phylum Nematoda; class Chromadorea; order Rhabditida; family Metastrongylidae; genus Angiostrongylus; species Angiostrongylus cantonensis. The sequence continues at coordinate 434,185 of MQTX01000219.1, read as the reverse complement.
GTTGTTTTACTCTTCTCTATGTGCTAGCTAGCATAATAGCAACTGCTGCAGGATGGATTATTATTCGTTGAAAAACAAATTATTACCAAAGGATAGTCATATCAACAACAATCGTACCGTATAAAAGAGGCTGCCGGGTGAGGATCCCTTATTCCAGCCGTGCTCCACTGTAGAAAATCCAACTCGGTACGACGACGAAGATATTACAAAGAGAGGACGAATAGCTGTCGGCCATAGACTCGAATCATCGGCTCTAAGGAAAATGAAGACTTCGAAACGCTAGCCGAATAAACATTTTTATTAATCTTGTGTTAGCTCAGCGCATACACTTCAATCGTTGTAAGAACTATTCAAATGTTTTATACGTATGTGTTTTTTAGCCTATGAAACCACCTGTTTGCACTTCACATTAGATGATAAACGAAATTCACTCAGACCAAATTATTTTTGGGGCAATCGGGGTGTCACTTCATCAGAGACGGTCCGTAAGAACAAAATATCTCTTTATGTGACAGCTCACATATTGTGCCGATGCCAACGCTTCTTCCGACTTCTTGTTTTTGTTATTTACGAATTGCTCCGGATTCAGTTCGGTTAGACATTCGAACGTTTATTACCGACGCTATTTTATATAAAGTGTTTCTGTTTATATTGCGTGTCTATACGAATGCTATCAATTAGTATCCATTTTTCGTTACTTTAAACACAGTGGCTTTCCAACTACCGTTAGACTATCCTTTCAGCGATTTGGATACAACGGCTTTTAATACGATCGTTATTGGCTTGTAATATCGTGAATAGTTTTCTGGATGTGCATGCAAAACAATTAGAGCTGTATCACTATCGAAGTCTGCTAAAGACAATTTAGTTATGGAAAGCACGGACAATTGTACATCTGAACTCGTTTTAAAAGAAAGAGGTTTTAAAAAAAGGGAGCCTGTGGCGCGGTGGTCGGAGGCGCTTTGCAGCTCGCGCGTGGAATTGATCCTTGCGCACACGGCCCACCAAGCCTTCCATCCCTCCGTGATCGGCAAATTGGCACCAGGCTTCTCTGGGAGGGTGCACTGGCTCGGTATGTCGGGAGTCATCGCGAGTGATTCTAAAGGCCAAATATGCATTCAACCACCTCCAAACGATGAAGTCGAATGCATGGCGCTTCCCTCTGGAATTGATCAATGCCGAGAACCTTATCGTTTTTACTCCTTTTTTAATACTGTTTTCATTTTCTTCTGCAAAAACCGCCGGTATTTTTACGGCAACTTAAAGCAATATTATGTAAAACAATTGGGCATCGAGCGATAACTGGAGCAAATGGTGCACAACTGGAACAATAACAACTGTAACACAACTGCACAACTGCACAATGGTGCATATAACCATTCAAAATAAACATCAGGAGGTTATCCACTACTAGATTGAGTACATACCATATCTTCATTCTTTTGAATAATTTTCTTCTACAGGCAAATACTAATGCCAATTTATTGATATTGTTCGTTCGAAGGACATACTGGCAGGCTGTAAAATTCGTTCGTGTTGCGTTTCAAGTACATCGTACCGTTCTGAAGCTTTCGCAATTTAGGTACGAGTTACGTCTTCTGAATGTGACTCGAGTGTATCCAGAGCGAATCTGCGCCTGCTTCGGCCACCATGGTACGAAGAACTGATGGCAGCACTCGAGTCGCGACATAGCGATGCTAGGTAGTTTCACTTTATAGAAAACTAGTCAAACATAGACGGTAATATGCATTCTTTCTTGATGAGCTTACACGAGGTTGATAAATATATTTATTTTCGACTAACGTTTCGACTTCTTCGACTTCATCAGAGCCGATGGTCTGAATCGATGGTCCTTCGATGGTTTCGAAATATTACTATGCTTTGTACTAGCTGATAATAACACCGACTTCTGCACGATGCATTGTCCAAAAGAAAAACAAGATGTTATCACCGGACATCACCGTTATATTCACCATCAGCATCGTATATAAAAGGGGCATCACCGAGGGAATATGCCTCATTCGAAGAGATGGCCCACTGGGACAATTGAATCGACGCGAAGGCGAAGCCGCCACATCGAGACGAATAACAAGCGTGAACCGTCGGCTCGGATCATCGGCTCTGATGAAGACGAAGGCATCGGAACGTTGGTCGAAAATAAATATGTTTATCAACCTCGCGTAAGCTCATAAAGAAAGAATACATATTGATTAGTCACACCGAGGTTAAAGGATAGTCGGTTTCGAAATATAGACAGTAATCCTCACAGTAGTCCACATTTCATTCCTATTTTTGCATTAGTCTCATCACATAGGCTCGAAATGCTTTAAATAAATAAACGACATTCCCTCCTCGCTCTCTCAACCGATCTCATTTATTTTCTTTTCAGGTCGAGTTCAACGACTACTCCACAATCAGTGTTGGCTTCACCACTTACAGCCCCTTCCACCAATGGTATAATGCCAAATATACCTCTATCTCCAGAAAGCATCATTACCTTTCTTGCTCTTCGACAACAACATGTACAACAACTTCAAGCTCACCAGAACAGGTATTTATGATTATTGGGAGTTATTATCAACTGTATCCGTGTGTTACCATCTTGTAGGAAACATTGTCCCACGTTCATGATGAAATGATATGGTTCTCATTAGCATTAGGTGGCGTTCTTATGCATCATGAAGAGCTTCATTATAGGCCACTACTAAATGAGCAATGGGAAACATTAAAACCAAATAATTTCTTTGTACATAGCTTATCATTGCATCTGCTGTACGTACCCCGGTACGATTGCATTCGATTTCTTTCCTCGCATACATACTGCGCAATGATCTTCAAAAGTTTAGCAATCGCACTGTTGTAGAATGCTGGTCAAGTAGATTCTCCGCGCAATTTTAGAGATGGCCGGTCTAATGCGTTCCCATGTGGATGGCAGGAGAGTGTTGGGGAAAAAGTCAACTAGCGCATTTGCTTCCTGGTCGACAGCATTTGTTATTTTTAGAATAATCATCAGATGTGCTTAAATTTAATTGTTTATAATCACAATCTTAACCGTTTTTGTTTACTGCCTACTCTTTTTAATGGTAGGATATATTGCGAAATATAACTTTAATGAAGCTGAGATATTTGCAAAACTCTGGACCGCAGGTGTCTATGGTGGGGAACGAACGCGCTATTGTCCTTTCCGGGGAGTAACGCGCTCAAGTTATATTTCGCAATATACCCTGCCATTAAAAAGAGTAGGCAGTAAACAAAAACGGTTAAGATTGTGATTATAACTGGGGCCTCAGCTTAACTGGGTTCATTGCCGATTTGGGCTCCTCAGATCAATCCCGCTGTTCGGTGATTGCTGATGGGACTGATTGACAGAACTAGCTGAGAGACAGGCGAAACGAAGGACTCGCATGGTGTGCTGGTGAATGCGTTACTTTCCTTAAAAGCAATAGCACGTTCGTTTCTTACCATAGACACCTGCGGTCCAGAGTTTCGCAAATATCTCAGCTTCATTAAAGTTTAATTGTTTATATTGGCCTCATAGCAAGCACATCCGCTTTCCAGAATTGGTACACTAGTTTGATGTCCAGTCGGTCACTACAATCTGTATATGTTCACTGCTTAGAAAAATAGATTTGCTAAATTTGTGTCTTTATTATGGAATATTGAAGCCTTACTACAAATAGTACAGTTTTGATGAAGAGATTAACGTACTACGTTTCAGCCTTTGCGAGCAAGCATCTGGATCGAAGCCACCAATAGTCGGCTGTATCGATTCGGATGATGACCAAGGAGCATCGCAACAGGTACAGCTCATTGGAGATTTAATTTTTCTGCACGGAAATGGAGTTTCATCGTGTCATCTTTCTTCCGCGCCATCGCGGTCAGTGGTAACGAACGTGAACGTTATGGTATTCATGAAGCAGTTTTGCCTAATAGCGTCCATTAATTTGGTCAATACTTAGAGTGAAACCGAAACACTTGAAGAAAACAAGAGTAAAAATCTGAATTGGCATGCATTGCAGCTGGAATTCCATTGCATGCGTCGTGCCAGTGCTGTAGCATTAATGGAATGTTTCTGCCTTTCTCTGCACAATGCCTACTACCATACCATTTTTGTACTATTCATGTACTTTTACAGCACGATTCCATTGCCGGGTCTGAATTAGCAGGATTTCGAAAGCGTCATGCTGCCTTTCCTCCTCGACTTTTCGTGCCCCCTCATGAAGCAGTGACGTTCGACGATGATCCTTCGACTAGCGCCCAAACAGCACACATTTTTACGCCGATGAATACCACAGTAAGGTTAAAATTTACTAGGTGGGAAAAATGTTTGTGGTAAAACTATGAAGCTGGTTGAAATAAATCAGAGAGTTCAGCGCGTAAAATGGCGGAATAATGGGTGTTCGTACGCATATCTTACCACTGACACAGGACGTTATACCTAAATTATACATCACAGTGCAGGCGAAGAAGTAGTAGGAAAATTCAATGTTAAATATCCAAAAATTAGTCAGAGAGCCGAGGATGTTATGAACAAATTTGAAGCATGCGAATTACTCAATTCTCAATTCGTTGTTGAGTCATATTCCACGTGTCTGCTTCCGAGAATACTGTAACGTTTTGAGATGATTCCTTACATAAAAATAGCGCCGTGACTGAAAATTGTTTTCATAGATGGGAGCTTTGTTGTCGGTACCTTCGTTTTTAGATCACAAGCGATCAAGATACTTCACCCTCCAAGCGACAAGGTAAAATAACTGAGGCACAATAAAGGATCCCATATAAAGGAAGAAGAATAAAACTCTCCGCGTTGATCAACCCCTGAGGAATGACCCATGCATTCGACTTCATTAATCATCGTTTGGAGGTGATTGAATGCATATCCGGTTTTTACAATGACTCGTGGTGACTCGACGCGGGAATCGATCGCATGTGTATTACAGGGCGCCTCCGATCACTGCGCCACATGCGTCCCTACAGGTTCCATATATCGCTTTTATATATTTCACTGGTCGGAAAAAGGTGCCAACAAACTCTATTTCTCTAAATCGCGCAGAAAAGTTGTATTGTGTGCTCCTCGTGTTCGAGGGGCACGAGAAAAAAATCACACTTTTTTATGGGCGCTTTTACGTCTACTGTACGACACTCTTTTTGGAGGGAAGTTGGCTATACGTTGCTGCTTACCAACTCTGTTCTGTAAGGCTAGGATGGAAACGGACTTTCTTGAGGTAAAGTGGGGCTTGTTTATCCAAGAACGCTCGAGAAGCCCACCATATAGTTCGCAATCTCTTGACTGTGCGCTTTTTCTGAATGATTGCAAAGGATAGAATCTGAATATGTACACGCACATCAAAGCACAAGTTTATTACCTGCATACCGAATGTATTGGTCGTTGCAGTACCCTGTAGGAGCCCCAACCACTGGATCCACCGGACTTATGGGTCTTTTGATCTGTATCTAAATTGTAGCAGTACACAGGATCGACTTTCTATCAACTTCTACATTGGATTATGAATTCGTCGTTTTCTCTGCCAGCAATTGCGAGGTTGTTAAACAGCATACGTTTACTTCCATACCATAACACACACATACAACACAATCGTAGCTGACGCTTCAGCAGAATCGCTTCCTTCAGAGCCTGGAAGTGTATACTAATGCGCAACTTACTAGGTCAAACACTTCAACAGCACAAGCAGAAAGATGGAAATCTGAGTGATAATTACAAGATCTACGGCTTCTCGAAAAAACCAACCGTTTTTTTCATCTGTCTTCCACCGAGGAAGAACAGCCGCTCAGAGTCGCATATGGCTGACGACTGCAGCACCCCTAATCAACGATCGATACGAAGGTAAGGGGCGAAATTCCGCGTAATCTCGGGGCATTCCTCCCTGCTATTCATTGTAGGATTTTTGGCATTTATCAAAAAAGCCTCGAGGAGTTTGCGCGTTGGTATTTTAGTCTTCCGTGCGAGGATAGGGACTTTTATATCAAAATCGTCTCCGCTATGCTTTTGTATCCTATGAGCCCCTAGTGGCGTACCTTGTTTTGCTTTTCGTTTGTCATCTAGGTCTTCTCTTATGCGGATACACAAGGGTCCGCTCGTTTCTCTAATATATTGTTTTTGCAAGTACCACAAGAGATCAGATATATCGTGTCTGAACTCATGCATTCACCGTCCTTGCCATAAGGGCAGATTACGCAATTTTATGTTTCACGTAGACGGTCATATAGGCGGTTACTAGCTAACTGACGAAGAAGAATACTCTGTGGTATTTCAATTATCGCCATCGATTCCTCTAGATCTGTCCTTCTTAAGCCTCGCTTCATCGCCACACTTATTTCAACGCTAATGAAGGGCAAGATAAACGAGACTTTGTTTTGGCCAAACCGTTCCTTTTGGAGCGCCGCTCTTCCTCGAAACTCATCTCGTGAGGCTGCAATTTCGTAGCCATTGGAGATGGCTATTTGCCGAGTCAAGTGGCGCGTATTTAAATTATTATACGTATTCGCCACAGAACCATGCAATCTGTGGCATTATGGAGACCTTTAGCAGTACAGTGGTGAGTTATACGAGTTATACAGTAAATGCAGAATTGTTGTATACTAATTCTTATTACTAGTATTTTCATAATATTAGTTCAGATATTATGTTTTGATATTGCAAATATTTATTGTACAGAACTAAATGCAAGAGAATGGAGCAAGCTACAATGCGTTATAATAGAATAGTAGTTTTAAAGCTTGGCAATTACTAATGGTGAATTTGCGCAGATCGTGCGTTACGCTTCTAGGGCCTTGAATTTTGATTCAATCCTAAGCACAAGTTAGATTCAATCAAATATTTTTCAATGTTTACGTAGGACTTTGATTGCAAAATGTTTCATAAACTACAGTATGATGGCAATTATTAAGGTGGTGCTATTGAAGACGATTAAAGTTGGGCTCACCAAGACGTTATTGTAAATTCTATAATTTATTTAACTATCAGTATGAGAAAATAGATGACTGAAATATTCTTCTCTGTTTCTTGTGATCATCTCCAAAGTGAAAGATGTGCTAAATTAAATAGGGATGGAGAAAATCAGGTATCACGCCAGAAGAAATACCGTATGCAAACAGTATGCTAAAGAAGTGCGATAGCGATGATGGCCGAGGATCGATCACGAACGTGTCATCCACACTGTGTTGGTAGATTATCAGGTTTTTTAGGTGATGGCTAACAACAAGCTGAAAAAGGCGATTAAATTGCTCTATTTTTTAACTATGGTAGAAAAAAACCATTGTCGTCTAAACTTTTGACACAAATTTTATACATCTGATGTGTGGCGACCAATTTGTACTGTGCTGTGAATTTTGTTTCGCAAAGGAAATGTCCTTATTATGACAATATTTGTGAACGTGTGTCAAATCTCCACATTCTTATAGACAATAGCTGTGACAATAGAACAGCGATGTGGATTGAAAAATTATCCGTAGAACTAAAATACTGTCATTTCCATAAGAAGCAATTTTGGTAGAAAATCCCTTATTTCAGCAACGTTACAAAAAAGGCGAAATCGTCACCAATCCAGGCGGTATTCGGAAGAAATTTAACGGCAAGCAATGGCGTCGACTATGTTCTAAGGACGGCTGTAATAAGGTAAGAATGATGTCATGATGACTCAAGTGCTGAACGAAGTCGTCATCGTTCTTGCTGTTGTTGTTGGGTACGAAGTAATTCTTTTAGCTTCATCAAGTCTGAATTTTTACCTTAAAACTATCAGCTATGGGACGTTCATAATAAGGTGCTACAATCGACTTGATGAGTAGGAATTTCAGCTTATTTTCAGGGTCATAGCTTCTGGATTATGCGATCACTTAAATCTCTTCGTAGGGCGAAGTGTACTTTGTTTTTGCGTTTCTTCCTTGTTATCCAAGCTGGAACATTCATTTGATATTCATCATATAAAAAGAAGAAAATACTTTCCAGAAGAAACGTATTGCATTTCGTTGTTCTATTTGTTAAACAAAATATTCAAGTCGCAGCACTTGTTTGCCCGTTGATTTTCAAACGCTGATTGTCATCATAAATTCGAGTATTCTTCTTTGTTTGGTAAGTGCCGTGTGATCGATGTTTTCGACAACTTCGTGTTTAACAAACAACTTAAAAGGTGCACTTTATTTTAAGCTTTATAAAGAATCCATTCTAAGCGAACGTGAAGAGTTGATCCGTCTACGATCATGTTTTTTCAATGTTTGTTGGCAAAACAGTCTCTTTCACAACACTTAAAAAAATTATCGAAAAGGCAGCAAAGCTGGAAAAGAGGAATTTATGCAGAGAAATCACTGGAATAACATTAATCTGATTAATACAATTTCTGTTGTGGCTAGTACATGTACTCGTCTGCGAGTAAGCGCTGCTATGAATTTCTGCTATGAAATGGAAGTCCTCTAGTAGTAAAGGTACTCGATGACAACCGTGCTCACTGTAAGCCTTCTGTGGACGGTTTTTACCAATTTTATTCGGCTTGATATTATTGTCAACATACGATGAGCATTCACAACCTATCTGAAAAGATAGTTTGCAAATCATGGATTGGGTCAATCGCCTAACGTGGATCATCGCCATCACCTTGTTCTTCTTTGTATGTGGGCATGAGTATCGTATTCAATTGATTGAGTAACGTGTTTGTCCAACAGTGAACCGCCGTCTGGTTCTGATTATCACGTGTTCATCACCGTACGCCGATCCGGACAACTATCAAAGTTGTTGGTAACAACTTCTCCTCAACTTAACAATCTCGAACAATTCTTTCACCATCATTTCTTTCTAAGCTTAATTCGCTGTTCCATCAACATCACCTGTAATCCAACAAATCATAGAATGCCTCGAATGGATACGAAGAGATTCTCATTCGTTACTGCTACGCTTCAAATTTGTCCAATTGCTCATCTTGCCCAAGAAACACGAGAAGCGTCGCATTGCTTTGGGCCAAAAAGTAATCTGTTAGCTCAGTCGGGAGAGACAATGCCTAAATTTGAGCATATTCAGCAATGTAAAGATTAATTTTGAAGGAGATCCCGAAAGCATGCGCCTTCTACGTACCTGTTTGCAGACTCCTAGTTAAATAAAAGCAGAGATTCTGATGCATGTTTACGAAAGCATATGCACTAAATTGACATGCTTACATGAGTATAAAAAGCATACGTCGGTTCAGCACAGAAAAAAATGCCCCGTTTCTTGAATCTACGCTCATCGTTAAGAAGAAACAAGGTGTCCTCTCGATTTACGTTCAAACCACTGCTAGCCAATTTATGGAGGAGCGAGTCATCATGTGGCAAGTAGCGGTGCCAAAGTCTCCCACTTGAGAAAAATTTGTGGTACTCGCTCTAAAATAAAAACAATTCCTAGGATTTACACATCTGCACTTTATAAAATGTGCTGTTTTGACATTAAAATGGCTTCGAGATTTCCTATGCAAATTGACAAGCCTGAGCTACGCAATGGCTCCAATGTTGATTCAATAAACACTTCGGTCTAAAATATAATATCTTTAGATATTTTTTTACTCATTAGGCCGTTTTCATTCAAAAATTTCTCAGGCAGTCAGTACGACAGCAGCGATGCCTCTGGTAGCCCTATTTCTCTTGTCCTTCAAACAGACTCGGCTTCTTGTCCTGTTAATATAAAAATCACATAGCACTATTACAGTGTGATTCAGTTTTTCTCACATATTATTTCACAACGCTAAGGTCACTACACCCATCAATGATTATACTGCGTGAAATTCAAAAGGGGTTTCAGGAATCGCAGCGTCGTGGTTACTGTTCGCGTCATTTGTCACTGAAGACGAAACCGGGACACATTGAACATACATCCCCCACTAGGAGCGCCGGTAAGGATTCCGAAATTGAATTTGAGGACAATTGTACATTTACGTACGTATATATAAGTGTTGTAATGATAGCAGATATCTCCTCCCCAACGTTGTAAATCATTCCTCACGTTTTCTGTCCAACCAAGCTACGAATTTCAAAAACCTGTATAAGAATTTCGTATCACTATTTCGTTAATGGGTGTTATAGGAATTAACTAACGAGGCGTCTACCAATGGAACCTTCGGGAGCAGTCTGAATTGTTGCTCACGTTTTTGTTTGTTAAATTTTTTCAAGATTTCGTCTAAGAACTGGAACTTCATTTACGTCCCAGAACAGCATACTGTACTTGTGCACGGCGTTTTAATAATGGGAGTTGGCATTCGGCATGTCTTTCGTTTCATTAATTGATGATGAATCTGCTATTTCTTTTCACCACGCCTGTTTCGACGCTGAATCCGGGCCTCGTGCTGCCCCCATTGTTTAGAATAGATAGCATCTGAAATTACGCCACTTAGACAATAATTTAGCTCGTCCTGAATATTACTGACTACCCTTATGAGGAAAATTTTCTCTTCGATTTACTTCTGTATGCATGATTTACTTAACCAGAGCAAAAGATAACATTTTTTTGAACCGTTTGTTAATCTTTTAGTGCTGTTGCAAAAGATGCTCATTTGAATTTTGTCATTATTAATCAACACCACACCGATCTTGTACATTTACGGTGTACAACAGCATATCAGAGCCAATCATTAGGTGTCATTAAACTTTAAATGATTTGGTATAGATGGCTTGATTCATGCCGACACAAGCGATACATTTTCAATTTCGGCAAGCAATCGAGAATGTCGTTATCTGACTTCTTTGTCTTCTCAACCGTGCAGAATGTGATTTGATTTCGACCGTTTGCTTTGTTTATACCGAGATCTTGGCATACAAATGTGAAAATTTCTTTGTTCAAAAAGCGGCGATTTTTATTGAGATTCCTAGATTTCGTTCTCACATTCCCAAGGATTCACCCAATTGAAAGAACCCTCGTAAAAATCTCGCTCATTGGTTGCAGCTGTATGCCATAAACTCTTAGTTTTAAAGTCATACCGAACCATATTTGTTTCTAATGTGCATAACGATGGTGGTTGGCGTTTACAGTGTTTTTGAATTCCTATGATGCAATTCAATTTCGATTCTATAGTTTAAAAATGTGTCATTGCGGTCATGACTCCATTGAAGAATTTTTTCTTGGAGGAACAAGCATGGAATGGGCGTCACATGAAGGAGAAGAACGACGTGAAGATAGTGCTGAGGTGGCGTCGGCAATTCTTCGTTCATCGATAAGTACGATTCGCTTTTATTTATGAAGCTATCTTTCTGTTCAATCGCATAAGCCTAAGCAACAAAATAGATGTGGAAAGGATAAAGTGTTTTGTCTATACTAGGCTAGTCATTGATACAACCTGAACCACAACGTATGTTTTTATAAGAGTTCAAAGAAGACTTTTGCTTTCAACACCATTTCAGATAATCAGGAAACTTTTACAATTTTCTTTACTTTTCGTTGTTAACAATTCGACCGGACCTCCTCGTTATTCACATTAAGGTTCACTGCCTCCTGATACCTCAATGCCGAGTTCTAGTTCGACACGCTATTCGACGGAAACACCACAGCCCCTATTTGGATCAAAGTTGGTAACTGCACCCACCGTTCCAACCACTCGAACAGCCACTATAGCTGATCAAGTAGCTGAGGTGAATGTGATTCACTAAACCTTTCACAGCGCCTAGGCTCATCTCTCATTAACCATGCAGCATCACTTTAGACACGATGTGACAAATGGGAAGCCTACATTAAAGCATTGCTAGCAAAAATAATATCATTTGATTTCTATATGCGGGATAAGGAGCATTATCCGAGATGACGATCAGGTGTAATCGCTCCATAGAAGAAGATTTTTGAAGATCCTACCGAAATCTCCAAGATGATGATTGTATGAATACAAAAGTCCTAACCAAGTTTTTCACCAATCTCCATCAATTTGGAATATTTCTTCAATTCCATAAAACAAAACGCAGAGCAACGAAGTATGCTTCGGGATAAATTTCACATTCAAACACAGGAAGTTACAAACGTATGTAGTTTCATTATGGATGAGTTTGAATCATCATGAAGAGATTTGATGTAGGGTTAGCATATCCGAAGCCGTTAAATTAAGGGTTAAAGCAGTCTAATTTCCTGCAGTTTGTGATTGAATGCTATGAGGTGTTTAGCAAATAGGAGGAGTTTTCATTCAACATTACAAACTTATGTGTTTCATCTACGATTTCGTCTCGAAGATGAAAATGCCATCTATTTCTGTTTCTAAAAGTTTCTCGATTTTTTTTCCTTCGATGGAACGAGTAGATTTCTGAATCCGGCGTTGTTTTCTCGTTCTGTAGAACTAAATTCCATCCTTTTTCAGTGATTTACTTGTTTTTCCCATAATGGAAACCCTTATTTCTAATTCTACAGTAACTGGTCATTCTCCAATATCTCAAATTGTCGCTTCGAAGTTTAAGTGTTTAATATTTACTGCAGTAACGTGTTAGTTTACTCTGTAGTGGAAATGCCCTCAATATTAATCTCATACTACGTGGTCATTCTCCAACAGGTCACTTTATATATCCTTTTTCCTTCTCTGTCCTGTTCTAGCTTTGAAATTCATTAAACCATTTAAATATATGAAAAAGTCCATAATAGTATTAATCGATGTTAAATGTGTAGTTTTTTCTGGCAACAATAGAGCCTTTGAAAAAAAGGGTAAAATTCAACACATTACCCACAATGTCAGCAAATTATAGCGGATTCATTTCGACAGACCGTTGTCCCTCCACTCATCGAAGGCAAGAAGTTTTGTAGACAACAAAAACGCTGCTGGGTATAAACCTGCTACTCTTTGACAATGGAAATCGGATTTACAGGTATCCTTCATCTGCATGCACGGATTCGATTTTCGTTAAGGGAATTCAATGAGCTCACTTGACTGTCGCGTTAACGTCTGTAAACATGCCATCTAATATTTCCGTTTCTTTCTTGCTCTAAAAAAACTAACATATATCCTTAATTATTTTGCTGATAATTGACTGTCCTTATCGCTTTTTTTTATTCAATCGTTCTATTCGACGAAATACGCGGTTACTAGTTTAGCAAGACCCTCTCTTCACTCCCGAGAAACCCATTCCTTGCATTCCTGCGCTATTACCACAGTCTTTCGCCAACATTTACATATAAGAGTAAAGTATACAACCATAGGACTAAATTCATTTCAAAACGGCGGAAATTTATGCCACTGATTAATGTTGAGCTGAATAACTGAATGAAAATGTTAAACTGTCTTTCATCTACGTAGGTTGGCCCGTTGCTATATAAACAACTCGACATCTCTGAGCACTTCATAATCATAATGTAAATTCTTAGGACGGTTTCGCTATAAAGAGCAAACTTCTCGGCGTTGACTAATCCGTGCAAGGTACGTCACGCACTCGAGTTCACTTGTTGGAGATGATCGGATGCATATCTAGCCTTTACATTGACCCGCGGTGGCCTACCGATGTATCGAGCCAGTGCTGCTATCCTTCCAAACAATTTTAGTACCAATTTGCCGACCTGGATGGAAGGAAGGTCTGGTGGGCCATGGACGCTAGGACCGATTCCACGTGTATACTACAGGGCGCCTCCGACCAGTTCCCCACAAGCGCACTTTGCTATGACGACTTTGTTATTCTAATTAAAATACATTAGAAATTTTACACATTTGTCATCATGACACAAATACCACACATGAGACAGCTGCTTGATTGTCGAAGAATTCTTCGGAAACTCAAGATATTTCAAAGAGCAGCATCGCTTGTACAGAGACATGATGAATAGGTTTGCTTGAGCTTCCTGTTGCAATTCTTTAACCTTTTAAAGTGCTATTATGCGATTCTTAATGGGGTGTCGCTAAGAGGCAGAATACTTCCTTTCATTTCATTTCTGAGGTATCTCATTTACTTTTAACAATATTTCCTTTATCATAATGATTTTGCCAAAAGTTAAGAAAATATAACGTATGGATACCGCCTGCCGCTCACGAGAAAGTCATCACAGTCTTTTTGATGCAATTTTGTGCCAGCATGCTTAACAGGGACGCTTGCGCCGCAGTGATCGGAGGCGCCTTGCAACACACGCGTGGGATCGGTCCCGGCGCCTATGGCCCGCCAAGCCTTCCATCCCTCCAGAGTCGGCAAATTGGTACCATACTGGTACGGGAGGATAGCAGCACTGGCTCGATACATTCAGTAGGCCACTGCGAGCCACTATAACGGCCAGATAAGCATTCAATCATCTCCAAACAATGATAAAATCACTTTTTTCATAGTGGTATTTATTTTTATCTCACTACAAAACAATCAGGATTTCGAATGCTTTTTGTACAAGAAATGAGAAAAAAGAATTAAGGACGATTCCTTCTACTGTCATTTATCTCAATCTAACCACCCATCTCGAGGCTGTTTTTTAACATCTTTTAATTAAATTGAGATGTTCTTAAACCGCTTACCTGCTTTCACAGACTCTGAAGCCTTTAGCTTACATTTTTTCTCGTCCTTGGTTCGATAGTGTCATCGAAATCCACCGTGCTTTTTTATGATTGGCGGTTGTTGGGCAGCACGGATGAGCTGGATCTTATGGTCAACTTGTTCAGCTTCTTGGCCACCACTTGTGGTACTAGCGCTGAATCGACTCCTTTAAGTTAATTCGTGCCAGTTAATGTTAGTGATTTTTAACCATCTTTTGAAATTTCACTATACAATAATGCTTGCTCAAGAATTTAACAAGTTGTAATGAGTAATTCTATCGATCGATCCTAAAACGCCCACCGTAACTTTCCGATGTTGCGGGGTTGGCCACGTAAAGTGTTTCGGTGCCTTATCCTTGTGAACTAGATTTTAAATAATAGCAATGTGATCAAGAAAAATCGTTTATAATGCGCAGCCGCCTAAAACAGCTTTCATGATCCGAGCTGTTTAATATCAACTTGAACCTGCTTGGACTGACTTGAAAAGTTTCCTTAACTCCCGATTTGAATATCTGAAACCGTTTGACTTAGTTTTATTTTAACTCAGCATTCTTGAAAGCTGTAATCTCCACCACTAAAGGTCTCTAAACCATCGTCAGAATACATGATCGCTAAGGGTTCCATAAGCAAATGTCACGTCAAAATACAACTCCTGAAATGCATTGTGTACTTTGCATACAGAGGATGGTGGTAAAATGAACGAATTGCTTTGAATTCAATGAATTTTTCTCATTGCTTTATTTTGTTACATAGAACTTCTTTGCTGTGCTATTTGTAGCCATTCGATAGCTCCTCTAGCACAGATATAGTGTCAGCGATGGCACACGAGAATATGTTTTCTATCTTTATTGATTTGCAGTCTTTTTCAAACAAATTTATTGACAGTTGTTCAACTGACAGTACAGTATCATTTGATCTCCAACCGTCATTAAGAAATATGGTGATCTCAGTAACATTATTTTGATAATAATCTCTCAAGTGCTCTAGTTATCGAGAAATTATCGTCTGTTTTCTAAAAATCCAGCATCGTTCCGTAAGCTGCATTTGACTATGCGCTGACCATTTGACTTTCCAAGTGGCGATCGTGCAAATTTGAGCGCTGGGTGTTGTTTAAAATCCTGAACCGTTTCTGTCGCCTTAAGCTATAGTTTGACTTCGCCTTAACGCTGCGTCGATTCAGTGCTTTTAATTTCTATTTGAACGCTTAAACGAAACGCAGATTAAGGTAAGAAATGAAAGCATTAAGGTCAAGATTGTAGAAGGTCAACACAGCCGTAGAATGGCATGTAAAATAAAGCCAAAGGAGGTACTTTCATTGGAAACAAAGCATTTAATTTTTACCAGATAGGCCAAATCGACATTACTTTCGCTTCTGATATGTATTATTTAGAATTTTTACTTTTCTAAAATTTGTGATTTCTTATGTTTTGTCATTTAATACCAGTCTAACTCTGCTCATGAATTTATTTAATAGTCGAAAAGAATTGTTCTTTTAACTGATCATTAAGCTCTCTAAGTCACATTCAGAGATGATCCATGGTTGATCCCAATTTAGTCGCTTAATTCTAGATCTGATAATGCTTAGGGTTCAAACAGGATTGTGGGGATAAGGAACAATTTTTACTAAAAATTGTGTTATTTGTAAATCTTATGACCTCTAGTTGATAATTTTCTTTTCACAGATGGATCGAACATCGCAAACGCAGACATTATTGAATCTCAGTCAACTACGTTTTGACTCGTTTCCTCAAGTGCATCAACTGCTGCCATTGATGCCAACCGCTGGCTGCCGCAGTGATTTCACTATGTTGACTGGTGCATTTCAGTTCAACACAGCTCTTCAGCAAAATTTCGCTGCTCCATTACTTCAGCAACAGGTACTGCTTGGTGGCAGTTCTCAATGGCTAGTGAAGGCGTGACTTGATTATATGGAAGTCGGACATTTTACTGAGTCTGACAGCTTACACCAGTTGCTTTTTGAGTTTTAGCTCCTTCAGCAACAAATTAGTGCACAACAAACGAGCCTTGCCAACAACAGCGTCAAACAGGAGGAAGAGGAGGAAGAAGAAGGCGATGAAGATGACAGTTCGTTCAAGTTTGTCTGCAACGTTGATGCGTCCTTCACATATCAGAGATGAATTTCAGTAATAAGTTTTTGCTACTGAATAGTAACATTTAGATGTGAGCGTTTGCCGAAAGAGCGATGATTCGGAAGACGGCGGTGATCGAGACGACGATTCACATGGAAATGGTGGTTCAACGGCTGCTGGAAGGTCACACATCGGGTCAGGTACAAGTGCGTTCTACTTAATTGCATAAGACATCTAATCACCATTAACGCTGATATTTGCACATAAAATTTGGGACATCTGTTCATCAGATTCGGGATTACATGCATTGCTTGAAGTGAATAGTAATGAAGTGCATCAAACTATATGCGATCATTTTCATATTTTTTCGTTAAAAAATTTGTCCCTTATAAAATTATTACCTCAAAAGCTTGTTTAGCGAGGAAATAGTTTTGTGGGATCTTCTGCTTCCTACATGCTTTCCACGTTCTACTATAAATAATTCCAAAAGTGAAGAAGCGCTTATAACAACGACGAGTTACTTAGTTTACTTTTACATAATTTTTATCGAAATCTACATCTTGAATGCCGTTCACGGCCTAAAGCTGCATAGAGATCAACTCAGCCAACGTAGCGAAAAAGCTGTTTTCATTTACCACTTCTCACCTTTCCGCTTCCAAATGAAACGTGACTTCATTAGACTGTTTCATTTAATTTTAATCGACCTTTTCCATCTTATCAGGTTTTCCTTTCTGGGTTTGCCGAGCCACGTGAGGGAATCATATTATTGAATCCATTCTCAAAAAAAGCGTTATTACGACTCATTGAGTTCTTGCAGGCAGAGAATTTATCTATCATGAAATAGAAAAGTCGCAGGCTCATCGGCTCTTCAGGTTTGTTATTTTCCCCGTTTTGTAGCTTATCAAATTAACGGAGATGGTGACGAATGCGGAACTAGCGAGACCACCTCGCATCAGCAGGAACAACAACAGCAACATCAACAACGGCGACAGCAGCAACAGCAACGCCAAGAATATACCACCAACAGTGACCAACGCATGAGTAAGGCTATTGTTAAAGTGTGAAGTATACGATTTCTGACCGAAGTTTTAAAATGCTGCAGTTGTTTTTTATTCAACTTCATCAGACAAGATAGAATTTTTTGCATTTGGCAAACCCTTTAAAAGTGTTACAGTAGTGGAAATTTTGCATAGATTCCAGGATCGACTTTCTATTAACCTTGGAATTGAATTATAAATGCGTCGTTTTCTTTTTCAAGCGTGTGGCCTAATAAGTTATATATCAGTATTCCCTTCCAGACTCTAGAAAAAGAGATACTGCCAAAACCTCAGCTACTATTGTGTTCTATGTGTTTTTTGCACAGAAGTAAAATATATGCTGTATAACAAATCCGCTGTTGCTGAAAAAGAAAACGACGCATTTATGTTGATAAAGTCCGAACCTCGGGGAATCGGCAGCATCGTCGAAAGTGTCTATTGCCATTATGCGATGGGGCAAGAATTTTACGCGAAAAAAAGTTAGCTGTATACTTTAAGAAATCACAGAGCAGTTAAGAAGAAATTGAGCATAATCTAGCAACTGTTCAATTTTTGAGGATTCACGTGTGGTACATGAAGATGCGCTCTGTCGGGTAGTACAAGCGACCACTTCAGTTAACGAGCACTAGTTACACCACTGAAGTTGTTGGAAAACTTTAGATTTTTCTTGACAATACTTTCTGTTGTTTTGGTTTTGCTAAAGTTCAGGAGATTATAGAGTATGATTCTGTTTATCGAGTTCGAAAAAATCATCACAGTTTCTCTTTACAACTTCTGCTTTGAGAAATGTTCATGCTTTCACTGCGCAAATTTTCAATTACACGAGGATGTTAAAAGGGGTAAAGGATAGAGCTGTTGGCGTTGATCAATCCCTGAGGGATGAGCCATGTATTCGACTTTATTAAGTATCGTTTGAGGCGACTGAATTCATATCAGGCGTTTATAATGAACTGCGGTAGCCTACCAATGTATCCAGCCAGTGCTGCTATCCTCCCAGACAAGTCTGGTAGCAATTTGCCGACCCCGGAGAGATGGAAGGCTTGCTGAGCCACGGGCGATGCGATCGATTCTACGTGTGTGTTGCAGGGTGCCTCCGACCACAGCACCACACGCGCACCTCTGAGGATGTCAGTGCAAAAATACAGGAGGATGTCGTTATCTTCAATAAATTTTGTAGTTATACTTTAAAGCAAGTATTAGTTAAAAATATTGTGTTGCATACCACTTCAATCCTTGCTCTTTGTATAATGTTCTAAAGCAAAGAATATCGTCTCCTTCTACTTTCACTAAATCATGGAGCTGTGATAGGTCTTTCAAATGCACCTTGCGCAGATGCTTCAAAAAGTTCCACATTGCACATGTGAGTTTTCATGACGAAGAATGTTTTAAGCCTTTATCAGCGGTTAACAGTGGAAATGTAGGCGTTAGTCGCTGCTGAATTTCTAAAACCATTCAAGAAGTTGCAGAAGAACTTTGTATTAATCAGTAAACATTATTTCGAAAGTGTTTGGATGAGTAGATTGCGTGCGAATTTGAGCTTCCCAGGCTCCCAAGCATGCAAAACCGCTGAAGTATCAGCTTCCTGTCAGAACTAACTCGCAACTACTTATCAAGAATACAGTGAATCATTTGCCATCTAGAAGATATGAAAAGGACGAAAAATGTCAAGCAAAAGGGTTTCACATATTTTTTCCTAAGAGGAAAGGAATTATCGTTATGAATAGCATTACTATGATACTTTTGCTTTATTTCTCGATCACATGAGCTAGACCGGGGTGTAGCTCGTGAACACTTTTCGAAGCCGGTTTTGCACCGATAGGAGGCTGTTGTGGCACTCTGAAAGTTTGCTGGATGACTTATTCGCCAAAAATTTCTCAATTCGGGTAAAATGATAGCGACATTAAAAAAGCTGTCCTGAAATTGATGAAGAGCATCAAAAATTGCATAACACATTTGAAATGTTAATTAACTGGAAAAGCTCATTCGTATCTCACCTCAGTATTCGCCCGAAAGTTCCGAAAATGAAAAAGTCGAACGAATCCCGCTATAAAATTTCTCCGTACCCAAAGTATTCGTTGGAAATTAACGTCCATTTTCGTTAGTTTCAAATCAGAAATAAAAATAAGGATAGAGAAATCACTGGAACTTACACATTTTTCCGACATGAAACGAGTTGCTGATTTGTTGCGCTGCCATAAAATTCTAACTTTATGGTACACATGAATTCTCCGAGGGTTATTTTTACAGTGGCTAAGTTATCGAAGATTTTGTTAGGTACTGGCTGTCGCAATGTCCGAAAAAGTGATTACTGCTTAACATGAGGCCATATAGTACCCTGCACAAACTAGCTTTTATTTGCAAAACGCACGCAACATTTGCAGCATCAGTTGTACAGTTATGTGATGAAGCGCGATCGTGCAAGAAGATTAGACCTTTTCTGTTGGCCATGTCTGGACGCCTACGCTTCAGTAGAATTTACTCAGAATTTCGTCGAGCGCGGGAGATTTGTCTTCTCCGTAGTAGGCGTTTCACCGAGATTGGGAATCTTGTATTACATGATTTTCTCCTTGCTGTAAACTAAGTAACTGTTACCATTAGAAATCAACTTCCTTTTGATACCCATTAGTATTCAGAAAATAAACTGAGAGTCCTATCTCGTTTCATTTACTCAATTGAATGTCGTAAGTTATGGTGTAGGCTACAATTATCACCAACGTCACAATGCAGAATTGTCGTTTTTATTGTGTAAAAGAAGCAAAGCATTGTCTTCATGATGACGACTTTGCAGCTTTTCATTGAATTTACAAGGTAAGCATTTACTGAGTGATTTCACTTGTCAATTGTTTAATCGAATATGCTAAGTTCTTCTGCAACCTCTAAAATAGATCCTAGGTGACAGCTTCGGTCATCGACTTCGGGCAGTTTCCGTATACTACTGATAGGCATCCGCGGTCCTCTCATTAAAGCTCATATCTGCGATACGAAACGTTTGAGGTTATCTGTTCATCGTGCGTTTAGAAGCCCCACCCAGAAACATGCTTTGAAGACATTTTACCGTTACTTCACATCCAAGATTGAACTCTTGAAGCCATAATGTACGCCTTTCATCCTTAAGAGTGTCATTTAAATTAGTCTAGAATCTTTGTTTACTACGTTCCAGACTAAGTGTGCTATGGTAAATTGTTGGCTAAGCTTTGAGTTTAAGCAGTGTGCAGTAACGATGTCAGCAATGAACAGTCATTGCAAAATGCCTTTGTAAATTTCACAATAACGAAATCAACCATTACTTCTGCGCCGACCTACGAAACCCTTTTGAAAACAAGGAACGGGTACAACATTCGCTTTTCTGGCGTGATATCATAGCCCGTATTCATAACGTTTTGCCGTGTTTCTGTTGTCATTATAATCATCATAATTTGTGACTTTCATTATTATTGCTGATTCCGGAACAAATAGTAGTTTACTAGGACGACAATTTGTGACGCTTGTGTCTACTTGCACTATTTCATCATCACCTTTTTGAAACTCGTCTCACTAAATAATATTTATAGATAGGGTTTCATCTACTATTTATTCATTACGTGAACCAACACCACATATACCACAAACTGCACGGATTCCAGTATTTCCTCAATTCATTTGGTTTTCTCGTATTGACCATTCACGAAGTTCTCGAAACTTTTTTGCGCATGGCTTCGGCTGCTACTCGACTACAAATGTCGTTGAATCTTGGTCGAGTGGATCATTCTTCACAACCCGATAGAGCCGTCCATGGCCTAATCCTAATCCCAGTGGATTAGAGAAAAGAAGCTTGTTTGAGACTAGCCTCGTACCAATTTCTGGATTTCGGAAGAAGGAGAGGCTTGGTGGGACCGGGGTGCGCCGTCCGTGCAATGATTCGAATCTCCACCACTGTGCTTCTTTGAAAACAATGTACTGTAATGTAATTCACAAAAGCGATTAGTTTAAGTAATTTGGGAAAGCAGTTATGAATTAGTGCTACCAGTTTGTTTTTCGGTATGCAGCAAAATAACACTTCCAAACCGTGTTCAAGGTCGAAGAAGTTCGTTGAGAATACCACCTGACCTAATCCTAACTTTTATCGACTTTGAAAAAGCTTTTGACTCTGTCGAAACAAATGCAATCCTATCAGTCCTCGTCGACGAAAGAGTGGATCCTTTTTAAATAAGAACTCCATTTGATTCTTATCGGAGCTGCAACACGAAAACACAACTTTTCTGTCGAACTCTTGCCATGCAAACGCGAAAAGGAGTTCGAAAAGGCGGCGCCATATTGCCAAAGCTGTCTACTACAGCACTACATTGGATAATGAGGTTACTCGATTAAGATGAGAAGGAAATAGTTATTGATGGAAAATTTCAATGAAATCTTCATTTTGTGATGGACATCATAATCTTTTCCAGATGTATCATCAAAGCAGAGACGATGGTTGATGGAGTCAGCGAGCGAAGAAAAATATTGAACTCTCCATAAATAGAACTAACACCCAGTTCCGAAGAACAGACTGTGCGAATAAAAACAATTCAAGCTGGATGGTCCTCTTGTTACAGAGGTCACCTCGAACGTGTACCTTGACGTTTAATGAGCAATGTAGAACAGCATAAAGGACGTATTAGACGGAAGAAGGAGTGCAGCACGGACCGCATTCGAGCCTTTCAAAAAAGCCGCCGAGCAATGAGCCGATTCAATGGTCCGGCTCGCCTTTTTTTTTCAACGGTTCCACCAGCGCTCTTTCATACACTGGAGACCTGGGCTGAGACTTCGATCACGTCCAGAACTCTGTGCACCACAGAGGGCTTGAACGAGGTCTTGTTAAACACAACTGGCATACACAACATCTAATTGGAATGCAAAGCTCTGTTCTTCGAAACCTGTTTGATCTTCAGGATCAGGCAGAAAGAGGAAGCATATCGATAGCGAAGGATGGATGGGCATTAATGAGGAAAACTGAGGACAGGCTGACGAAAAGAACTGTGGAGTGGGCTGCACGAGCTTGCACGCGTCCCCGAGAAAGATAACAAACACGTTGGACGTACGGGTGCGTAACTTAATTCAATCAGCTGTACTCAAACCTGCCAGTGCAACGTCGTCTCAAACCCTATACCATGCTTTAATCAAATCACTACCATGGACGACAATTGTGAAAAAGAGAAACGAGAGGAAATTATTCTGGGATCCGCATAACTCGTGAAGACGGGCCGTCCAAGTGTCTAAGTGTCCAAGTGTGTTTATTTCTCTCCAGTCTTTGCATTTATGAACATCTCGTGGTATGAAGTGAACACAACGAAATCTGTTAGCAGTAAATATAGCAAAAACAGGCCAACACTATGGCTGAATGAAAAAGAAAAGGAAGTAAAAAACGAAGTGTAAAAGATTGACATTTTTAAGAAGTTCTTTTTGCAGATGCACCCGAACAATCGCCGGGAAATTCTTTGCGTTCAAGAAAAATCGAGCAAAATGTAAGCTCCAACGTACAGTTCTACTTCTCAGGCCAATCTGCGATAAAGTTATAAATGAAACCCATATTTATTTTGATAGCCAACGGCATAATGGGTGTGTTTCAGCGAACTGCTTTTTTTCTACACACTTTTTCCTTCAACATCTTGATTTTGGTTCGCCTTCGTTTCAGTTGTCGTTCACTACAGATTTTTTTTTTTACAGAAATCATTATAGTTTTCAGATATATCTCCTACTCTTGCCCATTACATTAGCGTGTTTCTACTTTTCTTTTGAGAATAGGAAGTTTCAGTGACCTACTTTAATGGCGCGACACCAGAAAGTGTTTTTAATTAAAAGTGTGCATCTTTTCTAGTAGTTATTTTCAGTGGATAGTATCAAAAGCGATGGACGGTTCATTAACGCCTCCGCTTCAAATCGGCAGTGAAGCATGCACCGAGGATCTGCTTGGTGGCTACGCCAAGAGTGGTGCGGTAAATTGTAGTCAGTTTGAATAGTTTAACTGGAACTTATGTTGTTCAATGAAAAGCTACAGTTTTCACAAGAGGTACTATGCCAAAAGAGTATGCTTTACTATCGTACTAGGCATTGATCAAAAACAAACCTTCCTTAATACAGTGACAGCGTGCATTGAACATAATCGTACATGGCCAAATTTAATCGCGGCCTCAGAATTTGAGCCAACATCTCTCAAATCATTTAAAACTTCCTTAATTTGAATAAAAATTATAAAAATTTACAAATGTCTGTCTGCTTCTTTTATAAGAACTATGAATTTCTGAATTCCTCTGTTACTCTTGTTATTGGGAAGCTATTGCCAGTAATCAAATAAGAGTATGAGATGTTACAGATTAAAATATAAAATATATATGTTGTCACCCTTCTTTCAGAATCTTATCACGAATAGTTCGCTCAGTTATTATAATACCTGGATGCCTCATTTTCAAGAGTAACGAGAAGTTATGCGGGTCTCAAAATAGATGGCATTTCACTGGTAAATTACTGGTCGAATATGATTTCTCGTCCCTACAGTGTTGAAAACCGTTCAAGTGCTTTCCTAATCCTTCGCATTTCTTAGCTGGTAACTATGTTACTACCAAGATGCAGTGATTGCAGACATTAGTTTACTTTTGGTCACATTTCCAGATGTAAACGTCGGACTTTTCTTCTTTTCCTCAGCATTTTATAATCCGTTAGGTGGATGAACCCATAAGTTCAATTCATCGCATTACGACAATTTGCAACATCTCTCAGTCATGGTGAGGTGATAAACCATTGGGTGTGGAGTTTCACCTAATATGCCCTTGTAAAGTCGCACTTTAACCGATGCAAGTGGTTGCGGTTTTAAGCATTGACACCCAACACAGCAGTGTTTTTTAAAACAAGTTTAAAATCATAAAAAAGCAAAAACTGATGATAATCAGTATATTCACTGTTCTAGTGGCCGCTTATCAGGCCCTCATCAGGTTAAGTGCTTCTGATATTCTTAGCAATACGACTTGTTTTTTTTAACAAATGTAGCAATTGTTTTCGAAGGCGGCTTAATGAAATGCTCAAAAACAACTGTGACAGATTCATAGGAATGGAGATTTTTCAGTTTTCAGCTAGCATTCGGAGCGAACAATCAAAGGCTAAAGATGTTAAGAGATGATTTTTCAGAAGTTGAGGACCAATACGACCAGCACAGCGAACACCCGCCGTCGATTGAGTTCACTAAGGAGACGAACAACCGAAAACCAAAGTCGGAAAGGGTACGCATTCGTCTTACTATCTGCCATTGTTCATGTCTTCCTCGAGTCTTGGACACATGGTGATTGGTTGGCATACTAGTTTCTACACGTGCAAAGTTTTCCGGGAACTTTTAGAAAAGAGAACACATTCGGCGTCCGATGAATGCATTCATGATTTTCTCAAAACGTCATCGTCCAATGGTTCACAATAAGTATCCAAATCGTGATAACCGGACGGTGTCAAAAATCCTCGGAGAGTGGTGGTATGCTCTAGGAGCTGATGAGAAGCAACAGTATCATAAACTTGCCACACAGGTCTTGTTCTTTACTTATTCAGCATTCACGGCCAAAGCTACGATTGTAACAACTTAACTTTTTCATTCAGGTGAAAGAAGCTCATTTCAAGGCACATCCGGATTGGAAATGGTGTGCCAAGGATAAAAAATCTCGCTCCGAAATAACACATAACAATACGCAAAGACCTGGAAAGGTCTGAGTTTATCGCGTTAAGAATGTCACCTACTTTAATAAGTGAAGTACTCGTAAGCTCTTGTTTTGAATCAGCTAAAGGTCATACCTTGTGGAGTGCTCAATATTTTCAAATGTTTCGGCATCGCTTACATTTTTTGCTATACGTACATAGATTCCAAAGCCATAACTTAATAATTCTATTGTGTTTTTTTCATTTAAATAAAGGAGGAAAATGTGAAGGACTCGATTGCACTGCAGGCATTCAATTTCGACTTCAAAACGCCAGACGAAATGAGAAGAACTCCAGTAGAAGATGTGGACAGCGACGCCATTACTCATTTCACACCGGTTTGAAATTTATAACTAATTTTGTATAACTTGCAGCAAAAGTAGATAGAACTCAGGCCCTTCCTCGACCAACACCGCTGCGGGGTGACGGTGCAGATGTTGGCTTTGAATCTCCTCTCATGAGTCCTGGTCTTGTCGCCCTACCATCGTTTTTATCTCCGAAGTATGTGGTTTGAGCTTTGCTGTGAGACATACGTCTTTCTCTGTGTTATGAAATCCGCTTCTAGCATCAGCTTTCCGGCGTCACCTCTCGTTGGTTCCTCGTTCGATCCGACTGTTATACAACGAAGTGGTCAGGTAGACGTTTTCTTTATATACTATTTTTAATAAAACGACAAAACTTTGGTACGTAGATATTATTAGTTGTTATAAAGTGTGTTTCTTCTGCTATAGATGGGTATGAAAAACGTGCCGATCATCATATCTTGTGAAGATGCCGTTATAGGTTACCGCAATACGTCCTCCATCGCGTTTCTTCACTCCACCTGCTATAGGAGCCATGTCTCCGATACCATCCGCTGCAGTGTCACCCAATTTATACAATATTTGTGTGGTTAGCAATGTAATTCTGTCAGAAGTTTTGCAAGTCACCGTTTAGAGAGTAATAAGCAGCATGTGGTAGCGTTTTTATGGACCGTAATGGAACAAAAGAACACTAAACTGCCTTATATTTTGATCTGAACTCAAGTAATTTCACTTGTTGACTATTACAGCCATCTCCAAGCGCTGGTTTACTTCAAGGCATTTGCTCACCCGTTCTGAACGAATTCTCATCACCAATGACGATTCCACAAAGAATGTCACCAAAAAGTCCCTTGTGGATAAAGGTGATACTTCATTACTGGATAGTCTAACTCGTTTATTTAAAATGTAATGATGTCATCCTAAATTGATATTTTTTTAACAATTCATTCTTATATTAATCTATTTCAATGAATTAATTACAATTCTCTTAGCCACAGAGTTACTCAAGTGACTATAGTATCTAGTGCTGTGGTCGTCTAGGAGACACAAGCTCTGTATTATTACTTCCTTAGATCGAAAGTTATCAATAAGTAACAGCTTTTAAGATTTTCCACAGTAGTTTAAAGTGAGATCTTTCGGAGTAGTTCAGATCCGTATTTGTTGCAGGCGAACCTAAACCACTTCCTATGTACTTGCCCCTCACTTCTTCGCAGCATCTCGGCTAAGTCGACGTGCGGTTAAGAATTCGCGTGTAGGTAATCAGATAAGCGCTATGGATATCTTGTTTGCTCACATACATAGTTATAGATCTATCAGCTGCAGTAATGGTAGCTAATCCAACGTTTAAAGTTAATATATGTTTATGCAGTTACTATATAGGGCGGCTTCAATTCTGTGCTTGTACCCACTAACCACCATATAGGAAACACATCATATGAGGGTGATTAACAAGCATCTGAAGAAAAACACTTGGTCGGTCGTGTGCATAGGACCAGCAAGTTCTCTCTAGAAATTCGTGGGCGGATAACAGCTTTTGTAAATGTGAGAAAACCACTGTAAAATTTGCAGGATGTGAAATACGGCAGAGTCAGTATTCCTTTTTCCTTTATCAGCAAACGCAATGTTATTATTTCACCCTTTATTCACAAAAAGCTGCTTTAAACTTTCTCAGAGCCTGGGGAGGTGACATTAACTACAGTCTGGTCGGCGAAACACCATTATCTCTGCAAAAAAAAATCACGAAACCTAGATTTAAATCGTACTAAAAACGAAATAGTTTCTTCTCACACACACCTCTTTCTATGTCTCCCACTGAGTATATCACGTGCAGAAAGAGTTTTTATGAAAGGGTAATGGACCTCTCCCCCATTAAAATATCAATATTAAATGTTGTATAAAATCACTTGTGATAACGAAGCACTTCGCAGCAGTTCATTTCTGAATTCTTCCAATTTATACAGAATGTTTCAAGAGTTTCGCGCGCTGAAGTTTTCGACTCCCGTGTAAGGATGTTAATTTCCACTTCAAAACATTCTCCGTTTTGACTCTGTACTCTGCGCTTAGTGGAGTATTGCGTTTAATTTTAAGTTTATCGAATAGGTGTCCTTTAATTTTCCGCACGCTTTTCAAGAAAACAGATAATAGTATTACAGATAGCAATAATAATTTAAATAATATCAATATTCTGTATTGCTTGTTGGAGATTTTTCACTTTTGTTTGCATTTACACAACCCGTCTTTACATCCTGTGTGTACCAATACTTTTCCAGCACATTTCGTTCTCTGGCATCCACCATTCACGAAGGCTCTCATATTTGCTTACAGATTTGGTTGTTGTTGTTTGAAGATCTTGTTTTTTCCGTTAATGTTATTGAATCGTGGTCAAATTGCTTCTTGCAATCCTGGAATAGCTCTTCTGGAGCAGTCTGCGGATTTTGCATATCAAAGGAAGGTTTACGCGAACAAGCATAGCACACTAATTTGCCAACCCGGAAAAATGGGGTGCTGAAACCCGAGTAAGTGCTTACCTGGCTATGTGGTCGAACAGGCGACCATGCGTGCGCTGTAGGGCATCTCCATCTGCTGTGATCTCTGCTCCAACTGGAGATTAATTTAGCATTTCTCCTTTAATAGATGCCGCTTACATATTCAATTCTTTAGCAAACTGAAATATTTTCAAGGCGGCTAATGCAATCCCTTGTTGTACCAACTTTTTATATAGGCAATGTTGTGGAGACATAATAATTGAATTGGTAATTTAGAGTGCTCCAGTGATTGTAAGTCCACGACCGGCGGATTCAACATTTGTTTTTTCACAGCCGAAATCTATTAGTGTTTCTGAACAATCTCTTCCAAATATCCAGGAAAGAGCCGAAACTGCCTCTACTATGTTCGTTCAATCTCACTTCATCAACTTTTCATGAAATACCCTATGTAATCAAAAATTTTAGACCCTCATCAACAATAAGTGCATGCAGTGCTGTTCAAGAACCTTTTGTTCTTATGCCAACCCCTGCACAACGTGGCGTGGCCAAAGGTAAAAAACAATTGTTGAAAATGTGGTGAAGATTGTTCAAAATTGCCTCAAAATAAACCTGAGAAAGTTTAGGACAAAAAAGAAACTTAGGAATAACCCCTTCCATGGAAATGGACTCAGAGCCAATAACGAACTGCGGTGAGAATGGAAACAGCGTAGTGAAGAAATTTTTCAAACGATCCGATGAAACAATGGATCGGTATAGTTTTCCTAAGATGTTATTCATTTTATACGATTTAGTTTCTCGTGTTTCAGTGTGTTGGATCAAGTGGACTTCCAAAACAAGTTTGCTAAACTTCCTGAATTTACCGTTGATCAGTTGAAGGTATCCACCTTTTTTGCGGAATCAATCCTTTCACGATAGTCCAAGGTTGCAGAACGGATGTGTAGGAAGTTTGCCTTCAACACCATCAAGACTTATACGGAACCTGAGAGACAAGGTCCGTGACTCGCCATGCAGTACTCCACTAGTGTCGACGGCCAGTTCGGGTGTCTTTTTCGGTCCTACATTCAACAACTGCTCTCCGAAACTGGTGACGCGCATTTGCACTATTTTATGGCTGGTTTAAAAAAAGAAGAAAGTTTATAAAGATTTCCAACGACGATGTGATACCGTGCACTCCAATAGACGAGAAAAGCGCTAGCAAGAGACTTTTGGAGCAGCGACGGTTTCTTGTGTGCCAGTTATTGGAAACGGCAGGCCTGTTTCCATCATGTTGGTTCTAAACTTTTCTATGATAACGTTCACGTAAGCCGTATATGGTTTCTGTATTAAATGTCTTTTGTGGCTTCCCTCTGTAAATATGACTTCTATATGATTTCGAAACCATTCAGTCGTTTGAGATAAGTTTCGATACAATTCAAACCAGAGTAAACACGAATGGTTCAAGTTCGTCTTTTCATTTTTATGAGGGCAAAAAATACATTTTAGCACAAGAAACGTCCGCTTTTCAACTGCTTCACAGCAAAGTGTTTCCAAATAAGCAAAGTTTGATTCTAAAAATTCGTGAAGTGCGTCAGAAGATCATGAACGCGGTGAAAAACGTTGATCCAACAGGTGAGTTGGGTAATTTGTTGTAGATATTCACCAAGATACAGTGAACGTCTCAGAATATTGCGCTATTTATAACTGAATAGAAAGATCACTAATATAACTAACTTTTCATAATTGGAGTGGGGTAACAAACGGTCGGACATTGTCGAAATCAGAACGCTGATGCACCTATGCCTGAATTTTAAGCACAAAGTGCTTATTACTGCAACAAATGGTGCAACTGGTAGTTATGAAGAATTTTGCACAGGAGCGCTTTCTGATCGACCAGCTTAAAAATTTTCAATTATTTATTAGTATAACTCCAATGATGCTGAGATGTTTACCAAACTCCGGACCGCAGGTGTATACGATGGGGAACGAACGCACTAACACAAATTGTACCATTTCTAATGTTAAATACGTATTACTCACTGCACCACTAATGCTCATGAATTCCGTTGCTGTCAGCTAGTATTCTACCTAACGCTGCCATCAGCAATCACTCGTCAGAGAAGTTGATCTGGGAAGCACAAATCAGCATTGAATCCATTTAAAAAAGTAGCTTAGAGAAACACAAAGCAAGGATCTCAATGGTGCAATGTGTAATACGCGAAACCCCGGAAAGGGTAATCGTGGTTCGGTCTAACCCCGGGTGCAAGTTTTGTTAATAGCTCAGCATCGTTGTGGTTGTATTTCACATTATACCCTACCGTAAAAAATTATAGTAGACACCAAATAAAAGGTTTACGTTATAATAACATTGTATTAACTTTTATTTGTTGCTTTATTTTTTTGATGGAAGGGTATTGCGTGAAATACAAGCACAAGGATGCCGAGAAATGAACACAACTTGGTGCTTCATGTGGACTTCAAACACTTAATTGCCCTTCCTGGAGGCCGACGTGTCATACACAGCACCAATCAATGCCTTTGTGTTACCTTTTTCTAAGTGGATTTTTTTAACCTTTTTAAAGTGTAATCGTGGGTTCAAAGCCCAGCTCATGTGTCGAGTTCTTTCTGTGTCTTGGTATCCTTGTCGCGGTAATTCACACAATACATGGGGTCATGTTGTGCAGCAGCTAGAGGCATCCTGCCGCACACAGCGTTTCCATTCCTCGCCCCAGGATCACCAAGCCTTCGATTCTTTTGGAGTAGGCAAATTGGTACCAGACTTCTCAGGAAGGATAGCAGCACTATCTCGATACATCGGTAGGCCATCGCACATACAATGAATGAAATTTACCTCTTTTTAGTTATTAAAGAGCACTTCTCGCTATTTGCAGCACTAATCGAAGAGCACTGAAGTTCTGTGTTAAATGGATGCCAATCCTGATAAAAAATTGTTTCTCTGCAAATACACTCTACTCCTTGATGAATAAATTAAGATACTGCTTTAAATTTAAGTTGGTCGTCTTGCATTCAGCTTCTTACTAGTTATCACACAACGTTAGTGCTTTTCCTCTAAGGAAACCGAAGGGCGCGTGTGGTGCAGTAGTCGGAGGCGCCATGCAACACACGCGTAGAATCCATCTCCGCGTCCATGGCCCACCAAGCCTTCCATCTCTGCGGGGTCGACAAATTGGTACCATACTTGCCTGGAAGGATAGCAGCACTGGCTCGATACATCGGTAGGCCATCGCCAGTCATTGTAAAAGCCAGATATGCATTCAATCACCTCCAAACGACTTAATGAAGTCGAATGCGTGGCGCATCCCTCTAGAATTAATCAACACCGAGAGCTTTATCCTATATCCTTTATTCCTACTCTGAAGCAAGAAAAAAGTTGTTTTTTGTTTTTAATACTTTTTCTATTTCCTTCATTCTGCAGAGAAATTTACATCATTATAGAACAGCCGATCAAGGATGATTGCCAGCGTAGCTCGATCAAAGCGTTCGGTCAAATGTGTAATGTGAGCAAGCCGTAATCGTGTGATATCATCGCCGTTTTTTTATCGCTTATGTTCTATCTGCATTGTATTTTGTACATCTCCTAGATGCGCACTATATGTGGTGTTGGATGTGACACCGTTTTTATTCGGTCCTGGCTTCTGGAATATTTTTTATGCCATCTATTATCCCTCGTCTTTTCTTTTGATTATACTACCGCTAGGTGTGTCGTTTATTTTCCAACGTCTAGAATTTTAACGCATATATTCACGTTTCACTAGTTTTTAATCAACCCTTTCTCACGTTCAGTCATTTTCTATCACTGTTTCTATATGCAAGGTTCAATGCGTGTCAGAGTGTTGCAGCGCCTTCGTTATGCATGCCGTGATGCCACGGTGTTGTGGCATCATTCACCGGTTCACGTTCGGTTCTTTTTTCCTGTCTAAATTTATTTTCGAGCCCTTTCGATTCGATTATTGTCATAGCCTCAAGTAGCATTTAGGCGCCTCATAATATGCTTAATACGGCAGAAATTTATGTTTACGGTACTTTTTCTACTGGTGACCACGCAAAGCGTGTTTTCTCGCGCTTTTTGTGGTATGAATGTAGCGTCTTTGAAGCGGTAGTGATTTTTAACGGTTCTCATTGTGTTATATTGTTTGAAGTTATCGTCAAAGACGATTCTGTCTGTCATCGCTGTCATGGTGCATTATAAGCGCTTATGCGGATACATTGTGGTCGATATGTCTCATACGCATTGAATTTCATCTTCCGCATTGCTTTGTTTCTGCAACGTTTAACTAAGCATAAAGTCAGCTTTCTGAGCATGTTGATGACCACAGGTAACCGATTAGATGCTATTTGTTCTTTGCACTAACAGCAATGTCATCGAAAGACACTAATACGGTCAAGTCGGGTAGCCTCATGCGCCACGACGAGATTTTTCCACACTCCTTTAGAGTATCCTCGCTAATTCACATTCTATAGTTCTTCGTAGTGTGCTGTTTCTATTTCGCTTACAGAACGTACTCCTAGTTCTACATCGGCAATATTTCATTCATACTACCTATGTGTGCTTGTAACTTCATCGATTTCAAGTATTTCGGACAAACCATATTGCGCTTTGTACAATCGTCAGCGGTATTTGTTCCCATGATTGGTGCATTGTATATTGTTATACTTTCTATTTTGTCGATATATACCACTTTCTTTTGTCGGTATTGTCTTTTTCTCAACTAATCGATGTGATCTACCATCATACGGTGGCATGTTCAGGTCTGCAAGGTTCCATTTCACCCAAGTAAAATCAGTTGTAATGTAGTCGTTTTTACCCACACAATGTCCACTTTCTCTTTTTTTGTTTGTTTGTTGAGATTCATAGAGTTATTTTTGCTATGTGGCTTGTAGTAATAATGTTTTTCGTCAGCATTCGCTGTCATTTACTTCATATTCTGTTCGTGTGAGATTGGCTAACCATTAGAAACACTTTGTTAGTTCCAATGTCTAAGATTTTGCTTAATAATATACTAATGCAATACTGTTATTGGTTGTATGGAGTCCGGGTTCATCTAAGTTACGCTTTACAGATATCGTGTCTAAGACAGTTGGTTTTTTGCAAATTCGAACTGGTAGCGTAAAGTGGACGGTGAAAACGTACTACTTACTGCCAAACATACCCTACAAGTAGAATATGGTGATAAAGCTCTATTTTCGCACATATTGCGTGTATACTGTATTTCGTGTTATTAACGAGCAATCCAGCAGACTTCGCATCTTTCGTGTGGAAATTGGTGAATCCTTAAACAAATCGATATAATTCGTTTGGACAACTTGAACCATTCCACCAATTTGTCTTGGAAGGCTCCCACCTTATTACGAACACGTCTTTTAAAGGTTATTATAAACCGTTGTTCTAAGTTTCTCAATACGCAAGGTATATGTGGAATTTTCTCTGACAAGTAGTAGCCCAACGAAGTTATACCTGATGTTGCGATGAGAATGTCCTCCTTTTCCCTGCAAAAAAATACTTTTAAATGGTCAACTTATGTTTTGCACCGCTCACTCTGCGTAAAAGAGTTTGTCTCACGTTAGTGACATTTCAGGTCTCCTCTGATTTTTCTCTTATGATATGTAACACAAAAACAGGTTAGTCGCAACGTTTGCGTTCTACGCCCACCAATGGTGGAGCAGCTTAAACTTCGACTTAAAGCAATTAAGGAGGCAGCTGTATTTAGTGGATTAGCCCTACTTCTTTTTTGTTTCTCGACGTACTGATTTTGTTCTGCCGCGTTTAACATGTCCCTGAGAATTCTCAACAAGCAGTTCGTGAGTGTGCGTAGAATTCCACGAACGACAGACTAAGCCAAGCTGCTCAGGTGTACACTCTGAACAAAAACAGTGAAACTGAAGAGTCTTTACGAAAAACGTATAAGAACTACTCATCGTGTTCCTTGAGCCATAAATGAAATTCACGCGTTCACCAGAAACAGGGTGACGATTTTAGTTTATTATCGAAAGATCGGAATAAGCAGGTAGGGATGAAGTCCACATCTGCTTCTGCTCCACGCAAAACTGACCGAGTGGTTTTTGCTCATTCTAGTAAATTCAACAGTGTTATATTTTTCTCGTATATGAGTCTCCGTAAAGTTGCCAGGTGGGTTGCATTTCTGTTGTGTCCTTGACATTCCTTGGGAGACAGTCGCTTTAGCTTTTATTTATTGGTTGCCGCATAAATTCGCCAGTGAAACTCATTCGCGATATCTTCACGTACATAGGCACCTCTTCGCTTTTCTTTTTCTCTATGTGTGTCGGAACTTCCGTTTTCCTCTTCCACTGATTGAATCAACCTTCAATAGCACATTCGATAACGCCAAATGTTCCCTAATCCTCGTCTTGATACAGCGTCTAGGTTTTTGGTGCTCACGTAAAAGGAGGGACAATCATACACTCGAAATGACGGGCATGGAGGTGGGTGTTTATTGCCTTCTTTAGTGCACCTTTAATTCTCCCATAACTTCCCGAAAGCGTCTTTTTTGCTCATCTTTGGAAACAAGTCATTTTTGGTTCTCGCTCAATATGTTCTGCTCGAAACAAGCACATACCTTATGTTTTCCTGATAAGTATACACGAAGTTGTTCGGCAACATTTATGCTACAACGACTAACGTTTTGCCGGGTTTCTCCTTTTTCCTGTTTAGAACGAATTTCTCTGTCTGGAGAACAACAAATATTAGAAATTTATTCGGATAAGTAGATTTGTAACGTCTAAGAGAAAAAGCGTTGAGCTTAAATTTCAGTCCCGAAAACTTCTTCAGGGCATTTATCACCGTGGCATGGATTTCGCCTACTGATAACGACTAGCCGCACAACCTTTACATGGTGGGAATGTGCCTATCTCAGGTTAGAAAGCCGACCTGAAAACACTGGTGACAAAGAATTCCTCTCAGTGATTCGTCATTGGGCCTCTGGAGATGTTTAAATCGGTCATCATTTGTTCCTCTTTTCTAATGTATGATAAGTACTGACTATCAACTTCCACTTTCATGTAATCTTTTTCCAATTTCATTATTATGTTATCGAGTGGTGATTGTAAATATTGAAAATTAAAGTTCAAATACAAAGAAACGTATTCATAAAATGCCCACCGCGCCGTACTTGTTGTTTACTTCTGTTTTGGTCCAAGAACAGAATTGTTCGCAATGGATGAAGAATGCCTAGCATAGATCAGAGCACCCATCTAGCAATAAGTAAAAGGTTTGCTTGGCCGCGGAGTATTTGGTTCTTCGGTTAGTTTTGATAGTTCTGTAAACTTTACTCTTATGCCGTTGCAATGAAATCTCGCTTTTTTACTCTTCAAAATAGATTGAGAAACAGAATGATTGAATGAATTTGAAAATTTTGGCAAAGAGAACAACAATAAAATGTTATTTGCCAGAAACAAGTAAACCAAAGAATGTCGAACAAGCGCCAATTTCTGTAGTGGGTTTCGGAGCACTAATAGAGCACCACGGAGAAGAAGATTTCTTTGATAGAAGTTTTCCCAAATAAGATACCGATTTCTTCCTAAAAATTCGAAA
The DNA here is from genome assembly GCA_009735665.1 of Angiostrongylus cantonensis. Taxonomy (NCBI): domain Eukaryota; kingdom Metazoa; phylum Nematoda; class Chromadorea; order Rhabditida; family Metastrongylidae; genus Angiostrongylus; species Angiostrongylus cantonensis. Next base: position 398,588 of record MQTX01000219.1, on the reverse strand, counting down.
AAGTGTATTCCAAAAAAAATGCAATTTCATTCAACAGTTTGAAAATCCGCTTACTATTAGCAACAACAGATATTGATCGACCTCCTGATTCTACTGCATTGTTGTTTGCGATGTGATTAATACAGCAATGACAGGTGTCGTCTTCTTGCAGTAGCCTTATCGCTGCATGTTTAGTGGTGGTGTGGTGATGAATCATTTTGTTCCTGCACAATTTTCCATCAAGGGACGGTGCTCAACGACCCAAATGTGAGCGCTCTGCCGTTAGCGTTTGTACAACAGAGGCTAAGTCTGTTGATATCGCTTCTCAAAATGTACTGACGTGCAAAGATGGAAATCGGAAAGCACAACTAATTAAAAAAAAGCAGCAAAGTTGAAAATAAGATTAAGGGTAATTTTTAAAATGATTCCATTCATGATATACCGGAATTGTATGAACATTGTGGTACTGATGCCGATCACTACGAGCACGATGCTGATTCGATTTGCCCTGGGTTCACCAAGCACCTCTTTCCTCCAGGGTCGGGGAATTGGTGCCCGATTTGCGATTTGTCCAGGAGAAAATCACCCTTTGCAATCCAATTAGGAACTCTCTAGCCCCGCAATCTCAGAACCCTAGCGCGAATCGACTCGACCGGCATTCCTCGACATTCGAGATGAAATGAAAACCCTCAAGCAGCAGCCGAGGCCTCTTAAAAGTTGGAACACCCTCGTTTATGTAGATAAGAGGAAACGAATCGAATGTGAGAAGTGCTGGGATCCGCACAGTAGACGTGAAAGGTGGGTCGTATAAAAAACTGTATTAACAAATAATGGTCAATTACACACTAATGACTAAGATCACTCAAGAAATTGGTCCATTGGGGAAGCTGCCAATCATAAATAGTATCTAGTGTTAAACATACAGCACATAAGGCAACATGGGTAGTTTTGAGTTTCTATCACCTTTATCATTTGTCGCCGCGTTGATCACTGATTAACTCGACCGTGCGCCAGTAGTTTCCTGATTATTCTCTGTCGGAAGAAGAAGTAACCTACTTCCTCTTGCTCTGGGAACTTGCTAAGTATGACATCTTTCTTCTGTGGCCTTCGTGAAACGACTCTTGTACATCGGTTATCGTTCAGACGCATTATGTCTCCCGCGCACCTGTTTTTCGAAGTTTTAGCATGTAGAACGGCGTTTTTAATTTTTCATCGTTGGCGTAAGGTCGGAACTTAGCTTACTCTCTCTCGCTTGCATGATACAGGATCCTCCCAGCACCACCGTCTCAATTGCACGTTCTATAACGCTGAGTAATCTTTCTTCCTACTCACTTAGTAAGCAGGTTTCTGACGTATGTGTTAAGGCAGTAAAAATCGTGGAGTTGAAAACGTGGACGCGAAGCCGAATGTTTTTTGTTATCCTGACTAAATTTTCGAGGCTCTTGAAAGCTCCCAAGCCGTTCGTTTCCTTTTATTCAACTCTGCAGCTAAATCAACGTGCTGTCTTCGCGACGAAGACAGAAATAGCCAGAGCATTCCGAGACATTCACTCTGTCAATCGTGAAAGAGGCATTGGAAACAAACTCGCTCCTCATGAACATCGTTTTCATGCAGTTTAGTTGAAAAAAATATTCCACAAGCAGTGTTCCAGTTTATTAATGAGCTTACACGAGACCTGCTCTATAGCTAATGGCGGACTCACCATTATTGCAACCGAAGTATTTCGAGTTCAGTCTCCACTGCAGTTGTTTCCTCTTGCAATGTGAGTCTTCATCTTTGTCACATGTAGGCGAATCAAGTGGGCTGGAGTACCATACGAATGAATTATCGTCGCCCAAAACTCATGCTGTAGAACTCGGGAGCGCTGAAATGACCTAACCACAGCCGGCAGTTTCATAGGGTACAGAATGGTCCTTGGTCGATTGCCAGGCGAAGTTATTTGTTTCCTTCGTGACAGTCCATCTTGTAGCAGTCGAGTTAGCATTAGCTCCACATCCATATTACTTGTATGACACAGGATACGCTTAGCATCGTCCATTCAGCTGAACTGTCGCAGAGTGATCTTTCATCCTGCTTAGGAGCAGGTTGCTGACGCATGCGTTAAGGCAGTAGGAACCGTGGAGTCGAAAAAGTGGGCGCAAAATCGGGTGTCCTTTCTTCTCTTCACTACATGTTCGATGGTATTGAAATCTCCCCGAACCGCTCGCTTCCTCTTGCTCAGCTTTGGAGCTCAGTCCTCCATCATGTTAATTACCCAACCTAAATAGATGTAACTTAGAGCGTTTGGAGATATTGGCTTTGTTGAGCGTGAATTGAGCATACGTAACCAATCCGTTCCTCATGAACATCGTTTTTGCGAGATTTAGTCGAAGGCCAATTTTTTCACAGGCTTTATCAAAGTCGGCAAGCATTCTGATTGGTTAATGTTTGATGTTACGAGGACGATGTCATCAGCAAAGCGAAGATGATGTAATTGCCGACTATCGGTTTTCACCCCCATGTGATCCCACTCCAACGCTCGCATGACGTTCTCGAGGTTGGCGGTAAATAATTCTAGCGCGACGTTATCGTCCTGCCTAACGCTCTTTTGACGTCGTTGTCAACATCGTTATGGAGTGGTGATATTTTGTGAGTTACTTATATAGTTCACGAAGAATCACTATTTACTAAATTGGTACTCCATAATTGTTTAGGGCTTCCATGACCGCTTCAATCTCAACTGAGTCAAAAACTCTTTAAATCGATTAAATTATGACAAAGCGGTCTGTTGTACTTTGATGATATTTCAACGAGTCTTGTTATCCGTGTGAATGTGTTCATCGTACTGAATCTTTCGGAACTCTGCTTGCTCACATGGTTGTTTTCCTTGCAGTATCCCATAAATCCTGTTTAGGACGACTCTGGTGAAGAGTTTACAGACGAACGACAACAAGTAGATTAGATAATAATTGCCGATGTCGTGGAAATCTTCATTTTTGTGCAACAGCACGGTCTTTCTTGTCTTCCACTGAGCAGGAACCCTGCATTCTTACAAGTAGTGTGTAAGGAATTGAGCCATGTGTTGATGAGAACAAGATTAAGGTGTCCTTCAGGTGTTCAAGACTTAGCCTCTACAGCCGTGAGTTGTCAAGTGCCTCTACTCGTTCTACATATTGACATATTAGCTCATATGTTTCTGGCACGGTCATCTATTCAAGGCTTTCGAACTCACGGCTTTCATAGTACTGATGTGAAAATGTCAGATAATCGGTCGTAATTTTTATCGTTGGTGTCGGTGATGGTATCATCCCAGTTGTCGACTAGCGATCTGATTTCAAATTCATAGCGGTTTTGGGGTTTGGTTTGTTTGATATTCCTGCTTTCGCCTCTTTCCTTCCTCCGCGAAAGTGAGGAATATCCGATCCCGTGAAAAATTTTTGACAACAACAATATTAATTAGGCCATACCTTCTATTTCCAACGATGAAATCAGATTCATTGTTGCGTTCTGCAACAAGAAACACCCATTTCCAACGTGAAGAGCGGGGCTTCTGGAATTCTGTGTTACCATGGGCGGTGGTGGTCAGAGAGCAGCACGCCCTTTTCTTCCATTCTAATCAGTTAGTCCCACTGTGACATTTTCCGATCATTCTCTTGGGTCCAATATTTACGTTGATGTTGCCATTGATAACCTCAAAAAAGGTATGGTCTTTTCCGCAAAACTTCTTCAAGGCTGTGTAGACCGCTTAGACTTTTACTTTGTCATTCATGCTTGAAAGGGTTGAGTAAAGGGAAAGATTGCCAGAAACGGGTATTAATCCACATCTCTTCAGGCATAAGAGTCTTATTCTAACGGTAATTATTAGAAGGAATCAATCGATGTTTAAGGCCTACTGGTGTTGACGAGAAAGCCAACGTCGCCGACTCCTCTCTTGTTACATGTTCGTTTAAACATTGCTTCTCCCGTGTCAGAGACGGTGTTAAATGAAAGACGTCTTCTCATCTGGGGCAGGCAGAAGAGAGAATTCATACACAAGTCAGCTTGCATTACAAATTTGACATCGTTGCCTTACTCATTTCAAATTTAGACACCCTAGAAGAGCCTGAATTTTTAGCAGCCTCTCGCACTCAGCCCACCTTCACCATCAGGTGGTATTTCGGATTATATCCACGAGTGGCTTTCCAAGCTGTCAATTTTAGGAGCTGAATGTACTCATCTCCAGCTTGCCAGTTTTTCCCAGACTAGACAAGGAGCTCATTTGCTAGATGTGAGAACTAACCATTTCCCACGTGCTTCTCAGGTATTTTGTTTACGGGTTTTGGCTGAAATGACTTGTGGAATGCAATATGCATAACGTAAAAAAATACCAGTGCGTGCATGAACGAACTAGTATGTTTACGTAAATACGGAAGGTATTTCTCTTACCGTGATAGAATCTGTGCTCACTGACTCGTGAATCTGGTTGAGTTTCAAGAAAGTACAAGGTTGTTTTGGCCCGCACTTAACGCCCTTTCTGGGGCCACTTACCTAGAGACACCTCATGCAATTTTGTTACTCGTCCTCTGTCGATCCCTTAGTAAGGGAAGTCTGTCCATTCAATGTATACGCTGTGATTAAGGTTATCCAATAGTGACGCGATGGAGTAAGTCAAGAAGATCGGGTGAAACGCCACTGAATCCACGACCATGGATGTCAGAGCTCCGAAATCCCTTGAGTAGCTCCTCATATCATTTTTGGCCGTTGTTTCTTTTTAGTGTGTCCCATTGCTCCACACTGGCAGCGTTTTTTTTTTTTGTTTTCAGTAAAGTGATGAAACAGCAAACTTTAAGAAAGAGATTCGAAAACAGCAGTGAAATGGATTTGTTCACTTAATTCCCAAGCTTTTTGTCGTTAACCGTTATTGAAATCATTGAAGAAAACGATGGGCTAATCCAATACCTAGACAGTAGGACACTAGGAAAACCACGACTTCGATACACAAAAGCCTCGATTTTCTTTTATGGAGTCCATGTAATGGCTAGTCACTGCGGTGAATATTTCTGTTCTTCTGACCTGTGACGCAGGACTTTTACTGGGGCCGCAGTACGAACTTATTGTTTTAACGTAGGGATCTGAAAGTAGGGAATGGCAAAATATCTAAAGTTTTTTTTGAATAGTTTAGTTGCTGAAATTCGTTCTTTGGAAGAAGTTGCTTGAGAAGGGATAGTTCGTTGTTAGACGACTAAGTTAAACATGGTGCGTCCTGCACAGTTTCGTAGAAGAAGTTGTTTAAGTTCTGCAGCACTAGTTCTGAATGATGAATACTCGTGTCCAAAGGGATGGAATCTTTTCTACCTGCTATGTCTGGCAACATGAGCTGCAGTTTTTGTAGAATTTCATCGATTTCATTGTATTTCTTTCGCGCTTTGGTGGTTTCGATAGAACTGAAGACCTTGCATTACATGAGATTCACTTCAGAAATGAAAGCCATCATAAGCGTCGTTTGGCACAATTTTTTTCCACATTCTAAGTCTATATGATCCGTCATTACATGTACTGTGTGGATCCCTGCACTACTTGCATTTGATTCGTTTTCCTCACAACCATCATCTACCAAGGTCTCCAAATATTTCGCGTATTGTTCCACCTCCTGCTTGAGGATTTCGTCTTCGTTATGAATGCCGTTGAATGCTAGTCAGTCGATTGCTCTTGCAATCTTGGAAATATCCAGGCTAAGGTGTTCCCCACGTGGATTGGAGGAAAGTGTTGGGTAAGGGGTCATACTATCGCTTTGGTTTCCTGAGCGACAGTGTCACCAACCACTGGACCACCCACTCCTCTTTGTAGAAATTAAGCACTGGAAAAGTGTTTCTGAGAGTCATGTCATTATAACATTGCCTACTTTCGCATAGGGATCCATTTTCATTGTGCCATGCGATTGAGAAATAGATCATCTGTGGTGTGTAAATGAAGCGCATTATGGTCAGTGATCCTCCTTCAATGTCAGAAAAATTTAGTAAATATGTAACATTTCCCAACATTTTGAAATATTAATTTCTGTTTTAAACGTTTTATTTACTGCCTACTCTTTTTAATGGCAGGGTATATTGTGAAATATAACTTTAATGAAGCTGAGATATTTGAAAAACTCTGGACCGCAGGTGTCTATGGTGGGGAACGAACGCGCTATTGTCCTTTCCGGGGAGTAACGCGTTCACCACCAGACGATGCCGATCCTTCGTTTCGCCTGTCTCTCAGCTAGTTCTATCGATCTCTGCCATCAGCAATCACTCGTCAGCGGGACCTGAGAGCCTAACTCGGCAAGGAACCCAGTTAAGCTGAGGTTTTAGTTATAATCGTAATTTTAACCGTTTTATTTACTGCCCACTCTTTTTATGGCAGGGTATATTGCGATATATATCGGTAGACCTGACTCAACACGAAGGCGAAGCCGCCACATCGAGACGAATAACAAGCGTGGACCCCCTACTCGGATCATCGGCTCGGATGAAGACGGAGACGTCGAAACGTTAGCCAGTAATAAATCATTTTATCAACCTCGTGTAAGCTCATCAAAGAAAGAATACATATTGATTATGCACACCGAGGTTCAAGGGAAGTCGGTTTCGAAGTATATCGGTAGAACTAGCTGAGAGACAGGCGAAGCGAAGTAACCGCAGTGTGGTGGTGAACGCGTTGCTCCCCGGAAAGGACAATAGCACGCTCGTTCCCCATCGCAGATGCCTGCGATCCAGGGTTTTGCAATTATCTCAGCACTATACAAGTTATTATTTTTTGTGTTTTTCTAACATTTCGATTGACTATTTATTTCACGAATTCTCATTAGGATCCATTTTTTGCTCTGTATTTTTGCTCTAAATAGAAATAGCTTAAGTTTAACCTACGACGCCCTGTATGGACACTATTGTGATCATAGCGATTGTTTAGTGAGCTCCTGAATTTTTTTAAACGCCCTATGTATAGCTATTAGTTAGACGAGATTTATTTTTTTTACTTTTTTGGATCGTTTTTTTAAGATTTCGATTCATCCGGTACACCTTTTTTTCAGTTTTTTTCTTCACATCATAGCTAATCAAAAGTGTGTCAAAATATTAGGAGTGAGAAAAGAAAAACCGTTTTCTACATCTAATGGCATGCAAGTAACCATTAGATGTAGAAAACCTATTTCCGGTGAAGTTCACTGGCCAGTAATTTGACTGACAATTCAGCATATTTCGTTTCAGACCCTCTGCTCAGTGTATGGGATGTGCAGAGATGCTAAACACCGAGAGAGACTAAGCACAGGGTGCAAAATGCTTCCAGGTGCTGACAGCAGTGAATTTGTATAACGGGTCATAGAAACACAGAGTAAACAATAGCACCGATATCATCCATACCTATAGAACGATAGAGTGAAGTGTCTCTCGCAATTCTCTTATGTTTATAGACTCTAAAACACTCCAGTTATTGAAACATTGTCATTTATTGAAAAAAAAGAACAGAACGTCTTGAGGTGGTGAAAAAATGCTCGCATTTCATTCGGAGAGCCAATCTAAACGACGCATGTCAGTCATGAGTTAAAGTGTCAGCTATTTCGACTCTCCAATATCGTGACGTAAACGATTGATGAACTGAGGTCATCCGGAGAACATGATTAAGAAGCTATTTCTTAATGTAGGGATTTTATTTCGGTACTAGTAAGACGCTTTCTTATTTTTATTATTGATGTTCACTTTTTCCCTCCCCTACCCCTTTCCGATTTTTCAATTTCTTCATTCCTTCTGCACATCAGCTTCGGAATTTTACGCCTCTGACTCAGAGATAAGTGCAGCTATCAATATTTTTCCAATTTTTACGTTATCGACAAAATAACGACTTCAAGGAAGTTTTTCTGTAGATTGTTCACGATGCGTGTGAATTTTTCATCTGTCAAACTTCGAACACATTGATTTGTCCAATGTTTAATTGTTCTTCCTGAAACAATTATTTTCATCCAATTTGTTGAAGAGTTTATGTTTACTTCTCCTCATCATTGTCCCTTTGTCTCCTCATTTTGAATTTCCGCTACTTATATCATAAACATGAAGAATTCCTGTGCTCATTGACAATGTTCTATTTCACTAAAATGTTTTTCACCAGAAAAAAAACATGCTATGAATCCAGTAGAACGTCTTCAATTCTTGTTTGGATACAACATTCATGTTTAGTTATCATATCTGCTGTTTGATCAGAACCTACAACACCTGTGCAATCAATTCGAATGCGAGCCTACACGATCTTCTCGAGGCCGTAAATCAAATTCCACGTGATCATATGAACAACGAAAGCGAAGGACCAAAAGTAAGAAATTCGATAAGTGGTATATATATGTATACATACATATATATATATATAACATCCACTTAGACAAAATTCTCAAATATAACGTGAACCCTGCCGCTTTTTAATTTCGCTGTTGTACAGCTGTTATCCATACAAGTCCATAGGCTCATGTGTAGGTTGAAGCGCGATTGAAGAGTCTGTGGACTCTACTCTTTCCTCGTTCAACTAGCGAATGCTGATTGTACGCGGTTTTCTTTAAAAACATGAGTTTGATGTTCCCGAGCCTTTCTGGGTCTTCACTTTAAGTGGTCGGTAGTTACTGTGGATTGATGGTGTGCGACCTTGCGACTAAGATTGTTACAAAATGGCATCGATATTTTCAATTCGTATGCATCAAGAACAGTTAATCATATTTAACACTAATGCATTTCACAGATCATCGAGGCTCTGGGTGATTAAGCCATTCAATTTCTAATCGTTCTTGATACTTGATACTTGAATGGCCCATCCTCGGTGGTTGTGCAGGCCCCTGAGTAATCTCCATTTTTCGGAGATTTGCTGGTTAAGCCATTGTGGTTCCCTGGAATCCCGAGGTCACCATGGCCAAAGTCTGCTCCAGGTCTTCACCACCACAGGCAATAGCAGTCCTTGTGGATCAGAGGGAGATTTGCCACCATGCGACTAGATTGATACCAGGACGGTAGTGGATCCTGGTACTGGTTTACTCTTAGCTAGGCTTCCTGATAGAAACGCCGCACTTCTTTTCAGCTTAGGAGACCCTACCAAGGGATGAATCCCCCGCTGTAAATCGCAGTTTGACACCTAGAAACACCTACCAGCCACGATAAGGCAGGAAACCTCCAGGAGAATTTCCAATCATAACAGAATAATTATGAAAACCATCAAGGTAGTAGAAAATCTTATTGAAATGAAATGAATATTTCATGTGAAATTCCAGATTCTTGCAGTGCCCTCAATCGGTCTATGATGAAATCTTACAACCACTAATTAACAAAGCTGATTGATGCGGCGGAATACCTGTGGTGCCCGTTTTCATTCTCTCTCCATTCGCACGAGATCCTTCCACTAGGAGTTTGGATATATTCCTTGCTAAATTGAATAATTACTGGCATCAGCTTCTCGCCAGTATTACGACAGTATTAGGAAGACAAAGTAAAACAAAATACTACAATACGAACGACATAGGCTATCTAAATCATAACGAATTGTGTTTTACTGATATCTCTCTATCATGCACATTTAGCAGATAACACCAGAAACAAAAGGACTCATTTTATCATGGTACATTCGGAATAGACGAAACAGGTATCATGTTCAACGGGAATCTGGTTATGGTCGTCGTCTCATCCAACCTCTACACACGTTGATCAGGTAGGTGTCTACGACTCCGAACTCACGTATGTATACCGAGCTTGATCAACATTGTTACGAACGCCTTAACATATCATAACGAAGAAAACGAAATCGAATCCTTTTATACGTTATGTCTATGTTTAACATCTACAAATTTAAAGAAAATCAAAAAAAATAATAAGGCTCCCGACATTGATCAATCCTTGAGGGATGTGCCATGTACTCGATTTCACCAATCATCGTTAAAGGTGAGTGACGGCACATTGACTTGCGGTGGCTTTCTGCTGTGCCTGTGCTAAATTAGTGTTCCTAGCCTCCCCTACATGCCTGGTACCAGTATGCCGATACCGGTGAAATGGAAGGCCATCTGAGCCCGGGGCGCTGGATCAAACCAAGGGCTTGCGCACTCATTGAGAAATAACAGCCATAAACCTAGTGTTGTGCTTCGGAATCATAACGGAAACCTCACCTCTAAAATTAAGAATTTAATGTTCTATATACTTTTCTAATCTATTCATAAAGGTGTAGAGACAACTTTGGTTATGTCTTGTTGAGCTCGTAGAAACGAAATCCTTAATTAAGCTATCTATAACCCATGATTATCACTTTAGAACTGCTACTGTCTATTATTTTGTTAGCTGTCGACATTTTTCCTTCCTGTCCTTGAAATCCGTACTTTAGTGTGCTAATAATTTACCGATCAATATCTGCAATGCACATGAGATACACACGTGGAATTGATCCCCGTGCCCAGGTTCACCAAGCATTCCATCTCTCTGGGTCTGCAAATTAGTGCCAAAGTTGCCTGAGAGGATAGGCTCGACAAGTCAGTAGGCCACCGGGAGTTATTGTAAAGGCCAGATATGCATCCACTTCCAAGCGGTGCTTAATGAAGTCGAATGCATTGCTCATTCCTCAGTGGTTGATTAATATCAAAATTTTTATCATTTATCGTTTATTTCATTCAAAATCTGGTGCTTTATATGTGATCCGATTTCGTTCTTAAACAGACTGGCAGACTGCTCCTCGATTTATGCCCATCATTGTCGGGTCTATTCAATTAGTCTTGTTTCAATGGCCCGCTGGTACTAATAAATGTAGTTGCTAAGACCTTTTATCGGATAGCTTATATAATGTTTTGCACAATGCTACCTACTAAAACCCTTGCAGGTATTCGCCGTACGCTTAGCTCAGCTGGTGGCTGGTCCCGCAACGAATTGCGTACTATACATGTCATTACACATTACGTTCTCAACATGTCAAATCCTGTTTTCTTCCACTTGTTGTACAACGTAGTTTCACCGAATAAACATGTTCTATTCAGTAGTTTAATTGATCGACGTTCCTTTAGCATATGGTCGCTTAGCCGTTGTTTCTTTACAGCTGTATCGCTTGTTCATTTCTTCAGAGAAAGTGCTGTGCATAGTAGGTCTTTTCTCTATTTCAAACGTTAAAACTCTTCCGATTGGCCGTTGAACGTCGAAGATTCGTCTAGATGATGGGGTTTTTTTTAAGATCAGGGTTATCTTGTCCCATTTATGCGATGGTCCCACTGCTGACGGGGTTTTTTATTCGGCCAAACAGCCGATCTCTTTGACTGATCGCATTTCTCCCTACCCGATATATCAGTTCCATTTTTATTCCCGAAACGTTTAAGATTTGAAACTTTTTTCACTGATAAACCACATTTTTGCCTTAATATTACTATGAACTGCTTTGAAAGAAACTGTAAGATACTTTTGTAGATCAGTGTACTTTTCCAAGCAGTACCCTAATTTTACGTGTTCAGTACGTGGAATTACTTGCAATGGATATTATATGAGCCTAACGTCTTTTGTTTTTTAAGTGCACAAGAACACACGACTTTAACCGGTTCAACTGGCAATGGGCAACGTACACGGCGCTCCAACAAGTTTGTTCTTGAAGAGTTTTCTATCGTTTTATTCATTTAGAGGTGAACAGTGGTCTGTTGAGAAGCCAGTTCAGTACACTACAAAGCGGTGCTATACATAGTATGGAGTCAGTTTAGAGCTGTGCAGTAGCAGTACTTTGTTTCACGCAAATTTTCCAACCTGATAGTGTGAGATTATGTGAAGATCCCAATCATTGATTAGATCAAACAATTCCCACGTCTGGCTATCTATTCAAATAGGTCAAAATTTCTTTCGAACAGTGCGGGAACATTCGACGGTACTCAGACGGTGGTCAACGTCCGTTCCTGTGTGTCACTCCAGTACCGTCGTCGGATTGATCCTACGTATTTTCCGTTTTTTCTTCTTTTTGATTTTGATAGATGTGGGATTGTCTTCCTGAACATTCTGTCATGTACTGGCCTGGTGTTTTCAGTATAACGGACTTAAAAATCGAGTTTCCGTAGCACATTCCAGAAGACCTTATGTATATATCACCGTAGGTGTATTGACAGTTGAAGCTTTAATGTTAGCGTGTTTTATTTTGGCATAGCTTTAAGAAGGAGGCAGTCGAAATGGCATCTTTCATTCGAAGATGTTACGATGGAAAAGGTAATGTTGAAGTTTAATTTCTGAAAACTATGACTGGTAACCCTAGTGTTCTGATGCTTCTTGTCGCTATCAACTAGACCATCTCTGCTAAGTGTTTACTCAGCTGAGCTGCACACTGCATGTATTTCACGTGAAACGTCATTTCAATCAGAACGAGAGGTTATATACGAGGGATAAAGTGTCAGGTGAAAAGACCGAGCGCCTGGTTCACCATCACCACCTTGGCAACACCAATGCTTAGTCTGGTGCTGGCGCAACGCGTGATCCCTCTACCAAATTTGCTTGGTCCTCAGTTTAAACTTTATTTACATACCTTCGTTTATTGTAATAGTCGGTAATCTAGTTCATTTACCTCAGTGAGCCTTATGATCGCAGTGTCTCGCTCTCAGTTCCTGTGATTCGTGCAGTTCTGTTCACCTTCCTTCGTTTGAGGTCACACCATTAATAATGGAGTTGTATAGACGTGAATATGAGCGTCGAATAATGGGTGAGTTTAGACATCTGGTGAAGTAATATATAGCGAACCTCATCGTTAAAGCATTCTGAAAGCGTCATTTCTTCTTATAACTAGCGATAAGTTGTAAGTAGTACTGTTGTAACGTATTGTTAGCACATTTTCTTCACTTTACTTCATATTTGTTAGCTACTGAAATCCTGGGCGCTGACGCAAAGGTTCTTTTGGGTGGTAATCCGCTTTCACCCTCCTTTTTTCTCATTTAACAAGTATAATCTGTTTATACCATTCTTTAGGTGACCATCATGCAATAAAAACATCTCTGATGAGGTCCTACTTAGTCTGGTAAATTTTTCCATGTGTGCATGGTAAAATGCTGTACACATGTCACTTTTACTTCTTACAGGCGTTGCAAATAGTCAGTTTGCTAAATAGAGCTAATGGGATCGCAGCGAATTACCAACGTTTCGAAGAGTGTTATAGTAAACTTGATTATTTAACTTATTTCCCTTCATTTTACTAGGGGCGCATTTGACTCAGTCGTGCAAAGCGCACGTGGAATCGATCCCCACGCCCATTGTCCACCAAGTCCTCCATCCCTTCGGCAAATTGGTACCAGACTTGTCTGGGTGGATAGCAGCACTGGCTCGACACATCGACAGGCCACCGCGAATCATTTTAAATGTCGGATATGAATTCAGTCACCTCTAAACGATGCTTAATGAAGTCGAATGCATGGCGCATTCCTCTGAGAATGAACAACGCCGACAGGTTTATCCTATATTTTACTGCTTACTACAATTTTTCACGGCAAGGTATTATGGGAAATACAACCGCAATGATGCTGAGATATTTGCAAAACTTCGAACCGCAGATGTTTGGGATAGAGTTGAGCAGGAGCTAGACTACGGATCGGTATAGTGTGTTGCTGAACGCGTTAGCCCCCGGAAGAGGTAATATTGTGTTCGATCTCCACCGTACACGTCTGGGGTACAAAGTTTTGCCAGTATCTAAGCATCATTGGTTATATTCCACTTAATTATTTAGTTTGTTGGACCAACGTGAAGGATATCGAGAGTATTCATAAGAATTTCACGCTACTGCGACACCGCTGTTTATTCACAGTTCATAAGAACATTGATGAATATAAGAAGTGGCTGTGTACTGGAAATTGTATTTTGCAGTGAACTAAGTATTCGACGTTCGGTTTAAAGAGGCCTTATCACCAAAATCGACATTTGTTCTTTGGGAACCTAAGTTTGCGGTACAATTTAAAGACGTATGACTCAAATTTTTTGCACACTGGCGCTTCAGGTCATATTGAAACTTTAGCTTGTAAAGCCACTGGCGCGATAACTGTGCAGAGAGCAGGATTTTAACTTTACTAGTTCTTCAGCATCTCTTAAAATTACATGAAGTCACATGTTTTTAAATTGTTAATTTTACACGAGGTTGATCATGATGTTTCTCGACTCGAGTCATCGGCTTTGATGAAGAAGAAGGCGTCGAACATTAGCCGAAATAAATATCTTTATCAACCTCGTTTGAGCTCAACAATTTGAATACATATGGATTATTTTGCTACCGAGGTTAAATGACGTTCCGTTTGAGAATCATATGAAGTGGAGCAAAACTCAAAATAGAACCTAGGATCGACTTTCTATTAACCTCGGCACTGGATTGTGGATTCGTCGTTTTCTCTCTTAGTCGTCAGCCATAATGCGACTCTGAGCGGCTGTTCTTCCTCGGTGGAAGGCAGATGAAAAAAGCGGCTCTGAAGAAGGCGATTCTGCCAAAACATCGGCTACGATTGTGTTGTATGTGTGTTATTGTATGGAAGTAAACGTACGCTGTTTAACAACCTCGCGATTGCTAAGAGAGAAAACGCCGAATTCACTAAAATTAGACAAAGTGAAGAAGAGATGGTAAATAGTTGCTTCCCATTGTATGCACGTCTGGTTTCTTATGATTATGAACACTTTATAGATTTGGGTCGACACCTTTATAAGTCACATCAGCTGAAGCGAAACCGTAAAACTGAATTCGTCTTGCTCATAACTATTGTATGATCCTCTAAGACAAGCGACTGGGATCAGCTAGCGATATTCGGGCTTCAAAGGATCTACATGTTCTTCATTATTCTTATTCGTTGTTATTTGTCAATCCGGAAGCAAAAAACCCCCACAAGTGTTCCTTTGCAAAATCGTTCGGCTGAATCTTTGCTCGAAAGACCGTTCTTTGTGAAGTGTTGGCATCACACTATGATCGATTGGTCAGTATGAGGGTTAAAGTCTACGAAATCAATCCATGGCTGGAGAACTCTTCAAATATTTTCGAATAAATTTGTAAGCTTTTTTGATTTTAGATATGGTGGATTCGTTATCGGGTCTTGCTGGCATCAATGTTAATCAGGGTATGTATGTCGCTGGTATAAACATGGTAGTATACGAGGTTGAACTTTTAATTCACGTTTTTGTAACGATTTCATCCTTCTCGTAAATGTTTTTCTGGTGATTTTGAAGCATTTTTCACCTCAATGTGGGATTTTAGCGATGATATGTTATTGATAACCTATTGTTGGCAGCTTTTAGGCACTCAAGATACAAGACTTCCTCAACTAGCGTTCCACTCGGTACATGGCCAGAACGTCGTTTTATTAAACGGTATGTAGTTTATTGTATACTAAGTGTTTTAGAAGAAGTCTTTACTATGGAGAATATTCTTAGGCGGTCGAGTAGCAAGACGAAAGGAGAGCTTCTGTAAGGGGCTTGCGTTTTCCAATAGGTGGGTTTACGTTTTTCGTTACTACAACTAGGTTAACAGTAATATTGTAATTTTTTCATTACTATTGTTTTTAAGTATTGGAATTATCGTTCGTTGTTTAGTGAATGTCTCGGCCATTTTTGAAGTAGGTTATATTGTTTTGTATAGCGAGAACCTAATGAACAAGTGTTTAGTTGATCTTTCTCCCTATAGTTTTGTTTCTCCAGTAGTTGTTCTATGTTGAGGCCCATTTCTATAAATGAGAACGTGTGTATTCGTCTAACCGAGGTGTCAACGAGTTGGTCAGGTGTACTGAGGTTCGGTGTCACGAATGTGGATCCAGAATCTTACAGGAATGTCCAAGTACCAAAGTGAGCTTTCTACCTACTACTTTGTATTTCGAGAGATTATTTTTAGATGTTTTGACGTTATGTGAGCTGGACTTTCACAAGATTTCACTTCTTTTATTCTTTTGTTTGGGCTCCAATCGATTGCGTTGGACTAAATATCCATGTTATTTAAGGTTTGCTTGTCCTGATCTTACTTCAAAGGAGGGATTCTGGGCGAAGGCTCTCCCTGAGCGGTACTCTGTAGAGGGCAATATTCTACATTTCTACATTACTCATTCTGGTGATCTTTACTACGGTGTAAATGGGGTGCATAAGGTGAGGTTTTAAAGGTGCTGACTATCTTTCTTACTTTTCATCATTGCTGGTTTTGCTAGTTTTGCACTTTCTTCAGGGTGTGTTTTTGATAGGAATCAATGTTTCTTTGCCAATATGGATCATTGTGGACATTTACGGCAATAGCGTAGCGGTCGAATTTGTTGGTATGTCCAAATTGCTTAGGTAGTTTTAGTACACAGATAAAGGAAATGGATTACCAGTATTCGTTGTTTTAAAAATGTCTTTGAAATCATCTTCTATGTTGCAAAATAGGGCAGGTGTAGCGCAGTTGTCGGAGGCACCCTGCAATAGACATGGGATCGATCCCCGCGCCCCAGGCCCATCAAGCTTTCCATCCCTCTGAGAATAGCAAATTGGTACCAGACTTGTCTGGGAGGATAACAGCACTGTCTCGATTCATCAGTAGGCTATCGTGAGTCATTGTAAAGGACGGATATGTATTCAGTTACCTTCAACGACGCCTAATGAAGTCAAATGCATGGCGCATTCCTTAAGGATTGATCAACGCCGAGAGCTTTACCCTTTATTGTAAAGTAGTAGTACTTGGTTGCCTATTCTTAAAGGTTTCGGATCCATTTAAGCAATTTTGGTGACCTTTTCTTGATGTTCTTTTCCTCAGATAGATTAAAACGAGTTGATCTTGTATCATAGAGGACAGTTCACATGGCAACTAACACGTGTAGTAACCACATCTCTTTTAGTTTCAAATGAATATTGGAATGCTTTGCAATAATCATGAGTTCGAAAATATTGTGAGTTATCATTTTTCACAATTGGAAGTGTCAGCTATCAGCAGATCTGCATTGTTGCATTAGTGGTTCCCCGGTGCCCTAGGAATTTTTTTTACATTTTGTGCTAGCGTAGGCCATGTTGGGATATGAATGTATAAACAGACAGAAAATGTTCTATTTCAAAGCTAAATAGTTGTGGGATTCTGTGCCATTTAAACGTATCTTTAAAATATTGTATGTAAAGACTCGATATATAGCTAATAAATACCTTTTAAAATTTCAGGATCCTCATCAACGACAGTTTTTCCCCATAAAAATAATGTCTGTCAACATGTAATATTAGAGTAATTTTCAGCGAATAACACGAAAGCACTTCAACAGTTCACTCTTCTAAGTTCCCGCACGTCCTTTGTGCCAACTAAGCCTTCATCACCTCGGGTCTGTGAAGGGTTGAGCAGACTCATTTGTTTTGAACTGAGCTGTTCGTCGTCTAGTCCATCTCAATCTGTCTGTGTTAAACGAATTTCTACATCGGACACCAGTGTGACTTTTCGAAGAAATCCAATAAACACTTTTCTACAACAGCTGAAATTCGAAGGGCCATCAGTGTATGAACTACTTTTTTCTTATTTATGCTGGCGTCTTGTTTTACACTGTATGCCTAAAGTTTGCGCTTCTGTGTTGACTAAAGAAAACACTCCTATATCCTCTGTTTACTCCTGTCAGGCAGATCGGCTGATGGGTAAGATAAAACATAACAAGTTGAAATACGTTGAACAATCTTTTAGGAATACGCAGTATTTTTGAATCCATTGCTTGTCATAGACATGACTAAGTAATGCGGCCTGTATGCATACATGCATCATATATAATGGAGTTGAGGGTAGTAATGAATTATCGTCGTCGTATACACCAGAAGCTAGCACGCTTCACTTTTCGGACACCATTTCCTTCTGGTTCTTCCTCGCTCGTCTGTACTGGCATTCATGTACTCACCGTCTTTACCCGTAACCGTTTTGTTTTGTACTTGCTTCTTTGTTTCTTTATCACTTTGCTTGGTTATCACCTAGCAAATCTTTATGGTGAAGTTCTTTTGCGATGCTTGAATCAGGATCTGTATGAGGGAAGAAGAAATAACCAGAAGGTTCTGTAGTAAATTCCATTACTCGTTTGATGCAGTAGTGAAAATCTAAAGATAATCGTTTGCATTATAAAGTCAAAACGAACAATTTACGCCACTCTTTTTTTATCTTTGCTCTTCTCATTCCTTTTTTTTTAAAATGAAAAAAATTGAATAGCAGATTCAAATTTTCAACCTTTTTTTTTAACAACGGGTGCGGCAACAACACTTATCAACGGCGTTTTTGACTTCGCGGTCTTGTTCGACGAAATCTGGTTTGTACGTACACCCAGTTGTTCGAAGCAGCGCTGACGAAGAAAAGAGCGTAGAAAATATGGGATGGAGAATATTTTAGTCTTGCTAGAGTAGCAAGATTTATATCTTGCTGGCAAAGATTCGTACATTGCTAATCGCTGCCATTTTATCAGTAACATTTACTATGAGTTGAGATATTCGTGCTCGTATTCCAACACATTCGGGACTTGTGTGCATTGGTTTAAGTTCATATAGTCCGAAAGGAATGGCAGTCTATAAATGCAGACCAGCATGTCTATGCTCACACTGATCTTTATTAATTGGACTAGAAATAGTTGGTTTTCCTTATGCAAAGTGCAAGTTCTCCCACTTTACCAGGATTAAGTTCCCATTTATTTGAGCTTGGGAAAGGTATTTTTCTCCTTTTCTTTCCACTGAGGCTTTTATTTTGAACATGAATGCAACTGAACAAAGAGGATGTCGTCCAGCATAACACTGCAATGTTTTGCCATTGGTCATTTCGTAAATGTGAGGTTTCGTAGCTGGGCACATTTGAGTTCTACAGCTTTAATTTCTACATGTGTAGTCGAGCAGGGACAACGATTCAGAGTTTCATTGGTTTTACTGAACTGGAGGTCGTCCGTTGTCATATAGTCTGGGACTTCAATCGTGCATTACAACTTGGTTGGAAAATGGGTCGTTTTTGTTCACTACAGGAAGCGCAGGCCAATGACAACGATCTCCCTGCTCCTTTGTAAATTCATGCTGCAAGCATCTATCGAGCTTTTTTTTTACCTTTTTGACGTCATCCATACAACAGATAACTGTTAAATCGTGAATCTTGATCCCTTATATAGCTTTTGAGTAGTTTTTGTTGGGGCAGCTTCAGTCGTCGGATTCGGATGATCGTGGACAATTGATGATAGGCGTCCACGACTCTCCCCCTCATGAAGGCTCATATCTCCGGTACGAAGCTTGGATTATTCTGTGCACCTTAGCTTCAAGTGACCTTCTCTGGTCCTTGCGTTGATGGATTTTCAATTTGTCGTTGTTTCCGTCGCTTTATGTTCGTGCTTGAACTCATAAATCGAAACTGCAATTTTCGCGCGTTGAGGGTAACTTCTTGAGACCTGTTTCTAATTATAAAGCATTCATCATAATGTTCATTCTCTAGGAAATTATTGTTCAGGAAGTGGACTATGAAACTGTAAACATCATCAAACTAAGAAGGCAATAATTCCAGAAGCCACGCTTCTTTCTCTATTTCTTTCTTTTTGTAAATTTCGCGATGACAAACAGTGTTTTTCTACACAGAATCCAATACATCCTGCGTTTGGAAAAAATTTTGCCGCCGTACCATACCGTTTGCAGATATTTTAATGAGATTCTGTAATAAGAGAGGACCGCACTAAATCGATGAAAAATTGCGTGATTTCTTTACTGTAAAGCATCTACAGTTTCTTCACAGATCCGTCAGATTTCCATGTGCCGCGATCCTCCTCAACAGCTCCTTGCACAACTACCGCCTCTAGCCCGCGCCATGAACCGGCGTCTGTCGAACCACCAGTAACACTTCATCGAGAACTGCAAGTTGCTTCCACCAGCTGTGAGTGTGCTTGTGCACTTTTGCACCATTTTTTGTGTTTGTATAGTTATATGCTTTTATGAACTGCCTTTGTTGAGCAGATGCGAGGTTTGTAAAAGTTGTCCTTCTTGTTGTTGCTGTAGTCCTACTTGTAAAAGCACGGCTTTGAAGAAGGCGAATCACCGAAACATAGACCATTAACCAACAACAACAACTTGCACCAACCTCGCATGAGCTCAACAATGGCAGTTCATACGAACATATAAGCAAATCGATTATTTATACCGAAGTTTATAGGAAGTCAATATTTTGACTTATTTTTGTACACAACTGCTATAACTGTACTTGCAGCTTCATCGGGCTTTGAATGCCTTCGTTTTCATCAAGTAACGGGTCGACATATTTCTCTTAATGCTATGCGAAATATTGCAACTCGATGCGATAGTGAATATTCACAGGGCTATGTATTCTCGGAGCGACCTATTCGTAACAACGAAAAAGTGGTCATAGAGGTTCGACGTTTTCACATATTACTCTGTTCAAATTTCACAAGGCAATATTTAGCACCCTTAGCTCCTTTACATGGATAGTGACGTCGGATATTATGTTATGTATGTTGACCTACGCACAACTTAAGTTTTATTGATATATCAAGCACGTCGGATCAGGTTTTTTCTTCGTTTTTGGTAACGGTGAAAGTGTCTTGTTCGGTCATGAGCATAGACTTTCCCCTGCTTTTGAATCAGAATAAGGTAAACCTTGAAAAAAAGGAGGGACAGGGTATTAAAATGTTTGAAAGTGTGCTACATTAAACTAGAATTGGCCTAGTGATGGGACGAAGATTGTCGTTTGACGTTTGTGTATCAAATTATTTTTATTTAAAAGTTTATAAGGCAATATGAATTACTTGGATGAAATTTACTCCGCAGTACGCTTATTCTCTATTGAATGATGACAGATGATCGGTGTTGTTTTCATATGGGTTTTTCATAAACGAGTAGGTGAGTATGCAAAGATAAAACACTGGATTAAGTTCACAAAATTTAAACTACGGGCCGTATCGAACCATGATTACCCTTTCCGGGGGCTCGCGTACTACATTGCACAAATGTGGCCTTTGCTTTGCGTTTCTCTCAAGGGACCTCAGTACTGCAGCATGTAAAGAGAGGAACTCAATGGTGTAGTATGTAATACGGGAGCACCCGGAAAGACTAATCGTGGTTCGAGCTGACCCAGGGTCTAAGTTTTACGAATATCTCAGCATCATTGTGGTTGTACTTCACATAATAGTCTGCTGTGAAAAATTATAGTAGGCAGCAAATAAAAGGTTGACACTGGATTAAATTGTTAGCTCTGTTGCGTTATAGTTCTTCTGTTAGTCACTAAATAATGAGTGTGAAATCTTGTTCGAGAAATACTTCTGTGACCAAGTTCATATCGTAGTCTTAATTTATGAGTAGAAAATCTTTTTCAGAGCACATAATATCTCCTTCTACATTCTGACGAAGGTTTTTTATTGTTACGTTTACCATATCGAAGACAATTTGTTCTCATGAAGTTTAACAAGAGCATTTATAGACAAGTCATGCTGAAAATATTGCTCAGAACATATTGGGCCTATGAACGAAAGAAAAAAAAAACTATGAAACTGCACGTTTCAGTCATCGTCACTGGCTTGTTTGTTAAAAACACTAATTTTTGCAGGTAATTACCGTTCAAAAATTATACATTGGAGGCCTTGCATTTGGCGTGACGTGTTGCGATCCGTCTACACTGAGGCCAGCAGACCTCCCTGATAACTCATCGGATTTAGTCGAAATGCCCCAATACTGGGTGGGGATCAAAGATATTGCCTTACAACCTCCAGTGAACACTGTCCTTAGCTTTTGGATTACTGATGCAGGTACGTTTAATGTGAAGATCATAGAGCTTTTGCATTATTATCACCTAATGTTGAACAAAGTTGAGACATCACAAGCTCCTAAAGTAAATTACGTACTCGAGCTTGACTTTTAGTGTGACAAACACATCATCTTTAAAATCGCATGAAAATGCAGTTGCGTTTTCCGTGTATTTTGATTCTAAATTGCTTTTTCAACGGTTTTAAGTAGACCGTACATAAATATGATGCATTAATGCATTGCACGATTTTTGGTTTACTTACTTGGATATTTGGATGGCCCATCTTCACTTGTTGAGCGGACCCCAGCATAATCTCCAATTCGGAGTTTTTCTGGCTTAACCATTATGGTTCTCTGAAATCTCGAGGTCAGCCCAGCGATAGTCTGCGCCAGGTTGTCATCACCACAGGATTCGCCACCCTTATGGATCAGAGGGAGATTTGCCATCATGCGACTAGTTTGGTATCAGGACGGTGGTGGATCCTGATATTGGTTTACTCTTAGCTGGGCTTTCTGATGGAAACGCCGGACTACTCAACTTGGGAGATTCTACCAGGGGGACGAATCCTACTCCTGTACATCGCAGCCCGACTCCTAGGGACACCTCCCAGCCACGATGAAGCGATGAATCGGTGGATGGGATTTTTTGGTTTAGCTTTCAGTACTAATTGTACTAATTATCATCGATCGTCTTGTTGAACGTTATGTGAATTAACAAGACTGCAATACCGTTTCTTAGCTTTATCACGTTCTCTATATACTACCCAATCATCTGACAAGATGAATTATTGGTACCCTGTATCGCTATCAACGTACTGGTGAAGATTAGTATTATCGTGTCAGTTTACCGCGTATTATTATTTTGACATGGTTTATAATTTCATGCAGTTGTTAATATTTTACCGTAGCTAAAGTTCGAAGCGTTGAAGAGTAGTAACAGTAATATTAATGTTTGAAGTAGCTCCAGATATCGGTGCTGTGTTTAGGGTCTCTGAAAAATGCTTTAAATCTCTCTGGCACTTTGTAAGTTCTTTCGAGAATTGTTCAGATTTTGGTTTCCGGCTGTTCGAAAAAAGAAAAATGACGTTTGACTATGTCCTTGTTTGAATTACCAAGAAAATACGAATTATGAAGTAGACCATATCACGTTCTTTGTTGGTGTTTGAGCGGCACATACCCCTAGATGAGCTTATCTTTTAAATAGGAATGCCTCCAAACTCCTCTTTATATTTGTTGCTGCTTTTATTCTTTTTTTATTTGAAATTAAACATAGATAAATCGACGATCGGATGTTGCTTAGATCTTAAGGGAAAAGGAAGTGCATGAGCATTTGACTATGGTTGTCACAAAGAATCTCTGGTATTTTGCGCATGGTAACTTAGATTTACACGCTTTCTTCCCTTTGCTTTTTCCTGTTCAGTTCTGAAAGGGTTTCAGGATTTATATCTCATCTATCCGATATTTAGGCTTCTAGTGAGATCTTTGGGGCGCAGTGGTTAAGAGGCGCCACTGCGACGAGCACGTGGAATGCGCCCATGGCCCACCAAGCCTTCCATCCCTCCAGGGTCGGCAAATTGGTACCAGACTTGTCTGGGAGAATAGCAGCACTGGCTCGATACATCGGCTGGTCACCGCGAGCCATTGTAAAGGCCAGATATGCATTCAATCACCTCCAACGATACTTAGTGAAGTCGATTGCATGGTGCATTCCTCAAGTATTTATTATCGCCAAGAGCTTTATCCTTTTATCCTTTAGTGAGATCTTTGTATTAAGTAGGGTTCTTGTAAATCTTTTCGAAATATATGTTATTTTGAGGCGATTGTTTCATCTTCATTTCAGCTGCGGCTTTCGTAGATTACGAGCATAGTGAAGTCATGGGATGATCCTTTTTTTTTTATGAAGTTGTAATTAAAATGCATGGACCCGATGATGTTTGTTAGGTTTATTCAGCGCTTTCATCGTGTTGGGAGCCGTTATACAAGCAAAGTAGGGTAGTTTTTACCAGTTGTTATACCAGTAGGGCACCCAGATGGCCTAGGAGAAAGCCTTAGTTTTTGGATGATTTGGCATGAATTTGTAAAGAGGAAGAGTGATCTCATACAAGCAGCAGTATGTTACAGAGGTCAATTTCCTTAAGAATGACCACTCCTCAGGTTTCTGAATTTACGGTTTTGCTTATCACCTATCATCTTTCCGCCTGAAATCTTGTGATAGCGGGGCTAAGGTGTACCCAGGGTTTTTAATACAGCGCATACACTGGCCTTCTGGATCATCGGGAGCTTCCCAGAGCAGTATGAGGGCCGGTGCGGGGTGGAATTGCGACCCAATTTGCTACTTAAGTCGATATATATATATAATATATATATATATATATCTGCATGTAATTCTTAGTGTTTGTTATGTAGAAATTTTCGAAGTGTTTGTTTATTTTCCATTGTTTTAGGTGAGGTGAAATTTGAAAAGGACCAAAATGTAGCGCGTACTGTCCTTCACGTTGATAATTCTCTTCCTCTATACATGTTTTTCGACGTCTACGGTTCTACTCAAGCGATCAAATTGCGTGGTAAGATTTCTTCGGTGTCCATTTTCAATGTAATTTAATGAATAACATAACAACATTTGGTACTTTTTAGGATGTAAGTCGGTTTCACGATCTCATTCACCACTGCCTAGACCTAGATCATCGACCTCCGCGCCTACACGGGTTGCTCTCCCACCACTGCCAAACATGATTGCAAGGTAGTGTTAGTATTAATGGTTTGGTTTGTAGTTAATGACGAGCAATTCTGCCGAGACAGTTATTGTATTGGAACTTGTTGGATTCAGTGGACGATGTTAGCGTGAACCGAAGGTTACATACTTGGATACTTGGATGGCCTTTCGTCTTTGGTTTTGCTGGCCCCAGCATATTCTCCGTTTTTCGGAGTTTGTGGTCAAAGTCTGCCCAAGGTGATCACCACCACAGGGAGTCCTTATGGAATAGAGGGGAATTAGCTACCATGCGACTAGTTTAATAACAGAATGGTGGTAGGTCCTGGTATTGGTTTACTCTTAGCTGAGTTTCTTGACGGACCAAAGGTTCTGGATTAGAAATATGAAAAATGTATTGTTCGAATGTTTTCAGATTTTTAACGCGGTGAAACTACAGGAAGCTTACTGTGAATGCTTTTCTAACCAGGATTTGCCTTCCTACTGCAGCCCTAGTTTCAGTAGATCTTTAAAACTTCTCTCCGTATTAAATTTTGTATCGGTCATCCATCTCTATTCTTTTTTTCGTACCATTATGAGGTAGTTAATCCACTACTTTTAAATGATAGGTTTTTCGTAAGATTTCGTATTTAACCTGTCACTAATGGCTTTTGTCCATCGGTTGTCATTCATAAACATTACGTGTGTGGCCCACCTTATCTTCGGCTCTTTGGCGTACAGAACGGCATCTTTGATTTTCTATCGTTGACGTAAGTCGGAGCTTCGAATCCCATCCCTTACTTGTGTGAAACGGGATACTCCTAGCATCGTCCTTTCGACTGCGCGTTCGATAACGCTGAGTGATCTTTCATTCTGTTTACGTAGCGACCAGGTTTCTGACGCATACGTTAGGGCAGGAAGAACCGTTGAGTCGAAAATGTGGGTGCGAAATCGGGTGCCCTTTCTTCTCTTCACTATGTCCTCGATGGTATTGAAATCTCCCCGAACCGCTCTCTTCCTCTTGCTCAGCTTTGGAGCTAAGTCGTTCATCATGTTAATTACCCAACCGAAATAGATGTAGCTTGGAGGATTCGTCGGAGATATTGGTTCCGCTTAGCGTGAATGGGGCACACGCAGCCAATCCGTTCTCCATGAACATCGTTTTTGCGAGATTTAGTCGAAGACCAATTTTTTCACAGGCTTTATCAAAGTCGGCAAGCATTCTGATTGGTTAATGTTTGATGTTATGAGGACGATGCCATCAGCAAAGCGAAGGTCATGTAACTGCCGACCATCGATTTTCACTTCTATGTTATCCCATTCCAATGTTCGCATGACGTTGTGGAGGATGGCGGTAAATAATTTCGGCGAGATTGTATCGCCTTGCCTAACTCCTCCTTTGACTTCAACGTTAATATCGTTGTAGAATGGTGAAGTTTTGGTTGTGAAGTTTTTGTACAGCTTCGATTTTTGTGACTGCTTCAATCTCAATTGAATCAAAGGCCTTCTGTAAATCGATGGAAGTGAGACAGAGTGGTCTTTTGTACTCTCGCGATACTTCAGTCAGCTTTGTTATCGTGTGGATGTGGTCCATCGTGCTAAATCCTTTTCGAGACCCTACTTGCTCGCATGACTGCCCTTCGCTCAGTGTTCTATCAGTCCTGTTCAGGATCTGAAAATGAATAGAGTAAAAGGTTTGTAGACGACAGACAGCAAGCAGATAGGGCGTTAGTTGCCCCCGGATACCGCGGAGGTCACCTTTATTCAACAAGAGCACGGTCTTGCTGATCTTCCATTGAGTAGGGACCTTAAATTATACATTATGTGGGGCATATTTACATCAAACCTGTTCAATCTAATATTGCTGGTAGGAAATCGATAACCGTTTTTGTCGTATTGAGGTGTGCACGAAATTTTGTGTGATATGTTTGTCACTTACATTGTTCTGTTACACCAACTTAGAGTTTCTTTATTTTCTTAACATTTAATGGCAAGGATATAAGGCTAAAGCAGCCCTACTCGTACCAGCACGGCCCTGAAGAAAGCGAAATCGCCAAAACGTCAGCTGTCGATCTAAGGCTTGTTTAAATGATATGCTCTCATCACGAAAATCGCATCATTTTGTTTCACTTTGTGTTGCTATTTATTGTTTTGCTATTTTTGCGAATAAGTAAAATTTGAAACTCAAAATATCATTGTAGCATAGGACAAAGAACGGCTCCCTAAAATGAGATTTTTCATAATTGAGAGAGTCGCCGGTGTATACTAGCAGTTGGAGAAAACCACCAAAGGTTATAACCAAGGCCAACCACAAGAGATTTCTCAACGGGTGGTATAAGAATCTAAAATTTCAATCCTTTTTCGTTTAGGAAACATTAGAAAGGTGAAAAAGGTAGTGTGTGCCGCATAAATTAAACGGATGGCGGCGAGATCTTCTTCACATATTTGTCCTGTACTTCTTCTACACAGAGCAAACGGACTTAGTTCTCTAACGCATTGTGAGATGCCAATCAGTGACGTTCTGTTTAGTAAGGTCTGAAACTAATCACTTTCTAAAGTGTAACTTCCATTAGAAGTTAGCTATGATGAATTTTTTGTTTTCAGCGGAGAGGATGTCATATAGTACTGTTTTATAGTATTTCATTTTCCACTTAAATGTCAGCCATTAATTTTCGGTCTGCCATTGTTTTCGTAGACTGAGAAAAGGAAAAGGTTTTAAGCATAATTTTAGTCACAATAAGTAACGGCATGTAGTGCTTGAAAGGCAACCAACTTGATCACCGGTGGACATCAAGTGATGGCATTTGTGCGTAACGTGGTCTCACCTGCTTCAAACCAAAAATGAATCCGTGAGACACAAATTCTTTGGATTTTTATGGAAATTTCGGATTTTCTATTTATTTCTTTCGCTTCCTTCACGGTTGTATCATCATTAGCAACATTACATTTCACTCACACTGTTTCTTCCAGTGTTAGTTGAAAAGAAGAAAGAAGACTGATTTACAGTAATGCTTCTCATATGCTCGAAAAATAATGTGTGTTCCAGTGTTTGACGAAATCCACTTTCTAGGGAATCCTCTGCACTGCCTTCTCGTTTATCTCAGCCGTATGAGGTATCATCGAATGCTTTACGTGTGCAATGTTAGTGTTTCTTAATTGCTCATAACAGCTTTTTGGTAGAATCTTTTTTTTTCAGTACGTGATGACCCTATAGGGACAAGTTCTAGCACAAATGTTCTTAGTGATGACAACGCTGACGGTAATGGAAACATTTTATGTTTATCCATTTTAGTTTTCCTTCATTTTATGACTGGGGGATCAATTTTGTTGACCACAATAATTACTCTCGATTTGATATGATTGGGTGTAACGCATTGTTAACGTCTATTTCAGGCATTGTGTTTGGTCTAGTAAAGACTGCAAAAGTTTTACACAGTTTAAAAGAGTATGCTAAGCTTTTAATCCATTTCGCTTTGTTACACATGTCATTTGTGATCATTAGAGCTTTCGTTTCAAAAAGAATTCCAGTTTTCAATTTCAAGGGAATCGTTTCTATTACCATTCAGTTGCCACCATAATTTTTCTACATTTAAGTGACTGCTGCACATCGTCCGGCTCCTTCACCAGAGAGAGCTTCAGAAAGGATTCTGCGATACACTCTTGATCATATCTTTGCCGATCTGCCCACTCTTTCCCGTCCTCCTCCAGTTGCTCCTAGGGTGGCTTGTTTTTCTACACAAGTTGTGATTATTTCCTTTTAGGCTTCTTCTTATAAAGGTGTTTCCATTTGATCCTCAGACTCCTCTGCTTGGACCACCTCCTACACGTGTTTCTACATCTCCTCCTGTTTCTGCTTTAAGGACTGCAACAAATTCATCGTCGATGTATAGCACAGGCAATCCCTTGGTGTGTTTCTTCTAACTTCATTG
>MQTX01000219.1:336373-368285 GCA_009735665.1 Angiostrongylus cantonensis | reverse complement strand
TATATATATATATATATGGATATGTGAGTTTTCCACATAAGCGTACACTTCAGCGTTCACCAGTGTTCCGCTACATAGTTCGTCTTCAGAAATAATTATTGGCGCGTGAGCTATCAACTCCTGTTTTAAACGTTTTGCTTAAAATAATCTGTTTTTACATTTTAGTTCTCCATGGGTTGGAAAAAGCTATTGGTCGCTTGTGTACTCGAACCAGAAAGAGTTCTGGTTCATTAAGTTCTCAGCTGCTTAAATCTCCGAAAAGTTATAAGGCGTTAGCGAGAAACCATTATCATCCATCTTGTTAGGCATATAGCGTTCAACTTTACAGTGTTAAGAGCTATTTTCTCTCCAACTCCCATGTTATGCGAAGGTAACCCAATGACAACAGTCTCTCAGCGATGTGATTGGATCGTGGGTCGTGGTAACATATAGTGGTGGCTTAGTGTGAGAGTATTTATGGCTTCGTATCGTGAATTTTAACTCGTAGCTTGGTTATTGATCAAAATAAAAACCATTGGGATTTACACGTTTTTACCAGCAGGAGATATCCTAATTCCGTATTGAGTTAGAGCAGGATTCTAATATTTTCGACGGTTTCTTCGAGGTGTTTTTAATAGTGGATTTTTCGTCGAAGAGTTTTTTTTTCATGTAGTTAAGAAAGTGCTGGTCAGATAGCGATTCTGCAGAATTTATTGTGCGATATGTGACTGGGTTTGGTTGCGCAGCAGATTTCAACACCTGTCAGTAAATGAAGGAAAGAAGCTCTGATGACGGCTCCAAGAGCTCCGTGAATACAGTCGACCATAGAATTTCATGGAAGAACAACTGGAGCGGTTTGTAGACTTTTTTACACTAGTTATCTGCTTTAGTGGTTTCGCCAGGTTGGAAAATGTTGTAGTTTCGGTGCAAATTTGGTTACAGAAAAGGCTTAAGAACTTCGTGTGTGTCCCAATTAGTGCGCCGAACGATCTCGATGGTCATATAAGATCCACTTTTCAACAGACATCATGATGCAATCTAGGAATCTTTGCAATTGCGTGAAGGAAAGCCGGAGCATACTTCATAACGGCAGTCTCTACATACGGAGATTTCGTGATTTTGAAAACTTCAGAAACCTGTTGTACTGGATTAAGCAGAAGTGTATTTTGTTGGCAAAAATCTATAGATTCTAATAGCTTCTATTTTGGTGAATGAAGTTGTGCTTAAGCCTAGTTGTTGTTATTTAAAATTTCTCATTATTTGTGAGTTATTGTACAGAAAGGCTATTATTTTAAATAGCTCTATTAGGTTATACCGTACACAACTACAGCGATAAAGCAACGTTTCTTCTATAACTCTGTTAGGTCCTCAACAATGCTTCAGTTATCGAGAAATCGAGAAGGCATGACGACGTCTCTGAATAGTCGAAAAAAAACTATTGTAACCATGTAAAAAACTCATCGTCGTTTTGAGTGTGTTAGTTAATATAATGGTCTAAGAGAAGATCTATAATCATGCTTTTTAGGTGTGTATGTGGGCTAAAGTTAATAGTGCACTGTATAAATGCGGTCATTCGTGTATGTGCTACGATTGTGCGATGCAAACTTATCGTTCATCTGGTCTTTGTCCGCTTTGTCGTGCTTCCATCGTCGATGTTCTCAAAATTTTCAAGGCATGACTAAATCACTCCTATAAATCTGGGATAAAGGTAGACCTGACAATTCTTGCCCTTATCTCTTTGTTTCTTTTTTACAGTGCAGTTACATGCGTTTAGTAAACACATGAACTCTTTAAGAATTCAGCTGCTGTATCACGGTCGAGTGTTCCACGTCTTTATTGTTCTACTCATCTACCACTGCTGCTACTGTGCTACTTTTCATCGTCTGTCATTCACGTATTCGTTTATAAGTCTATCCTTAACTTTTACCAGGAATTTTTCAAATTGAATTCATTTTGTCTTGCACAGAGTTCAAATATCTTGTTCTATTTGTAAATTTCTACCTATATTCTAAATACACGGTCTTTATGGTAATTTTTTAAAATTGAGTATTGAAGCTACGATTGCTATATTATTTGGAGTATACAAGTGGAGTATAAGCTCAGTGTTCTAGTATGTTTCATATTTTGAATATGAGACAACTAGAACACTGTGGTTGTTTTATTTCCTCAATCAGAGAAATCCAGTTTTTACAGTACATGTGAAGTTTAGCTTCTTTTGTAATCTGGTTTTTTTCTCTGAACTTGTAACGTAAATATTAGTCGTAAGCTCTTTTTTGTCATCACATAGTACTGTGTTTTACCGCGGTTTATAAAGCTATTGCTGTGTTTATCGTCCTCCCTAGCT
The DNA here is from genome assembly GCA_009735665.1 of Angiostrongylus cantonensis. NCBI lineage: Eukaryota > Metazoa > Nematoda > Chromadorea > Rhabditida > Metastrongylidae > Angiostrongylus > Angiostrongylus cantonensis. The sequence continues at coordinate 365,962 of MQTX01000219.1, read as the reverse complement.
TTTTAGTTTGGTCTGGAGCTGTTACCGACTAGTTTGGATGTTGAATTTAGTCGCTAAAAGGGAGGTGAGGCTCTAATCCAAGAATTCGGTTTGAGTGTCTTCAAAAATCTGTGAGTATGCTGCGGACCTGGTGGTCAGTTTTTCGAGAATTTTTAATTGCATTCTGTTCAAATTAGTTCGGATCCGGCTAGGATGTTTATATTATTATTAAAGGAATAGATATATGAGATGTGTACAGCAATCATCTTTTTAGGAGGCTAAATCGCAAGCAAAGTTATGGCTATTGTAGAGAAGTTATGTAAGCTGTTAGCGGCCAAAGGTCGTCTTCTCGTGAGATCTACAAAATATGCGGAGAATATGCGTTCATTGTAGATGAAACGTAGAAAACATTTTTAATAACCTATTAATAGGAGTTTACAAAGAAGAGCTCTTCAAGAACAGTTCCCTCTAATCTACGGGCAAATTTGAGTTAACGCCGCAAAAAAAATAAAAAAAGATGTGTAGATTTACTGGTGAGCTGAAAGCAGGAGCAAGCACGTTGACACTTATATTGTTGCTTTCGAATGTACGCTTATTATGCAAGAGGGAAAATTACTCACGTTTGAGACGGATTGGGTGTACGAATTAGCAGCTCCTGCGAAAATTGCTACGGCTACTACTTTTCGGTAGAAATAGTAGATAGTAAAGTGACCATTTGGGAACAACAGAACTACCCGTGCTAGTCAGATTTCGACAAGAAATTTTTACAGTTATCCTCTAGAAAGGTGATAACATTTTCATTTTCGGCCCACATCCATTGCACTGCTTCCATCCTATCTAAAATTTTGGTTAAAAAAAAAAACTGTTTTCTAATGGAAAGCAAGTGAAGAGGTCTAAGTAGAGTAGCATGCGCTATGACTTCAACGTGCCGTACCCATTCAACAAATTTTTTGGAACTTGTGAAGTGATCGGTTAGTTTCAAGTGACCGGATTCAGAGGGCGCGTCCAACTTTCATGACACCATTGCCTGATATATTGGATAAATAAAATCAAGTCAGTTTTGAAAATGTCGCTAAACTTTTCGACCAATGTTGATGTCAAGTATGTTACGAGAGATGGTGGCAGTTGTGACCACTCCGAGAGAAATTTCCTGTGATTTCATTCGGATGTGGTGCCACCAGTCCTCACTCTGTTGATCTCGATTCGCACAATTTTAGCAGTGCCGAAGGTGTCTTGCTGACCGGTGTCGTAGCCCAGGATATTGAGTGCAATCGCCTTTGAGAAAGTTTTGCCTGAATAACTCCATTTCTAAGCGGGAAGTGGTGACCTGTTTTACTTCTATTTCACAATGAGTGCGGAACAGAGTATCCATCTATGAAACACTAGTATTTTTGTATCCGCTATTTTTATGCTGCCTGTTACATGTCCACTTTTCTACGTTTTGCTCCTGAACCATTCTTAATCTTCTACTCTGGCGCAATAATCCTGTGATGGATTTGTGATGCGAACGACTAACTTACTCAAGAGAGCAGAGCTTTCAGTGTGGAACTAAAGATCATTGCAGAAGAAGATTTGACCTAAGTAGATTTTGCTTTTTATGTCGTTTGCGCTGGCTACGAAAGCAGCTTAAGAGCTTCATATGCAACGTTTTTTCTCCCACAAATTGGAAGGAAAAATACGTTTCTACCTTGTGTCTGGATATGTTATTCGTCTCCAGATCATCAGATCGTTTTCACGGTTGTCAACCTTGCGACACAATCAATTTAACACTTAACAAACGAGGCAAAATGAACGGACATGAACAGATTTTAACTCGGACGTAGTCGAATATGGTTGGATCCCTATTTTTAAGTACATCTAGGCTTCATTGAACTTTCTCAGTTGAAATGAATTCATTAAAATCTACAGATCTTTGCGGATTTACTTATTCAATAAAAATGAAGTTCTGTTTTTCTGGTTGACATAAAGTTTGTCGGTTTGACAAATTATGAAGGATGAGGGATAAAGTTATAAGCGTTGATGGGTTCCTGAGAGATGCGCCATGCATTCAATTTCGTTGAGCATCGTGTGACCATCGAATGCATTTTTGGCCTAGGCAGTGACTGGCGGTGGCCTGCAGATACGTCAACTGGGTGCTGCTGTCCTCCCAAACACGTTCGGCCCAAATTATTCGACCCCCGAGTGGTGGAAGTCTCGGTGCGTTTGGGATACGGGGTAAAATCAGCGAGTAGCTGTTTCGTCGTGAAATTGGGTCTACCATACCACCGAAGCTCTCTTCTAAAGAAGCCAAAAAGGAATTCAAGAGCTGAAAAGCTTTCCACCCGAGAAGCAAAGTAATAGTACCATGGAGAAGAGAGTTACTCGGTTTACAACTATTGTTTTCTGAAACAAGTGCAGCTCAATATTGATGTGTTTTTGAAGGCTATGTTGATCATGAGGTTGTTCGTCAACGTTGGTTTTCAAACTATTAGTTGCTGAGACATCACTTCACTGCAACTGCCGCTCTCCGATCTCATCTCGATAAATAAATGCCGCACAAATTGAACGAAAGGCAACGCGTTTGTCGTTGTAAAGTCTACTATGCTCTGTTTTACTCAGCAAAAATGATCTTTTTCTCTATCGCAATGTGACGGGCAATGAAAAGATTGTACCGACAACTAGAAAAGTTCCTTGAAGTGGCTACACCGAAATAAAACTCCTATGCACTTCTGAAAGTCAAATTTTTATTTAGAGGAAGCTACAACGAGTTTCATTTTTTCCTATAGATTTTACAAAAATTTCCAGTTCCAATTTCCATTACATTTCCACCACGGCTTTCTAAATGCAGCTGAAGCGACTACAGCAGAGCACTGTAGCGAAATTGTGGAGTGGAGTAAAAAAACGTGGCATAGAAGGGGTCCTAACACCGATTGCACTCATTTTCGTGCTTGATAAAACTCGTGATCTTCTTAACTAAATAACTAGCTGAGTGAGAGCTTTACGATTTCTTCACTCCCTTTAATTCTGGCGTTCAACGCCACTAGCGATCGTACAAAGAACGGATTCCGGCTGAGCACTTGTTTAACAACTTTTTCTACCAAACATAGTGATAATTTCCTGATAAAATGATGGTCAATGTTTTTGTCGTAAGCTGTAAATTGTAGACACTATAGTCATTAGCTTCTTAGACGTAAAACTGCAATACTGCGGAAATTCTATGAAGACTTTTCGCTTGTATTCTTTTCTCCGTTTCTTCTAGTGTGGTCATTTATATATTGATTAAAAAAATCCACAGCCTAAAATATTGAAGAAATAAGCAATTCCCACTCTTTTTAGATGCGTTTGTTGCCTGTGGCATTTACAGATCCATCTCCAGTAACTTGTGCCATTCTGTTGTTGTGAACATTTTTTTTATCCTTGTGTAGACCAATCCTTTTTCACATCCAAATCTGACCTGTTTCACTAACATAGGCGTGACTCGCCACACTATACCACGTCTCATGCATACTACGATGTTAAGAGTTTAGAATCACCACTTGATATAGCTACATTTAGAATCCACTGACTTCATATTTCAAAAGTCGACTTTCGTTTAACCTCGTCATTGCTAATCAAAATGTATCTTTTCACTGATAAGCTAACACTTGGCCGATAAAAAGGATAAAAGCTAACAACTTTTCGCTATCGCTCTGTTTTTTCCTAGTTGGCTTCCCTCTATGTTACACAACTGTATGTTGAAATAATCGATGTTTCGACACCTTTACTAACTTGTAAGTTTTGCAAAGATTACAACAAGGGTAAAGGCTAAAACTCTCGGCGTTGATCAGTCCCTGGAATGCGCCATGCGTTCGAGTTCACTAAGCATCGTCTGAAGGTGACTGCATGCATATCTGGCCTTTAAAATGGCTTGCGACGGCCTATCGATATATCGAACTACTGTTGATATCCTCGCAGACAAGCCTGGTATAAATTTGCCGACCCCAGAGAAATGGAAGGCTTAGTGGACCATAAGTGCGGGGATCGATTCAACGTGTGTGTTGCAAGGCCACTCTGACCACTGCGCCACACGCTCCTTTTGAACGGGGTTGATAAAAACTTTATTCGGCTATTTGGTTTCGACACTTTCTTCTTCTTAAAAGCTAAACAATTACAAGTTGATTGTTCGCAGTTGTTCGTACTTCCGATGTGGGGCTTCGTGTTCGCAACGAATGGAGCCTAGTAGAGCACCGCCCGAATCAAGTAACCTAATTCAGCAATGCTCTTTTATACATGGCGATTATTGATGCTCATTACTCTCTGATAGTCGTATTTTTTAGTCGGGTCTCTTCATACTGCAGCAATCGGTATAATTATCAGCTAGCACAGTGCGTAAGCACGCAGCATGCTACCCGAACAGAGTTTTTTTTTTTTTTTTTTTTTTTTTTTTTTTTTTTTTTTTTTTTTTTTTTTTTTTTTTGTTAAATCTCGTGTTCCCTTAACGATGAAAAGATCCATCGACTTCGTTAGAAGCCGTTAAATAATGTAGTCATAATGCTAGCAGGATCTGGCCAAAATTTTCGAAAATTTTAAGCACCTTTTTTATCAATGGTATCTCAAAATCTAATACCGTTAAATACCGATGGCTGTTTGAATTTCGTATCATTCGGAGCTCTCGTCCAAATTTCGTCCATGCCTAATCACTACAGTCCTTTTACATCATCAAGAAAATTTGTTGCCTCAAGACTTTTCTGAACTGTTGGATGCTAGTTAGTGATTCTAACTTTTATGCATTTCTTTAAATGTCTTACCATATTCGAACTATTTCGTTGTGCTAAAGCACTCTTTTCAAACAGACTGTTGAACAAAACACAGCGAATAACGTCTACATAAGTGTTCGCTAATTACAATGTCCACCATATAATATTAGTCAGACTTTTGTTTGCTGTCTTTCTGGAGCACATTACATGTCGACGTAGCCGAATGCACCACTCTATGCTTCTATAGCGCCCTGCTATTTTTTGTTACAGCTGTTTTTTTTTAAAATAGCATATTCAAAGATGGATTCCTTCATGTTGAACTGTGCTTTATCGACACTATTATACTGCAGCGCTACTGTGCTGTTCGACTCTGGAAGGGAATTTTTAATCTTGAATGAGAGATTATGCTCTTGTTTTCTCATGTGATTGTCTATCCTTCATATTCTAGCCATTTTCGTGACCAACATTTTTGGATCCTTTAGCTGCTTCTGCAATCGTGTTTGAATCTCCTCATAATCATATTTCAGAAATTATGCATTCACTTTTTGCTGTCTTTGTATTTGTGACTATGGTGGGTTCAATTCAAAATTTCATATCTATTTCATTTCTTTGGGCGAAATAGATTTTCAGGTGAAAAGCAATGACACATTACGAAATGACATTGCTGCTCGAATATTGTCAGATATTCATGCTCACAAGGTATTATTTCAATAAAATCCAGCTAACAAAAACTGCAGGTTCATGTGAGAATTTTGGCTAATCGATGACCAACAAGGAGTTTAGGCGCTCAACGTTAAAGCGTTCTCTCTGATCTGAAAGTGGCTAGGAATGAGTAGTTTTCAATGTCAATTATCATTCGTACTCTCAATGTCAAGGGTGCATGTGGCGCAGTGGTCGGAGGCGCATTGCAACACACACGTGGAATCGACCCTAGCGCCCGTGGCCCACAATGCCTTTCATGTCGCCGGGGTCAGCAAATTGGTACCAGACTTGTTTGGGAGGGCGGCAGCACTGGTTCAATACATCGGTAGGCCACCGCGAGCCATTGTAAAGGCCAGATATGCATTCAATCACCTCCAACGATGCTTAATGAAGCCTAATGCATGGCTCAGCCCTCAGGGATTTATGAACGTCGAGAGCTTTTTCACTTTTTTTTGCTTAGCCTCATAGTCCAAGATGGGTAAATTTTGGGATTCTTCTGAAGGAAATCGTAAAACGAATAGTAGGAGATTCAAAATGTTGGTGAAAAAAAACAACTTCTTCTTCTTTCGACCCGGACTTCTGCTCTACAGATGAAATGTGTGGAATATTATTATTGTGAAATAAAATTCTGCGACTGTTCTACCCCTATGGGCTGTTTTGTTGTTTGCAGGCACATGTAATTGGAAATGAAAATGTTTAGCTTGCAGTTTTAAAGAACTCTTGTTGCGGTTGACCTCATAAAACCGGTGGTCAATACGTCTTTTCCAGCTATCATTACGGCCTGTTTTCTTAGGCCACAAACACGTCCACCCACCTTAATAGGTGGTCGTCCTTCGAGACGCTTTCATCCTAGTGAAGTCCATTCTACTTCATCCATCATTGTTTGTCTTTTTTGTCATCACATTGCTAGCCGATGTATATTTTGCTTCTGAAATTCATTAAGGCAGAAAGTGAAAGAGGAGATGGTTTTAGGTCTGAATTACTCAGTTCGACTTGGTGTTATCTGCATAAGCAAACGAAATTTTCAAAATAGCTGGCTAAATATTGACGGAAAAAATCTATGATAGAGTTGTAGAACTGTTGCATTACTTCAAAACAAGAATAAATCTATCACAATACAAATGAATCTTTGCTTCGCTATAATTTAGCAGGTGTCGACACTAGTATCGTTTTCCATTATGCGTTGCGAATGTGTCACTTCATGAAGTTAAAATCGCTAAAAAGAAATGGAGAATACCTCTTAAATGGCTTTTGTAAACTATTCCTTAAATCTGGGATGATGAAACAGCGTAAATGATCAGTTTGCAATGCGATTGCCATAAATCTGGAACTAATACGGAGTGGTTCTCCTTCCAATGTTTCCTAAAAGTAAACTTCCCCATGAATCTAAATCCACTTATTCCCCGCATTCGAGCAAATCGGAAAGGTTCACTTCCGCTTAAATGAAATGCTTTCTGCGGTCGCGTTGGTATCCTCATTTCTGGTAGAGGAACATGCTGCGTGAATCTAATTTGATCGTCTCTCCAGAGTCTTTTTTTCATGATCCGATATTACAGGTATTGTGCGGTTCCCAGTACTCTCTTTGATTTAATTCGTTTTCTTGCATACTTCATCCACAAAATTCTTCATTTACGATTGTGGGTTTGGCTGCTACTGTTTGAAGACCTTTCGTCCTCTTTATGAATGTAGCTGTTTGCTAATCGAATCGACTCTTTTTGGAATCCTGGTATAGACGTGCAAGGGTGGTTCCTACGTGACGTGAAACCGAGGGAGTTTTCTAGCTAAGTCTGTTGCGGTTCCCATTGTACCGCTGAGGGATCGGAGGCTTGCTTGGCTTGATACCGAAATGAACCAGCTCCTTGTGTGTTTTCAACAACACCACTTTCATTGCGCTACACACATCCCCACGATCTATATAAACTAAACACTACTTTACTGATTCATCTACGACTAGAATACAAGTGAGCTTCAGAGAAATTTAGCAATTCCAGTAGTAAAGATTAGCTTATGTGTGAAAAGAATCCCTCAACACATTTGTGTATTTTTATCTATGTATTAATTTTAAAGAAACTTTTCAGTTGACGTTGCATTTAGGGAGAATGGGTAACAAACGACGTCTACCTAAAAGGAAGTTAATTATCTAGCACTTAGGCGAAATAAATGGAAATAGGATGCTTATATTGAAGGCCACTCTTTAAAGAAAATTTTCATTGCATCATCGCATCTGAGTGGAAGGAGATCAAAGTTATTTAGGAATCTGAGTGGAAGGAGCTCAAAGCTACTTAGGAATAACAGCTTGGTCTTGAAGTAGGGCTTAACACACATTATACTTGTCGAACAGTCATTTCCACTACGATGTAGTTTGTGAAATAGAGCACCATCGGCTCACCATTTGCATAACAATAAATGTAAACACTCAAAATACGATTAAGGCTATTCCGCACGAAAGAGAATTGTTGGATAGTTCATCTGAACGAGCCCCATCTGTACACTGGCATTGGTGAACGAAAACATCGCAAGGCAGTGTTTCAAGCCAAAATATTCGAAGAAGTTGTAGATAGTTAAACACTCTTCATCGACAAGCAATATAAAGATTTCTTTTCTGATGCCTTTTTTATTTTGTATTAAAAATATGGTATAGCATCTTTAAGTATGCTGACATGTGTGCGAAAGATACGTCACCAAAGTGTGCATGATGTCTTTGACAAGCGGATGTTTCCACCATGCAGTCGAATTGCAAGAGGTAAAACAGGTGGTCTGTCGAGTATGAATCTGCTGAAAGAAATGAGACAGAATTTGAAAGAATTTTCAGTACCTCTAAAATATTGAGGACTGAGGCAATTTTTTTCACCGTCTGATAACCCTCCTAAAGCTTTACCGCCTCAACGGGCTTGGGAGGTGTTCCTGGGTGTTGTACTGCGATGAACAACGGCGGATTCATCCCATAGCAGGATCTTTCAAGTTCAGAATGAGTCCTGCGTTTCCATCAGAAACCTTCGCCTAGAGTAAACCAATACCAGGATCCACCAGCGTACTGGTACTAGACTAGTCGAATGGTGGTAGATTCCATTCTGATCCACAAAGACTGCGACTGCTTGTGGTGATGAAGACTTGTGGCAGACTTTGGTCTGGCTGACCCCGGGATTTGAGGTAACCACAATGGTTTAACCAGCAAATCTCCGAAAAATGGTGATAATGCTGTGGTCTGCACAATCAATGTGGACGGGCTATTCAAATGCCAAGTACCAAGTACCGTTCAATAACTTCTTGATTTATTCGAAGTCTTTCTTTAGTATAGAGTCAAGATTTGGTTCGGAAAATTGCTTTTGAATGAGATGTCTACAAATAGCATCTTAAGTCCTAAGAAGAAATTCCAGACTAGGTGCCAAACTGCTCTTGAATTCCGAGTAAAGTAGGGAGCACGGCGGTAATCTTTTTCACGTCATTATAGTTTAGGTGGTGATCTACAGTAAGACATACTGCTCGTATAGTCAAAAGTTGAAAAAGTTGCTAACTCCATACCCAATCAAGGATCTCAAAATTGTCGAACTGGACGAACAAAAGGAGATGGAACCGATGCAGGTAAAGACTGTTGTACATTGTAGTCTCAACCAAGTTCTGTATCATCATTAGAACTACTTACATTAAAACTTAAGCTGATAGTAGATAAGAATGATATCTGACAAGGTTGACGAATTCTAGATGGTCCTCGAGCGTATAACGGGCCGTTCCACTGTGCCACAGTTATTTATTGGCGGCGATTTTGTGGGTGGTCATGATGAGATTCGTGCCATCGAGGAGCGAGGAGATCTAAGGAGACTTCTGAAAAAAGCACAAGCGTTTTGAGAATAAAGAGTTTCTGTACATTGTGAAACTTGTCAACACACTTGCTCATGATTTCTATTCGTCTAATTACATCAGGTGTACCTTCATCTCTCCATATCCAGATAATGTTCACATGGCCACTTCCAATGGGGGTGGGGTAAAAGAAACCCGATGGTACTTTTGGATGTGCTTGAACGTTACTTATGGCATCGTTTAAAAAAATTTGTACATTAATTATTCAATGGAATAGTCATTATGAATTTATAACAATGATTATAATAATAGTACTTATTGAAGAACTTTCTCATGCTTTCTCATGATTTGATTGCTGGTACCTAAACCTTTTCCTATATGACTTTAATTTTGTGCTATTTATTTGCAAATGTATGGTTCACTCTATATATGTATCTGTATGTGTGGTAAAGGGTGCGTGGTCGGAGGGGTCCCTGCAACACACCTGGAATTGATCCCCGGGCTCATGGCCCGCCAAGCCCTCCATCCCTCCGAGGTCGGCAAATTGGTACCAGACTTCTCTGGGAGGATAGAAGCCCCGATCTCGATACATTGGTAGGCCATATATGCATTCAGTTACCTCAAAACGATGCTTAATGAAGTCGAATTCATGATGCATCTCTCAGGAAATGATCAACGCTGAGAGCTTTATCCTTTATCCTTTATCCTTTATGGCTTACTCTGTATAGCAATGCCGTTCCTCCTCCTGTCCAACACTACATTAACACTACATTACTACATTATGCGTAAGTAATGCAAAGTCAGCTTCTCTCAGAAAACATGTGCACTACTTTGCGTTCCCGATCATGTTCAGATTCCCTGACTGCTTCAGTACACAGAATCACTGAAACATAAACAACGCGCTGCATGGTTTTTCTTAGAATTCATAATTTACAGTCACGTGTAGGTTATGGCCGTTCTCCCAAAAGTTTTCAAAGCATTGGAGCAGTATAACTTCAATGACGCTGAGATATTTGCGAAACTCCTGACCACAGGTGGATGCGGTGGGGATGGAACGCGATATTGTCCTTTCCGGGGAGTAAAGCGTTCACCACCACACCATGCGGGTCCTTCGTTTCGTCTGTCTCTCAGCTAGTTCAATCGATCTTTGTCACAGCAGTCATCCGTCAGCGGGATTGATTGTTCGTTCCCCACCGCATACACCTGTGGTCCGGAGTTTTGCAAATATCTTAGCGTCATTGAAGTTATACTTCGCAATATACCTTGCCATTAAAAAAGAGTAGGCAGTAAATAATAAGTTAACATTGTCATTAGAGCAGTTTCGAATTTGCATAGTAAGTAATATCATCATATTTCTAGTACTAGCGAATCCCTTCGCCACTCGGATGCAATGCTGCTGCAACTAGGTAGCCTTGGTTGACTAGTGAGCACACGAGTACATAATTCATTTCCAACGCTTCCTTAAAAAATTTATTGATAGGGCATTTCTGTTCAGAATTTGATTGCATAAATCAGATGTTGTAGTCATCTAAACGACATGTTCATTGAACCATTGGTAGTAGTTTAGGGTGTGCTTCGTAGTCCTCAGTCTCTTCACTTCTTTCAAGGATTCTTCGGTTTTCCGACACTAAATAATCGATTATGGAACACTTCGACGAGACGGCTGTGCTGCAATACCGCCTTACGACAACGCACCTTGGCAAATTAGAAGGCGCATCACGTCTTTATCATCCATACTCAGTACCAGAGTTTTTCTCTTGACATCTATGGAACCTTTTCCTCGCAACGCCGGTCACTTTTGTTTTTGTATGATTGTTTATTGAGCGCCGTTGTGGAACGCATAGATGGGTTCGTTGAGTATTTCTAAAACCGAGGCGGACATTGAGAACCGGTCATCGACAGTTTTCACGACATTGTCCACCATAAATACGAACTCACTATGCTACTGTTTCTACATTTCATCTAGAACGCCCTACTTATAAGCTATTTTTCTATACTTATGTTCTGTTTAATTTTGGTCATAGTTAATTGATATCACAGGGTTTCGACTTTTATTTGCTGTTTTTTCTTTTTTTATGGCAGGATATAATGTGAAATACAGCCAAAATTATGCTAAGATTTGCATGGAACTCGGAACATCGACTTGGCTTCGAACCCATCATTATCTTTCCGGGGTTTCGCTTGCTATCGACCACAGCATCTGAGGCCCATGCTTTCGCATTTCCTTCCTTCAGTTTCTGTTTACTGCAGCGCTTCTATCAGAAATCACTCGTCAGTAGGAACACATTTTAATTGGATGTGTTATATTTTTATCCGCAGACTCTTAGAATAAGTCATTTGCTGTAGTAGAACCCTTTTATGTTTCCAGCAACCGCGCTGTGGTAACTATTGAGTCTTTCATCCACTAATCGGAATGTAACGATTCTTGATTTATCACTGTCGTCTATTTTCAGCTGATTATCTCAGCTTATTGGAAACACCTAGTAGTACTAATACTCAACTTTTAGATAACAAGAGAGGAATAAATTGTGTAGTTAACCAACTGGGGCCACATTTGTTAAAAGAAAGTGGTTCAAATATGTTTGTTATTGTTAATTCCAGTATTGCTACATAGTTTATTTACTTATCCAATAGTTTTGTAGGATAGAGAATTTAAGTAGCATCCTAGCGGTTTACCACCACATCGTAGCTGAGAGGTGTTGCTCGGTGCAGGGCTGCGATGTACAGCGGGGGCCTTCATCCCCCTCGCAGGGTCTCCCATGCTGATAAGGGGTCCGGCGTTTCCATCAGGAAGCCCAGCTAAGAGTAACCCACTACCAGGATTTACCACCGTACTGGTATCAAACTAGTCCCATGGTGGCAAATTTCCCTCTGATCCACAAGGGCGGCGACTGCCTGTGGTGCTGACGACCTGGGACTGACTTTGGCGAGGCTGACTTCGAGATTCCAGGGAAAGCCAATGGCTAAAAAATGAGAACTCCGAAGAATGGAGGATATGCTGGGGTCCGCATAACCAGTGAGAATGGAGCATCCAAGTATCCAAATAAGTAAGTAGCTGCTATTTCAAGGGGTTTGTTGATGTTGTATTGAAAAATTAAATGGGCAAATAAATTCCAAGTTCAACATATCGAATAATCCGGATATCTTTTTGGATTTTGCAGAATTTTAAACTTTATTACGTGCATATCATTACTATTGTCATGAACTGTAGCATTATTGTTCGAATTTAAAGAATTTCATAACAATCATAACATGCAGTTTTGCTTTCATTCGAGGTTAGGGTGCTCCGTTGCTAATTTCTCGCTCCGTACAATATTCCGTACACTTCGTAGGTCCTCTAACTGTATAAGTTTACACTTCTACTGATCCACTCACTTTCTTCGTACACGATGTTTCCTCTCTTTTGGTTTTGTTCAGTTAGCTTACGTTTCCTTCTCGTCATTCTTCGGTATCTATTTTTCACGCGTTCATATCAAATCATGTTTGCCACTCTTTCTCATTATCCCTAAGATGATCGTTTTGTTCTCGAAGTTCTCCTATTCATCGAGACAGAGTATATGTCTATCATAACGCTTATCATTTTGTTTATTATTGGGGGAATTTAATACGTTCATCACGTTTAAGAAGTTCACAGTCATTTTGGTGTCACTTCAGCCTCCATTCATTGACCAGTTGGTTCTCTGTCTGCAGTTATACACGTTAGACATTTACACGCACTATGTTAGATTTCAAGTCTTTGTGAATAAGAAGGCTACCGAAATGTCTAGTTGATTGGTACTTTGCTCTACGAGTAGTTCACAAAGGTCTCTGAATGGTCATGCAAGAATCATTTGTAAGATCAGCATCCGTCCGTTGTATACCGAAACATTTTCCACGTTTCGATCAATGTTCCTTCCAGCGTGATGGAGATTGCTTTCATTGGTTTAGTGTCGAGTAGTCTTCCAGATAGAAGTCTAAAGAAAGAAGAACTAGCTTTAGGTTCAGATGGTTTTGCCGTGTGATGAACTCGTTTTGTGCATCGCTGTCCCATATCCAGGCAAACCCTCTCACTCCGGCTTGGCGCCATGTTATTTAGAAGGATATCTGTAACAAGAGATTTGTTGCGCCCGTGAGCATGCATGCAAGCAACAATTAAGCAACATTAGCGAAAAAAAAACGCGGCTTTGATGTAAATCGTCATCCTTAGCTAATAGAACTTCTGTGATAATAAAATGTTGACGTTTCTAGATGATTCGATTAGTAGTATCATTTAATACGACGGTGTGCTACTCATTTTTCTTCGCTTTTCTTCATTCTTCATGGTAATGTTGAGATTCGGATCAAGTAGTCGGTTAACTTTCCCATTTCTATGCGCAAATGGAGAACAGTTCTAAAATTGCCGCTTTGTTTTTTGTGAATTAGGGATCTCTCTCACGCAAATAACCTCCAAATGATTAACTGCGAGGTTATATGACATGTCCTTGGATAACGTATATGTGGTTAAACGCACATCAAGAGCGACTAGGTACGTGACAGAAACTAGGTGGATTCACTAGACGAAATCCATCTCAGCCGTGCCGGATTAGTACCTACTATATAGATCATATTCCTGCATACGTGCGCAGATGTCCTTACGTGTATGTCGATTGTTTTTTCATCTCGATTCAGTCTTTCTTGTAAGCACGTGTCAAGGAAGTACATAAGAGACGGTTCAGGGTCGCATGCAATAATTAAACTCCACGTATGCCAAAGGGATTACCTATAATCTTGTCACAATTGACTTGTCCACAAAAACTATAAGGACGAAGAACGTCATACGAAAGCTCTGATTGTGTTCGTATCTGTTGACTGAGCAGAGTTCGCTGATATAAGTGTGCACTGCGATAAATGCAGATTGTGCTGGTTTTCTATCGAGTTATTCGATCATAACGAAGAAAAAAATTATATAAAAGATTATTTCCGAATAAGCCGTGTCTAAATTCTCAAGCAATCGGAATTTTAGATGGAGTTTGAAGTCCGTGACACTTTTATTGAAGTGAGTAAGACGTCCCACAGGAAATACATAACTTTTACATAAGCAACATCGTTTCATTGTATATGTTTGTCTTCGGGGCCTGCCTTTTCCTGCATTGTGTTTTTATGAGCGTTGCAGGTACAACAGATACAACACTTACCATCCAAATGACCACTGTTGAACAATTTCGAAGGAGAAACGTTATGCGAATTCTCGTCCCAGCCTTGATAATAGATATGCTAGCATTTACTTGTATATTACCCCTATTTCCCAGTATATTAAATTTTTATGCAAGGAGCGACACACGAGTAAGTTCTATTTGAATTTTAAATAAAGTTTACGCTATCAAATTGCGAAAATAATATGTTAAAGGATTACCTGTACGATCTGTTCGTTTCTTTCTTGAAATCATTTCAAAGTGCTATTGGTGTTCCACACAATGAACGATATAATAATGTATTTTTTGGAGGTATGTGCTTTTCATTTGCGAATTTCAAGATTATAGTCATTAATAGCTCACAAGTGTTTTAGGATTACTTGGTTCAATGTTCAGTGCACTTCAATTTCTTTCATCCCCTAGCCTTGGAGCTCTTTCGGACATTTACGGCCGACGAACGATGTTGCTTCTATCGTGCACTGGAACGTTGATTTCTTATATCGTGAGGGAATAGTTACTAATTAGCTGTGCTGTAATGTAGGAAGGAGGCGTGTAGCTTAGTGGTCGGAGGTACCCAGCAGTACACATGAGATCGATCCCTGCTCCTCGAGCTGACCAAGCCTTCCTTCTCTCGGGGGTCAGAAAGTTGGTGCCACACTTGTCTGGGAGGATGGCAGTAGTATAGTGGCTTGATGTACCGGTGGTACACCTCGACTCATTGTAAGGATCAGATATGGATTCTGTCACTTCTAACGATGTTTATGAAATCGAATGCATAGCCCATCTCTTAGTGATTGATCAACGTCAAGAGCTTTATCATTTTTTCTAGCTGTGTAGCGACTAGATCTTTTACTTAACACATTTCAGATCTGGCTGAAAGCTGAGACTTTTTCAATATTCTTTATATCTCGTATTATTGGTGGTCTCAGTAAGTCGAACGTCAATGTAGCCACCGCTATTGTCTCCGATGTCTTTAAGCCAGAAGATAATCCAAAAGGAATGGTTAGTATTACAAAATTTCAACTATATGATAGCTATCTTTCGAATTCTGTTTTCCATTGTGCTGGTACACTGTCTTCTATGTTCATTGTTGTATTTTTGAATCTCCAATGAATCGGGAGACGATGGGATAGATCAAATGCTCCATTATGCTCAATAAAGAAGCCACCCCTACACATATTTGACGATAAAACCTCATTTCTAATTATAAATAGGCACAAAGAAATGTCAGCATCTTTGATAGTACAACATTCCGCATTCTACTTTGCTCGATGAATAAGTTCTATTAAGTCTTCAGCTGAGTTTCTTGTGAGTTTTTAACAAAGATTTGCAAAATTCTTCATGAAATTCACGAAGACCATGAATAACTCCTTGAATCAAACGTTCATGCCATTATGTAAAGAAATGACGATGGCTTGTTAATCGATATGCTTTCGGCGATTTTGTTGTTACTGTTGTTGAATACGTTTCCCACGAGAAAACAACCAAATTATTTGTTGGGTTTCATTTTTCAACTGTCGCATTTTTTCGAGCAAAATTATGGAGGCACAATGGCGACCGAACTGACCCTTTCGTGACGAAGATTATTTTCGGGAACTAACGACAATTTCTCGATCAGTCATGTTTCAGGAGTTGAGAAGTGCACAGATTTAAGTACGAGGCTTCGCTTTATAGCGTTAGTCGTATTTTCTATTTTTATGCAGTGTCATTTCAAACTTAGACGTGTTTAGAAATACGATGTTCAATGATTAAAAATGAAATTTGAAGTTTTGAAGTTTTCAACTCAAGAGCGACAGCTCCAAGTATAAGCGTAACATTGGCTGAACACCATCGTATCCTGTAAGACGAAAACCAGTTTGTTCATCTGCTTTTACGTTGGAAATATGAACCTGGTGGCAAAAAACTGGAAGAATATATATATATATATATATATATATCGTGGGCTCTAGAGAATCACCATTTGATCATGTTAAGGGAGGAGAACTTTCATACGGTAAACATTTTCTGATTTTAGTATTGCATAAAGTAGAACCGTTAGTGTGAATCCCAGTGCAAAGTTAGTAGTGAGAAACTAATGAAGTAAGACCCACACCTTCAGGCGTTTATTGGCATCTCATATTCCATTGGATTCCTTGTTGGACCTATGTTTGGCGCATATTTCTCAACAGTTGCTCCAAAGGTTTGTTACGGCAGTTATCCTTTATCTAATATTATCTAGTCTAGTGTTTTATTTTGTTTTTACTTGTTTTACGTTTATTTATTATTACTATTTATTTATTATTCTACCTAGTGAAGGGCGCGTGTGGCGCAGTGGTCGGAGGAACCTCTCAACACACACGTTGAATCGATCCTCGCTCCTCTGACCCACCAAACCTTTCATCCCACTCGGGTCGGCAAATTGGTACCAGACTCGTCTGGGAGGATAGCAGCACTGGTTCGACACATCGTTAGCCCACCACGAGTCATTGTAAAGGCCAGTTATACATTCAGTCACCTCCAAAAGGTGTTTAATGAAATCGAATGCACGGCTCAGCCCTTAGGGATTTATGAACGCCGAGAGCTTCCTTTTATCCTTTATCCAGTATTTCTTGAAATCTTTTATTCTGTTTTTTTTTCATTTTGTTGTCTTCTATACATATGGATTTTAGGACGCTTTGTGCACTACTCCTGCCATATTTTCTATTGTCCTCACCGTTGTTCATTTTTTCCTAGTGGCTTTTTTACTTCCGGAAACGTTGGAATATAAAAAGGTCAGTGTAGATAATAATCTCAAAAGAACTATGAACGTCTGGTCGTGAAGTTATATAACCTGTATCACCTGTACTCTCGTTGACCGTCGAGTGACTCGAGCGGGCGCCAGTGAATCCTCCATTTTTCCCTATTGCGTGCAAGAGTAGTCCAGTGGGTTCTCCTCGCTTTTGGGACTCTTCGGGCATCATATTTTTCTTCTAGGCTTTTCGTCAAGAACTCTGAACATCGGGTCGGTGGTCTTCCTGCAGTAGTTTGACATCACGAGGAATCCAGTCACTAACAACCTTTGTCCATCGGTTCTCATTCACACTCATTACGTGTCCGGCCCACCTTATCTTCGACTGTTTGGCGTATAGAACGGCATCTTTGATTTTCGATCGTTGACGTAGATCGGAGCTTCGGATCCCATCCCTTACTTGTGTGAAACAGAATACTCCTAGCATCGTCCTTTCGACTGCGCGTTCGATAACACTGAGTGATCTTTCATCCTGCTTGCGCAACGACTAGCTTTCTGAAGCATACGTTAGGGCAGGAAGAACCGTTGAGTCGAAAAGTTGGGCACAGAGTCGGGTGTTCTTTGTTCTCTACATTATTCGATGCTCTTGAAAGCTCCCCAAGCCGCTCGTTTCCTTCTGCTCAGCTCTGGAGCTAAGTAATTCATAATATTGGTTTCCCTACCTAGATCGGTATAACTGGAGCATTCGGAGATATTCGTTCCGTTGAGCGTAAATAGGGCAAAGGAAACCAATCCGTTCTTCATGAACATCGTTTTCTTTAGATTTAGTTGAAGACCATTCTTTCCACACGCTTTATCAAAGTCCGCAAGCATACGTTCCGCTTGGCTAATGTTTGGTGTTATAAGAACGATATCATCAGCAAAGGGAAGGTGATGTATTTGCCGACCATCGATTTTCACTCCCATATAATCCCATTCCAATGTTCGCCTGATGTTCTGGAGGGTGGCTGTAAATAATTTTGGCGAGATTGTATCGCCCTGCCTAACCCCTCTTTTGACGTCAACGTTAATATCGTTGTAGAATGGTGAAATCTTGGTTGTGAAATTTTTATACAGCTCACGAAGAACCTTTGTGTACTGATTAGGGAATCCTTGACTACCAAGGGCTTCCATGACTGCTTCTATCTCAATTGAATCAAAGGCCTTCTCTAAGTCGGCGAAAGTGAGACAGAGCGGTCTTTTATTCTCTCGCGATACCTCAATGAGCCTTGTTAACGTGTGGATGTGGTACATCGTACTAAATCCTTTTCGAAACCCTGCTTGCTGGCATGGCTATCCTTCGTCCAGTGTTCTGTCTATCCTGTTTAGGATGACTCGAGTGAAAAGTTTGTAGACGACAGAAAACAAGCAGATTGGGCGATAGCTGCATATATCGTGTAGGTCGCCCTTCTTGAACAACAACACCTTCTTGCTGGTCTTTTACTGAGAAGGGACCTTGCATTGAAACAGGTAACGTGTGAAGAGCCGAGCCAGTGTGCTTGCGAGGACTGGCGGAAGGTTCTTCAGATGTTCTGATCTTATCCTGTCCGGACCTGGATGCTGTTCCATTTTTCACCGACGAAATGGCATGTCGGATTTCGGAAGGGAGAACCGGTGGAACAGCATATCCATCCTCTTTTATTTCATAAGACGGGAGATGGACGTGGCTATCGAAGAGATCTGAGTAGTAATCGTGGATGATTTTCTCCATTGCCTTTCTGGACGCTGTTATTGTTCCGTCTGGGCGTCGAAGTGCAATCATCTTGGTCTTGCAATTGGCGAAGCTTTGGCGGGCTTTGCGAATGCTTTTCCCAGCATTTGCAGCTTCGACTATTATTGCTGCGCCTGCCTGCATCGTTTCGCAAGCTCGGACGTTAGTTCGCGGTTGCCTGCAGCTCGTGGGAATCCACGCTGCCGTGTTAGCTCGAGAGTTTCTAGAGACAGACGTCTCTTGGTGACTTTCGAACTCTCAGCTTTCATGGCGCTAACGTGAAGATTTTCAATGAGCCGAGCGTATTCCTCGTCGATGTCCTTCTGGAATTGCGAGTTACCATGGATGGTCCTGGTCGCCATGATAAACTCAGAGAGCCGCTCACCCTGTTTGTTACATTCTAATCCGTGGGTCCCAGTGTGACGTTCCTCAGGCGATTCTTGGTCCGATCTTGGCATTGATATCTCCAGTGATGACCTTGAAGAATCTATGGTCTTCTCTGTAGAACCTCTCCAAGTCCATGTAGAACGCTTCGACTTCTTCTTCGTCATAGTTGATGTTGGCGCGTAAACGACGAAGACTGTCAAAGCCGGTGTCGATCCGCCTACGCCTCTACTGTCGCATGTTCCGAGGAACAGTTCTCCAGTGTCACAGACAGCGTTGAATGGGTGGCGTCGTCTCGGCCAATCCGATGACGTCGTACCTTATCATTCTTGCTTGCATGAGCAAGTCTTCTATCGAGGACTCGGATTCAAGTGTACGTGCGTTGAAGGTACAGATCGTCACCATAGTTCTTGATCCAGGCAGCTTCCATTGGTCCTGAGATTTTAGCAGCCTCTCCGTACTCGTCCTACCCAACGCTGCGAAATTGGGGGCTCTTTTGGGGTCAGGGGAATGAGGCCCGTTTTTTTTTTACTGCATCTATCATATTTGATACCTATGCTTGCTGGGCTCTGAACTTGGGGCTGGTTACACTCACCGGTAGCTTGCCAGTCTCTCCCAAAACGAAATAAAGCTTATTTGTTGGAGGCGACTCCTAACCACCTCGCATATAATTCCCATCCACTTGTTTGTAGGCTTTTGGCCGAATTGACTCGTAGAATACAATCCGCATAAAGCGAGAACGCACTCACACACGCATGTATGAATACGCCTAGTAAATACAGGAAGTATGTGCAAAATCGGCGCAGCAGAAACAGGGTGTCCATACCCTGGATCCACCTGCGTCTCAGGGAAGCAAAGGTCGCTTTTGGTTCGCGATTAACCCCTATCCGCCACCTGTGGACGCGCCACGTAGCCTCGCGACTAACCGGCTCGAGATCCCTCATGTGAGGGAGATCCGTGGTGAAGTTATATACTCAAGAGAATTTGTTCATTTACTGGAAATAATTTTAATTCTTCTTACTTTTCACTAACTATGATTCCTAAATGCATAAGTAAGATTATAGCACAGGTTGAGAGTATACCGCCTCATCGTACTTGGTGGCAGAAGTTACAATATCTCCGGTTGACACGCGCTCTACTACAGGGCTCATCCCATCGGCATGTGTCACCGTTGCAAAAAACTTTTTAGTATTTCTGTCCGATAAATCACTTAGATGTATATTTTTGGCTCGAAATAGTCCGGCGAATTAACCATTACTACCTTGTTGCCAAATGACCTCGAAAATGGGGTTGTGCTATAAGTGATTCTGTTCATGTTCTTGAGAGACCGGGGCACACCAACCACTGGTGTGCAACGCAGGCAAATTGAGTATACTGTTGGTCACTCGAATTCCTCAATGTTTGAATTGATTGTAGATGATGGAGGCATTGTAATAAAGCAAAAAGCAGGTCCTTATAGCGCACCACAGTTGTACCGTGGGTTATGCTAGCTCGAGAATCATCAGACTTTTCTTGTTTCGGTTACGACGCTCTTTCTATTCTCTGCTCTTTTTGTTGAGGCAGTAGCGAGAGTTATTCCGCAATGCTTTGTTGTTTGGCTCAACGTAATAAATCATAGCTTCTCGGGTTCTTTCGGAGAAAATGTGGGGCTTTGTTGAAGACGAACTCAAACCAACGACCCACGCGCGTTCTGTGGTCACATGATTGCATGTTTTTAGCCGATTCGATATGCAAGGTACGATCTGCGTCCACGCTGAGCACATTGCGGACGTGTGCATCAATCCGATTACATGTATATGGAACGTGTAAGTCTACCTGGTGTAGCACAGGCAGCTATTGGACCCCACATGTTCCCCCTTTGGTGTCTCAGAAAACTTACATGATCACCTTTGGTCTGTGTTTTAATATGGAATGAAAGGTCTGTGAAGAAGTGTACTATCCTAATATCTGTTTTTTAATCTCCCATGTACTCTTGCTATGAATTGGTTCAATATCCCAACAAGAGGTTTATTGTTTATCGTAAAAGAATTGTTGCTTTTTATGCTGAGCTGAAATGCTGATGCTTTTTCCCAATTATTCACCTCTAGTGTATCCTGAAGAAAATGATACTACGGACGTGTTCGTATACAGTTATAAAACATCACAGCGAATTTTTAGAAGAAATTTGGACAAATCAGTCGAACAGCAAGTCAATTCATTTCACCAGTTGAGCTGTTCAGGTTCTCAGTTGTTGATGCACCGTCAGAAAGTGAAGTTTTAAGAAATTGCGCATCAAATCCTTAAAATTTGAATTTCATGACGATATTAGTCATTCAGAGAAACGCCGAATGAGAAAGATTGGAGTTATATACTTCATTTACCTATTCCTTTATGCTGGGCTAGAATTCACACTGCCATTCCTTACGCACTTGAGGTTTAACTTTGATAGGTAGGCTGTTACTTTAATTCATGACTAATTTTTTAATTTTTTTGTCGATGACTTGATCTCTGACATATCTTTATTTTCAGTATGCAACAAGGGAAGATTTATTTGTTCACTGGTCTTTTGATGTTACCGATTCAAGGTTATGTTGTTCGAAGAACTCCAATGAACAGGTGGACAACTGGTTATTTATAGCTACTTAAATACTTATTTTCTACTGGACTTGAAAACGTCCTCGTTTTAAGGCAAAAGCATGTCGCAGAGATTGGTGTTCTCTGCATAGTTCCGGCATTTCTGGTGATTGCTTTTGCCACTAATAAATTTACTCTCTACCTCGGACTTTTCTTATATGCTATAGGTGAGAGTGTATGTAAATGAAGTTTTGAAATTCAAATCGAATCGAAATGTTTTTTTTAGCATCGGCAACCGTAGTAAGTTGTCTGACATCGCTCATTTCGGCAGTGCATTCATGCCCGGACAAAGGAGCTTTAGCGGGGGTTTTTCGAAGCATCGGAGCCCTAGCCAGAGCACTTGGACCGATTATCGCATCTATTGGTATGTGCAACACTGTTGCAAAGATCTTTTATCAGTGCAGTGGTTTTCGCCATTGATATCACAATTTCAGTTTTCTGGTTGAGTGGACCAACTTGCTGTTATGCGACTGGAGCTGCTCTTCTAATGATCCCGTTGGTTCTTCTGACGAAGCTGGAAAATCCAATATATGAGCCAAAAAAGGTTTCCTAGACGATTTCACCTACTTTTTTGTCCTACTTCTGCATTTCTAAGGAATTTCCGTATGATATGATATTTATACAATATAATGACTTAATCTCATGTGCTTCATAATAGCTTGCTTCGTCAGAATTCCTCACGGGAGCATTATTTGGTGTCTGTTTTCTCATTTCGTTCTTTCACTTCATTTTTGTGTAATGTTGTGTTTCAGTGAATGTTTTGTTAGACTCTTTGTAGATGTCTAGAATCACAATATGGACGCAAATACAATACGAGAGTAATATGAGTTATGAAGGATCAGAAATTATTTTCTCTAAGCGGAGAATTAATCATTTTTCATCTCAACTGTGACGATTATTCGTCATATTTCTAGCTATTTCTACTCACATTTCTAGCAGCGAGACGATGGGAAATCTCGCCAGAAAGCGAATGCTGTTGCTAAATGTAGCTAAAAATGTTGATAAAATTTGTGGCCGTTCCATTTGGGCTTTTGAGGCCCCATCGCAAATATGGAGAGTCCAATTCTCTGCATCGAAAGTTATTCAAGAAGAAGCTACTGACAGTCTTGTAGAGCCAAGTCTCCTGTGTAAGTCTGTCAATTCCTCAAGTTCTCAAATACCCAATTATCGAAAAACCAGCCAGCACCGTAACTATTTTATTAGAAACTGACACGATAACTATGAACTCGTTGTCATAACAAGACTAGTAAGTAAGTTACACCGTGTAACAGCTTCAGAGTACGAAGAATTTACCGAACTGCTTTTTTTCTTGTGATGGGTAGTGAGCAGTTTACGGTGCGAATATGGATAAAGTATCGCAAATTCGAGTTAAATACGTCCAAAATTAAATCGAACTTTATATTTAAGTTATAATTATAATTAGGACAGTTTTTCGAGGCTGTGTTTACAAATTTTGCCTTGAAAAACTATGTTCTCATCAAACCAGGGCTAGAATGGACTGAACTCTTCATGGCCCTGTGATCTTAGCAATTCTTATGAGTGGTATCGTCCAAATTTGGGGCGAGGTCATCCTTATCGAGAGCTAGTGCATCATCGACATTGATCACTTCTTTCCAGGATATGTCATCATTCAGAGTAATGTGAAAGGTAAGTGAGAATGAATACTGTACAATAGGTAAGAATGAATAGGAAAGCGTGTGCGCCGGACTTATTCCGTGAAATACATTAGCGATATCAGGAATATGATTGCAGAAATGTGTCATATCACGAACACCACAAACAATCACTTATAAATGGCCATAAATGAATTTCAATTGGTAACAAAATTATGCTGATAATGTTCGAAATGATTTGAACGCTGCAGTAGCATCTATAAGGTTTAATAATTTTTATTGCGCGGCCTGCCTCTCTTCACATTCATTGCGCAGATCCCAGCATATCTTGCACTCGATTCGCTCCCTCGCACTAATCATCCTTCTAGATTGCTACGCCTACTACTTGATGATTGTCGTCTCTTTATGAATTTCATAGACTGCTAGTCGAATCGATTATTCCTAGAGTCTTGAGGAAGCAGGGCTAGAAGCTCCCACCTAGATTGCAAGTAGTGAACTGTGGCCATACAAAACATATCAATTTCCAGATCCCAGAGAGATTAGAGATTTAGTCAAATCGGACGGAATCGAACCAGCATCGTGCTTGTGATGCATGGCATCACTACTACTTGTCTATCAGCCCTTTGTTGAACAAGTTATCAGGAAAATTTTGCCTTTTAAGTCTCATAAGAATTTCTACTAATTATGACATTATTTCAGCAATGTTCTGAATATAAGTTAAGGTTGCATCTGTGAGAAGAATGATGGAAGGTAAGACATTACCTGAGCTTTCATTTTCTTAACAGGAGAAGAAAGAAAGTGATCGCAATAATTTCATCTCCTCGTTATCATAACGATGTTCATACTTGGAGCTGTTGCAATATAAACCTTTTCCTAGGTGTCATCTGTTCCTTGGTGTTCCTAGGTGTATAGCTGTGAGATCATATAGATTGTGCGGTTCGATTATAAAGATCTGTTTCATTCTGCTTTTTAGTAAAATAAAATGATTGGAAATGAAAAAACTCCCGGAAAAAGTGATCCCTGGTTCGAATGTCCCTTAGGGTTTGGGTTTTATAAATATCTCAGTTTCATCGTAAATGAAATGATTACGTTAACGTTTTATTTACTAGTACCCAGGATCGACTTTCTATTAACCTCGGCATTGGATTATGAATTCGTCGTGTTCTCTCTTAGGAATCGTGAGGTTGATAAACAGCAAACATTTACTTCCGTACAATAATACACATACAACACAATCGTAGCTGACGTTTCGCCAGAATCGCCTTCTTCAGAGCCTGGAAGGGTACACTAATACGCAACTTACTAGGTCAAACACTTACTGTCTACTACAATTTTTCATGGTAGGATACTACGTGAAATTTAATCATAACGTTGAAGAAGCATTTGCAAAACCCCGGACCGCAGGTGTCTGTGGTGCGATAGAATGCGCCATTTTACCCTTTCCGATAGCTAACCCGTTCACCAACACACCATGCGGATCCTTCATTTCGCCTTTCTCCCAGCTAGTTTTCTACCTACCAGTGCCATCAGCCTCAGCTTAGCTGGGTTCAGTGCCGATTTGTGCTTTCCAGGTCAACCCGGTTGAGGTGTGATTGCTGATGACACTTCTAGATAGAAAACTAGCTGAGAGAAAGGCAAAGCGAAGGACTCACGTGGTGTGGTGGTGAACGCATGAACGCGTTAGCACCTGGAAGGCGTAATAGTGTGCTTGATTCCCACTGCAGACATCTGTGATCCGGAGTTTTGTAAACATCTCAGCATCGTTGTTGTTGGAAAGGTTATCTACTGGTGGTTTTAGAAAAGGCATTCAATTGGTAAGAAACAAGACATTACATGAATCTAGGGACGCTCAGCAGTTTCCGTTTCACAGATTTTAACAATTAATTACTCATCTGACTTTATAGAAAGTTCCATAAATAACACTGATCAGTTTTGAGTCCTTCCTTGAATTGTACTGACCCCATATATGCTGCTCACCGTACAAGCCGACAACTTCCAATCGCCACTATCATTAGTCGTTATGTAGAAATTACTCTAACAATGATATTACAAATAGTTACATCAATGCCTCAGAATTTGTAAAACATACAAAAAGTGCCAAAAATGTCAGCATCTAGAAAAAGGGAACGTAGAGAATGTAGAGTGAATTGTATGAGAAGAAATTGTAACACAAGCAGTGGAAAGGTTTTATGAAGGAATCAAATTGTTCTTCGTGTCAGCGCAATTTTTCTGAACAATTCCTAGGGCTGTTTCAATTCGAGTAATGCTTGCGAGCTACCACTAATTGTTTTTGATGTCGTCAAAATGTAGTTCGCCATGTAAAGCTGTTTTCCAATGAGCTGAAATAATTTTGCACGATTCGAGGAGTACACTTAGATTTAGTTGTTACAAAAACAAGGTTAGAAAATTATTATATCCTGAATTACTTTTTACAATTGTTATATTGTGCTTCATATTTTCCAAGAAAAGGTGTTGCTTATTCACATGCATTTCATTCTTGGTGCCGTTCGTTGATAAATATTCCACACACGAAAGCGCAAGATCAGGCAATTATTGTTCCTTGGACTCGCTCTTTGCGGTATTGTAGGTCGAAAGCAGGTGTTGAGTAGCACCATGATAGTGAGGTCAATCATCAGGAGCAGGATGATGGTTCGATTCCGCTCCGTACTCACAAAGCCTGTCATACCTACTCGTTCGGGAAATTAGTATTGAACTTGTCTGCGAAAAGTCCACCCACTGCAATTCAAGTGGGAACACTCTAACCCGGCTCTTCCAAGACTCCATGGAGAAGCGACTCGACCAGCATTCTACGACATTCAATATAATATGAAGTGAAAATCTTCAAGCAGCAACGATACTAGCTCGTAAAAGTTGGAAGACCCTTGTGGATAATGGATATGAGAAAACGAATCTAATGTGAGGAATATTGGGATCCACAAAGCAGATGTGAAAAACGGACTGTGTAAAAAAAAATAGCTGAAAGGAACTCTCTTACAACTATCAACTAAGTCAAATATTTTTCTGCTTCATGAAGTCAGACGTTAATTGTTATTCCCTCTCTGCTTCGTGATGCACACACTCTTTTAATAAAGACAGTGTTCGAGTCCCGAGTCGTTTTGCTGAGAACAAATTGTTTAATTATAGAAGGCTCACATATATGAGATTATGTTGAGTTTGAGAAGCAGTGAAATGCATGCATATTGTTCCAAATAATTGACATTTCTTACGCTTCCTGGAACACGTTTACACCATAAGGAAAGATAAAGCTCTCGGCGTTGATTAATCTCTGAGGGATGCGCCATGCATTCGATTTCATTAAGTATCGTTGGAGGTGATTGAATGCATATCTAGCCTTTACAATGACTCGCAGTGGAGCTCGCTGTGGTAGTTTACACCATACCAAGTTGTATTCTCACTGAGCTCCGAACGAGACTAGCTGTTCGACTTCACGTGGGACGTGAAGTAAATAATTAGGTCTGTCCTCAAGTTTAAATTGTTTTGAAGGTTCTTGAAATAGACAATGAGGAAAGATATCGGAGATCGGATTGCCGACGAAAGACTTCTATGTCGGCGAGCGATCGTCGTAAACTCAAATCATCGGAGCCGTCCATTAACAAGCTGCTCGTACATCGGATATTGGTGCTGCACAAAAATGGTGAATTGTCTGTTTCCGAGGACACTCGCTCGTCCAGTTTCCTTCAAGTGGCTTGAACAACTAGTGAAGAAAAAGTAGCAGGTGATGAAGACGCCGTTTATTTACTTCGGACTTCCAACTGTTTTGCTTTAAAAGACTTTCTGTATTCGACGATCTGAATCACCACATAATCATTTTCTCAGGTTTACCATTCTTAAGTCCCATTCAATACCCGATTTCATGTGCTGGTTTTTCTTCTAACCATTCTAGAACAGCACCAGTTTAAGGGAGGCAAACAAACGATCCAATGCTATTTTTTAAAAAAACCAAATATTATACGGATTATCCCTCGTTTTTTTCTACACATTAATTGCTGTCTGCACTCACCATTCAGGATGGATAAGACACATTAGCATGGAGCACGTAAATTTATGGCCACTGATAAGAAATGCTGAGTGACATTACTCGTTATCTGTCACCCAGATTGTTACAATCAAACAAAGCCATCACTTAAAAGATTCGAATAGAATGGACTGGTTGTTTCAGGAGGAGAAGAGTAGACGAAATTATCATCGTACTTTCGCGGAGTCTCTTTGGTGGAAGCGTTCAACTTTAAGTAGAAAACGAACTGAGCGCCTCCATCGATAATTTTTATGGAATATGCCCTCCTGATGGTAACCAAAACAAACGAAAGCCGCGTTTACTCCCTGAATATGTAAATTATCCGACGAATAGGCGGGACGATAACCACACGTCTCGGCGTCGGCCGTCAATTCTCCGTCTTCATTCGTTCTCAAAGCCGATTTCGCTTTTTTCTTTTGAGCTGAATTTTTCACATCATCTGAACCTTGTTTTTGTGTAATTCTTGGATAATCCCCAGATTTCAAGGCAGTTTATGTAAACTGTTACAAATTAGGCAGTATTCTGAAAAGTCTACTGTTTATTGTTGTCTTCGTTAATATCAACAAAACAATAAGGGCTCCTTACTTTGAGGAAAGTGAAGAATTTGCTTTGAATTTGAAATATCCCCCATTTCTCTCATTGTTACCTGCTGTCATCATCGCAGCTGTTAGCAACTGGTAATCAACTTTCCCCAATGCGAAGCGTTGCCACCATTGTGTTCATTGACGCATGAAACTCTGTTCTGGCAAGCCGTAGTCTGTCCATTCCAGTAACTGTCCTTCTACGACGGAATACAGTGCTAGCGAAATAGTAAAAGAATCTTTGAATGGCAACTTCCCAGAAAAACGGGGGCAGGTATTTTCACAGACGAGTGCCTACAACTTGCCGGATAATGTAACCCATTACTTCTGAGAAAAGCCTTCTACCCTAATTAATGCCTTTTGTGTTGTCGTATTTGAGCGACTGTTGTGGAATGGTAGGATGGTGTACGCCTATCCATATGATTATTCCTTCAGAGTACCTCATCAGTAAGCATATTTAGAGCATTATATGACCACTGCATTGATGTGATTCTTCGAAGTTTCCAATTTACAGTTGAATATGTCATCGTATTAAACCAAAACCATCGAATTAAATTGCAGCGAACGTTATTCTATTCTGGACTGTGTGAACGGATATTTTAGTCATCGTTGTCTAGTGAGAATACTAATCTCTGTCATTTGAATCGGTTAAACATTCTGTTCAGAAAGATTGCATACAGCCGATATAATAAAAAAAAAACGACCACAGTGACGCTGAGATATTTGCAAACCTTAGACCCCATGCTAGATAGAACAGCAGTTACCCTTTGCGGAGGCTCACGTGTAACGCACGGCATCGTTGAAAAGTTCGTTCTTCCTCTCTCTCGGCCGGCTTTTTCCACTCTAAAAATATGCTGAAAATATAATATAAAATAATATACCATTTTTAACCCTCCCTACTCTTCTCTTTACCTCCAAATGGAGTGTTTAAAATGGTGGGTGGTAAGTAATGCGTTGATAAAAAGATTGGTGATTCAGGATGATGGTGCGAAGTGTTGTGCTCCTACTTCTTTTTAGCTTCCAGATAACCATTTGTGGTTCATAAAAGCATATGTGCTTCAGAACAAACTTCTTTAGATTGGTGAGTACCGAGTGCAGAATATGCAGTTAATCGTGCGTTTTCCGATTATACTTCTTATAATCTTACTACTATACAATGATAGTTCCATGATTTATCCACAAGGTCGCTTTCAAAAGTTATGGTGGATGATTGTCAAGCACACCTAGTTTCCGCATCCGTTTCGGATTCACTTGGCGTTTTCATATGCCAATCATGAGTTACTGCCAGCCGCTTCTGACGCTTTCCATCGTTAAAACTATCATCTCTTCTGTGAGGTTTAAAATCATTATTCGTTACACTACATATTTTAACAATTCCTTGGTCGAGTGTAGCCTTGAAGTACGGTCTCTGCTGCTTATTGTTTGAATTAAAATTCACACAAACAAAGTGCACGAATCTACTCGTTTTACCAGTTTTGTTGTTAAAGCCCCATCCGAACGTAAATTAGCGTGAAAACCAAAATATCTAATCGTTAAAAAGCTATAACTAAATGCGCATATA
>MQTX01000219.1:253049-336287 GCA_009735665.1 Angiostrongylus cantonensis | reverse complement strand
TATATATATATATATAACGCTCGACTAACTTTCGCTGACATTCATCGAGGAAGACAAATAGTTGCCAAATTATTTCTTGGATCACTGGATGAATGAAGTGCCGGAATTCGTAGAATATACGATGCTAATGTACTGAGTTTCATGATGACGCGATTGTGCTAAGGAAAATAAGTGCCGGAAGGCCTGCAGAAATGATTTTTCTGAAACAGAAGAATGCATTTTGGCCTAAAAATAACTAGTGGATTCAAAGAGGATGATGTCTCGAAGACGGGGACGAAGAATTTCAGTTATTATGTATTTATTCAAAAGGTGAAAATAATGAAGTAATTAGCCACAACCGAGAAAGGAGCCTAGCGCTAAAAGTGTGACTATAAGGCAGAATAAAAATTTTTTTTCCTCATCATAGGTACTGTTTTTTGAGGGATTTTAGTTTCAGGAAACCTCATTTATTACTCACAACTCTTTAAAAGTCTCAGTTTGTGGGCTTTATATAGGATTTTGGCTGTTACCTCGTCCTCAACTGATCGGCCAAGTACTCGTACAAATCCCCGTAGCCATAGGAATTGCTTTAATGCTCGAACCAATCAAGATCAGCAAAGCTAATTCCGGTTTAGAGGGCCGTTGTAGGGATGGAAGTAGCACAGTGGTTAGAGGTGCCCTGCAGTGCATTTGTGGTCTTCAATTCGATCCTGCCCTCCGAGTTCACGATATTCATGATAGATCGGTAGGCTATCGTAAGCAATTTTATAGGCCAGATATTTCTTCCATCACCTCTGATGATGCTTAATGAAGTCGAATGCGAGACCTATCCCTCAGGTATTGATGAGCACCGGACGTTTTGTACTTTCGTCAAATTATATTGATGTAACTCAAAATCTTCCTCCTCAGGTGTTTGCTGTCTGGAGTTTTACAAACAGCTCAGCTGCATTGTGGCTGTGTTCCACATAATATCCCGTTCTGAAAAATTGTAGTTGGCAGCAAATAAACATTTAACATTATGTAGATGTGCATTAAACGAGCCGTGAACCACATTTTGTTGTAGGCCCACGTTTAGGAAGTCATGAACTCACACACTAGATTGCAGAGGAGGCTACCCAAACTGCCCTAGGAGCTAAGGAAGGGCTAGTAGCCTCGACTGATCTGCGATATGCCCTCTCCGTTTGTCCGATATCAGAAGTAGTTGGCTGGCCGACTGATTCGTCGTCGTTCTGGATCACAATCGTCCAGGGGCTGTCCGTCGTCCGTCCGGACTGTCGATCGATTAGGAACGCCGGCACGCCCCTAGCTCAATGCGGCCGGCCTCCCGTTAGCACTCACTCTGGCGATTATCCTCTTTCTTAAGGCCATAGACATCAATTCGTATGGCTATGCTATTCAGACAATTCACGTTTCAGTTTTATGCGCAATAGAATTCACTGGTTTTGTGAGGTAATGCTGTTCGTATGGAATGTCATATTTTTTCTGTTGTCGATGTTTCTACTACGATGCATGCAGACGTTGGCAAGTCGGTGTTTATCATATCCCCTAACGGATCCACATGACATTAATTGATTGTTGTTGTCGTTATGTCTCCTTAGATATGCGCCAAAATGGAAATGCCTATATCTTGTGGACGTGTTTAGTGTTCTGCCTTTAAACGTCCTCAATTTGCAACACTGATCCAAAATCAGCTACAAAAAAGAGAAATTCGCTTTCTGTAGATTTAACAGCTTCCTCTTAGCGTTTCCTACCCGTTGTTTTCATAAACACATGTCGAAGTAGTCATTGCATTGGCTATTCATTTCTTCATCTCACGCACTCCTCACTAAGCCCTCTACCATCTGGCCCGGCCATTTGCGCTACGTGTCTAAAGTTCGTATCGATCGGTTTTATAAGTAATCCAAATTTTTCCTCTTTCTAGAAATAATAATCTGAGAAGCGATCGAACATGATAGACATCCTCTTTTCTATATTCGCCTATATACCGCATTTCAATTTCCATTTCAAACGAATTTCCAACAATTTCGATATAAATTGGCGAAGTGACTACGCGCAGGTAAGTCTATTGTGTTGAAAAATTTGTTCCTATTCTAATTCCATTGAAAATTTCGGGCTAAATTTATGAAATGGATCTAATTTTTTTTCCAGAAATTTCATTCCCAATAAGCGAGAGGACTTCATAGATTCAACGAAATCGCTATAATATTTCATATTGTATCACGCGTTTCACTTGCATAAATTTCGGATTTGTATTGTGCTGAGAACCTTTATCTACATGGAAAGTATACATTCCCATTTATAAACACCGCACATCTTTTTTATCACGTCGGAAATGACTCATGTGATAGCACTGCTAACATGAAGCGTAACTCCCACTTATAGTTTGGATTACAGTGGTTTCTACTTTCAACATAATCGTTGAAGACAGTTTATTTGGTGCTCATATGGACACTTATGTAAGAGGGAGGATTTATATTGGTTTCGGTGCATCAAGGTAGCGGTAATCGTCAAGGGCCACTGTGAGCATATGTTGCAGCGTGAACTACAAAGATGTCATCTCACTGATAGACTAAACACATGCGGCTATCCATGATTTTGCAGTTCGAGACTACTCACCGTTTGCCAGATTAAAGTGTGTACAACTTTTCAGGTCTGGAAACGGGTATGCCAGAATAGCCTCAGTGAATCCAACCATCGAAAATCAAATGATTTCTTTGTAGCCACTTGAAAAAAGTGTGTTCAGTTCCCAAACTCAGTTCGCTCCTCCAAGGCGGCAATTACCAGACAGCCTGAGTTGGTTTAGACATCGAACTTAGGTACCTAATCCACAGTTAGGCTATTTACGAGGGGACTTTTGTTGTAAACTAAACAAGGAAATGGGTTAAATGAAAGACAGTCTTTTAATTACTAGAATAAGTGTTCTATAGTGAATATCATTCATGAGTTACAATCTATTGGATGCTTTCTTGTAAGTACATTCTAATTGGCATTAATAAATGAGCTATCTTGGTAGTCTCTGAGCGGATCAGAACATACTGCAAAGGTCACTATAGTCATCAGGACGCGACTGACGTATGTAGAAGATTCAGCATGTCGTAATAGAATGATATGAGTTGTAATCTGACTGCGCCAGCAACAGACCAATCAAGTCGCTACCTGATTAAGTTGACTTTGTGACAGATTAAATTCTCCACCGAGCGCACCTCCTCTGTCGTTCAGGACAGACTTGAACTATTTCTTTTGGAGTAGTAGAGATTTAGGGACATGTTTGTTAAGAGAATGGACTTGAAGTGCGTTCGGTATAGACGTAGAACGAAGGCGAATGAATTTTCTAAAACGGCGAAATGATTGTGTAAAATTACCGATTGTGTTTTATAAACAGCTGAATTAAACTTCTAAACGGCAACGTGCAAATGTTTGTAGTCGACAATAGTAAAAGTACCAGTTGATAAGCGAAAGGCAGAAATGAGAGCTTATTTTTTTCTTCTTAGAGCATTGCGTTTCTGGCTACTGTTTGTGGTCTCTTCACTATTTTACTACTTCTGATCATTGTAACCACATGGGTGTGTCAATGCTGTTCAAGAGAAGAAACGTCCGGAAAATCTCGACGAAAAGTTCGCAGACTATCTACGATACTTTTCGCCCTTAGTGTGCTTTGTTTGTGAGTTTCTAAACACTTTGTAAAGTTTTTTTCCACTCTTTTCAAAATTTCTTTTTATTTTAAAGGAAAGAAAGGCTTTGCATCATTACTGAGTAGTAGCGTAAAAATATCCATAACACTGCTCTTGTATTATATGATATGTGACTAAGAACAAATGTCGATGATCAGGTTAACATTTTCGAATAGTTATATTGTCATTTCCGTAATTAAACATGGGGCTTTTGGGGAGTTCAACATAAATTTGTAAATTGAGCGATTGAAACCGAGGACTGTGTTCCGACCACAACTGTTGTTCTCCGATGCATAATTTGGGAGCTAGAAATGAATTCTAGGGACAAAGTTATTTTTTATTTTATCATTGGCAGGAGGAATTAGAAGATAAAGGATAAAGCTCTCGGCGTTGATCAATACCCGAAGGATGCGCCATGCATTAGACTTCATTATGCACCGTGGGAGGCGATTGAATGCATTTCTAGCCTATACAGCGGCTCACGGTGGCCTACCTATGTATCGAGCCAGTGCTTTCTTTTATCCTTCCAGACAAGTCGTGCCAATTGGCCTACCCCGGAGAGATGGATGGCTTGGTGGGCTAAGGACTGGTGATCGACCCCATGCGTGTTGCAGGGCGCCTCTGACTACTACGCTACACGCACTCCTGTAGGAGGAAATAAACGAATCAATATACCCGTTTTTCCAAATAACTTACGAATTAGTACATGGGGATCTACGAAACTCAAAATTATGTCGATTTCAAGGCTAACTCACTGCTATATTTACTTTTAAGGACTAAAGTACGTGGAAGTGCATTCGAAGCTAACGAAAGAACGTTGGTTTCCGCCGTGTTTAATTGAATCGTTCAAGTTTTATTGAGTATGTGGTTAAAGTCAAGGTTAAATGTTCTCATTCATACGAATCATATGCATCGCCATATGCTCTTTTTGCTCCTTTTATAATGCCTCACTGGAACAGTAATCATCTCTTCCCCCATCCCTAACGTCGTAGAATTTAAATATACTGTCATTGACAAGTTGGTAAATAGCTTTCCTATTTCTCTGGTCACTGCTTTCTATGTAATGTTCGTTTATGATAGGGTAATAGTACAGTGACTACGCATCGTCTCTTACTAGTTGTGAGAGCAATCTGTGACATAAATGAACAGGCCGGTCTGTCCGTCGGTCTTCTTTGATGTTTTTGTTTTCGTCGTGTCTGCGCCCATGAGTCGCTACTCTTGCGCGCTAAGGCCACTATAATGTCGAGCGACCACTGAGGGAAGAGGGCGTTGCTGACTTGCGAGAGATAAGTGCTTGAAACCATGAATTTGTAACATCGTCACGAATCAGTGTTCCTAATGAGTCAACATGGGGACTTCATCGCCTGCATCACCTGTTTTCCCACTAATCATCGAGTTACTCAAGCTATCACCTGGAAATTCGATTCCTCACCAATGGAGCTGAATGGGCTGACCATTCATTCCACCGTTTTAGTATCATGGATGGATCTCCGTGCTCTGAATGGTAAGTTTACTCCTAACTGGATTTTCGGGTGCTAATGTTGACTACTTCGTATGTGAGTGACATTGCTGGAAATGAACCCCCTGTGGTTATAAATCATTGAACGGAGCGGAGCGCGGGATGAAATATAATAAAATCTCCGTTTGACATGTACTGACAGTCCACATCTCATTTTGTAAGTACGAAAGAGTCGTATAACCTAGGAATATAGATTTCAATAGAGAATTAATTTATCCTCCGTGTTCGCGAATGACTCCCATCTATTAGGTATATTTACAATCCCGTGATAATACATTGCACAAGGATCTTTTACAAGAGTTTTTTGTCGTTTCTATTCAATTTCCACATTGTTTGAGAAGAAATCGGAAGAATGGCTTTTGTGATAAATGTAGTAAATGTACCTCATGTCCAGTCATCGCAGCCTACCGTTCCACGTCTTGCATTTGTACTCTTTAGTATGCCCACCTTTTTCACTTGATTTTCCTGTTCTTAATGAGCCCACACTTTTTGTCAAAAGTTACCGAAGTCCATCTTCCAGTGTTGATTTGTAACAAAACAATGTTGCTTTTTTGCTTTGATTTGAACCTCTCCTATGATTCCCATAAAGAATCCTATTACAATGAGAATTATTGGGAACTCTCTTTCTCTGAAAGATAGCGTTGTGGATTGTTAGCAAAGATTTTCTAATTTTTTTCTAAGTTGTTTAATTAATGTTTCAACCGAATTTTCGAGAATAGAGTGCGTTTAGGTGATTGGCTTCTTAATCTCACCCAGGTAATATTTTAAACTTCAACCTGGATGATTTTTACGATGTGCAGTAATGCAAAAGCACCAGTACTACAAAGGTTAACATAAATATTTATAGGTCACTTTTTCATGATAGCGGAGCAATTTTATACCATTTAGCATTTTCCTCGGACTCTGTTTATTTGGTAACGAGCACGTGAATCGAGGAGTGACCAAATCCTTAAATGGGCTAGCGGACGTAAATCGTGGTTTCAAACTCGCCATCGCACAGGTAAAGTTTATGGCCGTCTTATGCACTGTTCTTTGAGTTTGTTGGCAAATACACTGTATGAGCGTGTCGTTCTTTCGAACTCAGTGCTTGTCATGTAGATGTGATTCAGATGTGTAGATCATACTGCATTTTGTGACGATATGTAGCCCTCAACCTCACGTTGTAGCGACATACTACTGCTCACTAGTGCTGTTGCCAAAGTATGTAACAATCTGGTTGTCATCGCTGTGTCCTTCATTCGACACGACTTAGGCGAGATGACTAAGACAACGTTAGACCAACCGGCGCAAATGTCATTCGGGCCGCAAAAAACCAAACGCATTTCTCATTGAAATAATGGCGGTATGCTTGTTGCATCTCAGTGACCTGTCCACATTCTAATGACTCGAATTACATATAGCTATTCCCCCTCCCGACCTTTTTGTTGCAGAACGTGAAAGTTTTATCCACATTAATTTGGATACTAGTGAGTCGTTGAACACTTATATTGAGATAGTTGGTTTCCTAGTTTTCGATCACTTCTAGTCATATTGTTAATGCTGCATGAGTGAAGCATAGACGTTTACTGTCCAGTCCACTGATTACTGTTCAGTTGATAATAATAATAGTTCGTCAAGAAGCGTTGCACCAATTAGTAAATTGAACAATCCCATACTTGCTTTATAATAACAGATTGTT
This sequence comes from Angiostrongylus cantonensis, assembly GCA_009735665.1. NCBI lineage: Eukaryota > Metazoa > Nematoda > Chromadorea > Rhabditida > Metastrongylidae > Angiostrongylus > Angiostrongylus cantonensis. The sequence goes on along the minus strand of MQTX01000219.1, from coordinate 329,440 downwards.
CGTTTAGACGAATACCTTAAACGACACATGTCAAAAAACGTCTCTGCATCTAAGAAATCTGAAGGAAATTGTTCATGTTAAGAGCAAAGAAACTGGTGTCAATGAAACGGTTAGTGTTATTATATTTTATTACCATCCATACACGGTAGTATCGACATTTAAATAAGTGTGAACTGAAAATGATTGTGATGTGCGGCTTTCTCTATAATGTTAACTTATCTGTGTATTCTGGAACTCTAACACCGTATCGCTTTCAATAGGGGAAGAGATAGTGCAACGGTTAATAATGTAGTCCATGAGGATGCAAGGTGCAGGGAACGCATTAGCTCGGCTGTCTCCAAGATTGCAAGGAGAATCGATTCGATCAACATTCTACTGCATTCATAACGAGGATGAAGTCCTCAAACGGTAGCTCATACAACATGTGAAATATTCGAAGGCCTATGTTCACTTTTTATTTCCTTCCTCTATAATTTTCACGGCAGGGTATTATTGTGCGGGATGCAACTACAATTATTTTAAGATATTTGCAAAACTCCGGAGCGCAGGTGTCTGCGGTGAGGAACGTACGCGCTATTATCCTTAAAGGGGAGAGTAACGTGTACACCACCACACCATGCGGGCTCTTCGTTTCGCCTCTCTCTTAGCTAGTTCTATCGATCTTCTGCCATCAGCAACCAGCCGTCAATGGGATTAATCTAGGGAGCCCAAATCGGTGGCGAACCTAGTTAAGCTGTGGCTGAAGTCGAAATCACAATCTTAACCTTTTTATTTGCTGCCTACTATAATTTCTCACGGCAGGGTTTCATTTGAAATGCAACTAAGATGATGCTGAGACTTTTGCAAAACCCTGGACAGCAGGTATCTGCGGCGAGGAACGAACGCGCTCTTACCCTTTCCTGGGGCTAACGCGTTCACCATTTGCGAGGCGGGCGAAACGAAAGACCCTTATGGTGTGGTGGTGGAGGCGTTAGCCTCCGAAAAGGGTAATAACCCGTTCGTTCCCCACCGGAGTTGCCTGCGGTCCGGAGTTTTGCAAATATCTCAACGCCACTGTGGTTGTGTTCGAAGACCTTTGCGGAGGATTAATGCGAAGGAAAACAAATCGAATGTAAAAGTGGTGAGATCCACACAGTAGATATGATGACGGGTCCTGTGAAGTGAAATTTAAAAAAAAATGTCTTTTTCAGTATTATCGCGAATATCCTATCCTATCCTATCCTGATCTTCTACCCTGCGGTGGATGCATTGAATTCAATACATGCACTTCGTTCAGTTTGCACACCTCGAAGATTGATGTTACATAGGCCCCATTTTAACAACGGTTTCTATATCACTCAGTTGGTACGAAAAGCAAGAATTATTACGAGACCATTGTGTGTTTGTTTGTGCAGCAGGGTCTTCTCATTCGTGGTGACGGAGATATCTTATTACCATCCTCACTTACACTACTCACTGTGGCGGGAAAAACAAACTCCTCCTAAGTTTTTTCGAAGAGTTTAGCTGTACTATTACTATGTGTGGAGTGTGGTTTTTCTTAGAGCACGTTGATGCAACATCTGTGATTGGAAAGCTATAGATAAACACGGGAAAGTATAGCAAAAAATGAACGTTGGTGAAATAAGCAGCAGAAAGGTAGTTGCCTTGAAATCAATGCATATTGTCCGATCTCTTTCCACATGTGCAGTGACATCAATGCATGTGGTAACATTCTTTCTAGGAAAAAGCTCTATGTATACGTTGTTTTATGATAGGGAACAAAAACAATTCGAAATTTTCTTCACCATTCGTCTTCTAAATTTCACTCAACAGTACTATTTGTAATGGAATAATCTGCACTTTTATTTCAGCTTGTAGCTCAGGCGAATGCCCTGTTGACGTTCATATCGGGAGGTGTGGATTCGGTGAAGGAGAAACTGAACACACTAAAGAAAACATTGCTCGACGTGAGCTTTTTGGAATCGGCCGAGGTTTATGGGGAGCGAATTGAGTTAGAGCGGTTAGTGCTAATCCGTCTTACTATTCAGTTTTTTTTATGATTTTAAATAGGCAGTGTACTTTTAACTACACGCATCGCTTTGGTGTTATAATTCTAGAGCTAAACCTAATTTTAATGGTGAAACATCACTGAGTGAGTTATAAATTTCTTCAGATCACCCACACGTGATTTTCTTTTTCTGTAGAAAACCTATTAAAAGCCATACGGTTTGGGCTGTAAACTTTGTTATTACTCCACTTGAATAAATGTTATCAGCGGTTTCTATTGAAATGAATCTTGGAAATAAGGTGATGTGTTGGCTTCCAACGATGCTTATTGAAGTCGAATGAATGACGCATCCTTCAGCGATAGTTCAACGTGGAGAGCTATACCTTAAGCTACCTTATTAAATGTTTACCTAAGTATTTCTTTGCGTTATCGCTGTATTCTCAATTTTGAGCGCTTTATCACTACCAGTTTAATCCGATGCTATAGTAATTACGGCTATGAAATGTAACAGCTTTCATCGGGTATAGGTTTTTTTCTTCCTTTGAGAAATTTTCTTATTCCATTTACGGTATTTATACACTATTCATTCATGGATAGATCGGTCTAATTGGCACACAAGTTATGTTGGGTTTTGGAAATCGGCCACTATATGACTGCGATTACACTACTCAAATTGCTTGTGCGGCGTAATTGGCTTTCCGTCATAATTGAGTTGTACCGAACCGATGAAATAGCGCTAATTATGATTGCTGCCGTACCACTTTGCAATCATGAAAACTTTGATGTCATCGAATTCACTGTCAGAAATGGATGGCGTCTTTAAAAAAACTTTGCTTTTAGGTTTTTTTTTTGAGTTGTCGCAGTTATTTTGTTTTTCATCTTCATGATCTTTAGGAACAGAGTTTCTATCTGTCAAATATGTGCGCGTCTAAAAGAAACTGTAGTATCACGGTAACGTTTAGCAACTGCGCAAGTCTTCCGCACTTTCTCACACGCTTCGTTTTCTTGAACAAGCTGAGGGCATTCTCTTTTTATCAGTCAACATTTCGCAGCGGTTTGTTAGCTTGTGGTGATGGGCGCCAGAGCCACCATTTGGGACAGGGCACCATCTCATATTACGTAGCCCGATATGTCCCCTGAACGTATAATCGTCCATATCTTAAGCCCTGTCCTGTGGACGATGGTCATAGAAATCAGGAGGAAACCACTAATGACTAGCGGAAGAGTGGCAAATAGCGCGCTAATGATTGCTTTACGTTATTACTAGGCGTTATCTGGATCTGGGATCCGATTTTCCTAGTAGCTTGGGTGAGCCTTAGTTAATATCTATCACCCATGAAAGTGTGAAGGATAATAAGGTCCTCATTATAGAGAATTGCGCTTTTCGATTGTTTGTCGCTTGCAATCCTGAAAAAACGATTGCGTCAACAGCGAGAAAGGGGCTGTGGAGTTTAAAACTCTTCTTGTACTGGGGAAATATCTTTAAAACATAATTGTCCACACAATACTAATGCGTAAATGGGGGGGGGGGGGCAGAGTAGAATATATACATTTATTTGCGTTCGTACTATTTCCTACTCTTTATTTTGCTGCAAACAATTTAGTTGCAATTCATATTTTGCTAAGAACCTGGTGCGAATTTTGCAACGCCTATCACGCCCGACGAGGAAGTAGGCGTAACTCGAGACAGAGGCCACAGAAAATTGGACATATTCGCAAATGTGTTAAGTAAGAAGGGAAACGAAAGAATACGAGTTTCGACCTGCCTTGCTGTTTAAGGCTATAGATTTGAAAATATATTGAACATAAGCTAATTCCCTTGACAGTTAATGAATTCCATTAAACAAAATATTAGTTTACTGCTCAAGAGAACTGAAAAATTCCTAGTAAGTTTATCGTAATAGATACATTAGAGTGTATTTTAGAGAACACGAAGTTCGTAACAGTTCACATTTTCAGATGGATGCTGCTGGTAACATTGCTGTCCATCATGATGTGTGTATTGTTCGCCGGTGTAATTTCTTTCTGTCGTCAATCCAAAAAGGGAGCTGTAGTATTTTCCGGACTTGGCATTGTTATTTTCTTGGTCGTTTGGACGCTATTATGCCTTGTCTTACCTCTCACAGTGGTAAGTTTCTATCAATAATAATATTGACGCTTATCGTCCGTCGTTTTTGACCCAAGTGTGTTTCAGCTTTCTGTACCACTTTACAAATGTTAACCCCCACCACCTTTCATCTATGGTTGAATTGTTACCAATTGAAGCATTTCCTCTGGTGAAGATGCGATCGCCTTCTTTTAGACATTGGTGGATTTTTGCTCATCTGGTGGTCAGTACATTCGTTCGAGAATCAGTGATCCAATGTTGAGCGCGATGAAATTCTATCAGACATGTGACGCAAGACCTACTCACGACAATGTACCACCAGTTTTTGGCGCAACGAACATTAGCAACACGCTGAGCGCGTTTCAAACGAACAGGACTCAGTTGAATTCTGTTCTTGACGTAGCATTTAATCATGACCCAGTGGTGAGTTAGCTTGTATTAAATAAATTACGCTAACAATGTGAAGAAATAATGATGGGTTTGATGATTTCTTTATTTTACAGCGTCAGTTACGGTAACGTCATAAATGCGATTCACGTGGTTGTGTAGCATTCTGATCTAAGAATGTGTATTACTGAGCAGTTTAGAGATCTTTAGATGAAACTAAAAATTGTTTGAGTATGAAAAGACGTGTTTTTCCGAATGAGAAGAAAAGGAATTTTAGGTAGTGTATTGTTGTGAAGTGAGGTGATAAACCATTCACATGTAATGGCTACGTTCTAAACAAAGCTCGTTTAAAGGCTTAATGCTCTAAGGTGTAGTAAAAGGAACTCATTTGGCAGAGAGTTTCCCAGTCAGTAGTCTATACTTGAACAAAGAGCAGTGACTTGAAGGGTATGTACCCTATGTGAGACAGAGTTTGAAGATGAATTCGTTGAACTTTTGTGGCTTTTGATGTACAACGCATCATTGATGGTTGACATCCCAGAGGTTTTTCACAGCACATCGCTGTTGTGATAGTCCTGCCGGTAGTCATAATACTGTGATGGACTAGTCTGTCTTTTAGAGCACCAAAAGGTGCAAGTTAGGTTTTGCGAGATGTTTAGAAGCTTCTTCTTGATCTACTCACTGCGATAAACATCGTCCATTGTCGAATAGAGGAGTTCAGTTTCTATAGAATTTCGTGATCGCTCGAGAAATCGCCTGCTGCTAAAGAACAGTTTAGAGCATACTTTATAACGACGATCTCTTTTGTCTTGGATTAGGTAGTCGTGTGGCATCCATTTGTTGAGTGTTTTCAGGTTTTTTTTAGTCTTTCAAACGGTATTCAAATTTCTGACTAATTAACTCTGAGTTCCTTTGCAACTTTTTGACTGGTTTCCTGCATCTGTTCACAGATTTATGCTTTTAGAACCCTTCATCAACTGGTCAAGAGCGTCTTGGGAAATGTCTAGCGAAAAACATTAGATATAAAGTCTCATATGTGCTAATACGGAACTTTTGAAACTATTTGCTCACTTCGAATCCGACTTTCCTTGAACCTCGGTGTGCTTGATCAATATGTATTCTTTCTTTGATGAGCTTACACGAGGTTGATAATAATATTTATTATCGGCTAACGTTTCGACGTCTTCGTCTTCATCAGAGTCGATGATCCGAGTCGATAGTCCACGCTTGTTATTCGTCTCGATGTGGCGGCTTCGCCTTCGTGTCGAGTCAGATAGTCAGTCATCGTCTTATGTCAATCATAGTCTTCTGACTCGACACGAAGGCGAAGCCGCCACATCGAGACGAATAACAAGCGTGGACTATCGACTCGGATCATCGGCTCTGATGAAGACGAAGTCGTCGAAACGTTAGCCGATAATAAATATTATTATCAACCTGGTGTAAGCTCATCAAAGAAAGAATACATATCTGCTCACAGTTTATATTACGAGGTGTTATTTTATTCTTTATTCAAGAACGTGCTGACGTTTCGACGGATTTCGTCTGGGAAAGTCAAGGCTCTGAGGAAGGCGAAATCCGCTGAAACATCAGCTTGTTCTTGAACAAAGAATAGAATAACACCTTGTGTTCGCTCAACAAGAATACAAAGAATTATTTAACCAATGCCGAGGTTAATAGAACGTCGGTCGTGGGAATTATTACGAGACATCTACGCACTATAAATCCGGGATGTGTATCCTTGCCCCCCTCTTCATTCATTCATTGTTGAAAAAAAGCTCCCGGCGTTGATCGATCCTTGAGGAATGCGCCATGCATTCGACTTCATTCTATCTTTGGAGGTGATCGGATGCCTATCTGGCCTTTACAATGACTCATGGTGGCCTACCGATGTGTCGAACCAGTGCTGCTATCCTCCCAGATAAATCTTGCACCAATTTGCCTACCCCGGGGGGATGGAAGGCTTGGTGGGCCATGGGCGCGGGGATCGATTCTACGTTTGTGTCGTAGTGGCGCCTCCAATCACTGCGCCATCTATTGCTTACGCGAACAAACTTGAACTAATAAAGTAAGACAGCACTGTTTTCTTGCATTGAAGGAATCATTTCAACTAGCTTAAAACAACTGTACATTAAGTGCTAGAGAAGTTTTGCACGACAAACGGTCAACTAAATAATTTTCTATGAAGTGATATTTATTGTTCCATGATCCTTCAGGTAGATTGCTGATGTTTTTGTCATTATTTCTATCGCTTACTGTCCATTAAGGCAATATATACATACTTGGTACTTGAACGGCTCCTCCTCACTAGTTGTGCGAGTCCCAGCACAATCACCACCTCATGGAGATTTGCTGGTTAAGCCATTGTTGTTCACTGGAATATCGGGGGCAACCAAGCCAAAGTCTGCCCCAGGTCGTCACCATGACAGGCAGTCGCAGCCCTTGTGGATCAGAGGGAGATTTGCCGCCATGCATCTTTGATACCAGGACGGTGGTGGTATTGGTTAGGCTAGCTTCCTAATGAAAGCGCCGGACTCCTCAGCTTGGAAGGCCTTGCTGGGAGGACGAATCCCTCCACTACATCGCAGTCCGACACCCAGGAACACCTCCCAGCTACGATGAGGCGGTAAACCGTTGGGAGGGAAAGTAATATGTTCTACCTGGATTTACAAAACCTATGGTGACGTTCATTTTTCTATGCGATGGGCGGAGATCGGTGTTTCCCTTCTACATTAACATAAAATTGAAGGAGTTTAGATATTATATGTGCTATACGAAAATTTTAGCGAGTTTTCAGATCTCCAACTCATCGGACCTGATAGCGAGCGAAACAATTCGTTCACTGAAAGGAATTGGAGCATTAGAATCAACCCTTGCTTGTTATGCCTTTAGGCAAAGTATTCGAGCGATGAGTTTCGGTGTATGCGATCAAGCCATGTAAGTGCCTTGTCATAAATCATTTCATATTGGCATAATGTCTTTCTTTGGGTTGCGAAAACATCTACCCTATGAGTGACATACTAAATGCTGAGTTAATACTACTTATTCTTCTGTTGTTTTTACTTACACCGTGAATCATATTTAGAAGAAGTTTCGGGAACCTGCTATGAACTATACATTACAGAATTTTGTGAAAAGTAAAGTAGTCACGGCCTACAGTATCTTGTAATGTCCGGACAGTCCGCTTTATCTTGATTTCATATTTCTGTGCTAAGGTGAAAATCCTCAGCAAATGCTTTCCGTCCTCAGTTTCATTTCATTTGCTTATTTATTTGGTATAAATAGCAATAAAGGAAATGCTCTAGGCATTGATTCCTGAGTAATGCGCCATGCATTCGACTTCACTAGCTATCTTTGGAGGTGATTGGATGCACATCTGGCCTTTACAATGACTCGCGGTGTATCGAGCCAGTGCTGCTATCCTCCCAGACAAGCCTGCTACGAATTTGCCGAGCTGGAAAGGATGGAGGCCTTAGTGAGCCTAGGGCGGTGAGACCGATTGCAGGTGTATTGCAAAGAGCCTGCAGCCACTGCGCCACATGCACCCCACACTCTTTATGGATACCATTTTAACAACTCAGAAGACCGACTTTCTATAAGCCTCGGCATATATGGTCAATATATTTATTTATGATCTTATAAACTGATCTTCTTTAGCTAGTGCGAGGTTGGTATATGTCTTCGTTGTCGTTGTTGTTGTTCGTCGTTTTTTCTCTTAGCAATCGCGAGGTTGTTAAACAGCATACGTTTACTTCCATACAATAATACACATACAACACAATCGTAGCTGACGTTGTTGTTGTTGTCGGTCGGTGGCTGACGTTTCGGCGATTTCGCCTTCCTCAAAGCCTGAACGTATTTTATATTAGATTACTTTAATTTTTCGGTGGAATAGGCTAAAGTATTAATGAAGATCAAACGTCTAAATAGATGGTGGGCTAAGATGTTACGGTCAAATGTAGGTCTACACCATATTGAACAGAAAGGCTACTCACCGTGGTGTTACGAGTGGGACTAACCCAAGTGTACGGCTAAAAATGTGTGCACAAGAGAAGAGGAAAGGAATGAATCGCAAAACCTGGCACAAAAAATAGCCATTTCCAATGGCTACGAAATAGAAGCCACTCGGGTTAGACAAAAACGTAGGGTGGTTTGCCAAAATAATGTTTCGAACGTAAGTAAGATTCCCTTTAAGTTACCCTCCATATCAAATGAAGTAAGTTACGCCATGAAGAAATGCTTAAGAAAAAGTGGTCTTGAAAATTATGTAACGACTATTGACATCTCTCTCAATGCCCTACTCCCGTCAGTTAGTTCGCAAGCGTCTCTATAAACGTTTGTGTAGCTCAGAAAACTGTATGATCTGTCCTAACGGGAGAGACGGGTATTGCATGAGTTCAGGTATAACATATTTGATCTGATGGAAGACATGTGGTGAGAAATATATTGTGGAAACGGGTAGACGACTTTGTGTCCGCATAGAAGAACACCTAAATGGGAAAGCGAAAAAACGCCAAAGCACTCCTCTAGGTACACATAGGGAACAAAAGCACAACGGCGTTGATTTTGAAGTGACGGTCCGGATTCTAGCGCAGGAATCGAAAACATCAACGCTTAAAGCTCTTGAGGCGTTTTGGATAATTTTCAAAAACCCAAAGATGAACCGCAAAGACGAATGCTTCACTATCGCACGTGACCTGGCGCCCTATTTCAAAATGATATTTTGACCCGGGGATGTGTCCTGCTCGCGACACCATGTAAACAACACGTGGGTCAGTCCCACTCGTAACACCACACAGAGTAGCCTTTCTGTTCAGTATGGTGTAGACCTACATTTGACCGTAACATCTTAGCCCACCATCTATTTAGACGTTTGATCTTCATTAATACTTTAGCCTTTTCCACCTAAAAAGTAAAGTACTCTAATATAAAATACGTCCAGGCTCTGAGGAAGGCGAAATCGCCGAAACGTCAGCCATCGACCAACAACAACAACAACGACAACGAAGACATATACCAACCTCGCACTAGCTAAAGAAGATCAGTTTATAAGATCATAAGTAAATATCATACCATTTTATTTGGTATCGCACCAATTGAAGTTGAAAAATCCATGTCTTGGATTTTTTGAGCGTACAAAGGTGTACGTATACTTACAAACTGTTGCTTTATGAAATGTAGACTATTTCTTATGATTTCTTCAGGGAGCGCAAAAGTTGTCGTACTGCAGTCGTATTTCGTTTCCTAGAAAACTGTACCCACATTTTGAAGATAGGCAATGCTTCCTCATCTATCGTTTTTCATAATGCTTGTGAAAGTATTTAATATGTTGTGAAATTTTGATGGGAATTGAAGAGGTTGCCACTATCGAAATGCATTGTGTTTCAGTATAGGGTCATCTCTCCTAACATTATGTCTGTTCCTCTTGGGCATGTTTCTCTTTACATTGCTTCTCATCGTGTCACGTTCATGGAATCTCTTCACTAGACGGTAAGTTCTATGATACGCAACATCTATAAATGTCATATTTCAGCATTCTTCCTGTTACCTGTTATAATCGATTTGATTTAAGCTACCACGGATGTTTTATTCTCATTCTACTTAAAATGTTCAAACATTTACTTTCTCAATCAGCTATTTTACACGCGCTTAACGTAATGCATTCCAGCCCTGTTACTACTATAGTTCAGAAATCACATGAACCTAGAGGTAATGTTGGTTTACGTCAGCTATAAGAAGAATGAGACGTAGCAAACATTTCTCGCAACAAATGAAATCGTCCATAAATTATGAGGACTTTCTTTCCCGGTTGGCTTTCAATTATGCTGCGACACTTCTTAGCTTCATTAACTCTATACGATATTAGTTAGTGCTTTATGAGCCGACCACATGCTGGCCTACTGTGTGATAACATATTACAACAATGTTAAATGATCTCTCATGTAGTTGAACATCTGTTTCTGAGCTAGCTTCTTCATGGAAAACGACCGCTACTTGCTTGTTACTACTGCTATAGGTCGACGACCACTGCTTTCCTTGACAACCGTATTCATCGTGCTGCCTACGTTTCTATTAATAGCAAGTTCTCGTGCGTAGAAATATGTGGCGGTGCAGTACCGACTTTGATATTGGGTTTTCGATAAAAAAGGAAGAGTAAAAAAGGATAAAGATTCATTCTTATTGTGCTTTTTTAGACCATCTGATTACGTCGAAGTTGACGAGGATGATCCATTCTTCCCTCGTACAAATGATTCCATGATCCCAGTTGACATCTATGGAACACATGTGTTCAATCCACGAACGCGGTATGACATTTCCTATTTTAATTTTTTGTAGGAACACACAAGAAGAGATCCTCTCTTTTGCGTCAGATAAAGTAAACATTAATCAGTCTCTCTGTAGGGATCGCGGTGAACCGTCAACAAACACAACTACCGCCACAGGAAACGGTTCTGGTGAAGATCAGACAGCGCCACTATGGAATACCACCAGTGCTCCACCACTCTCTAGGTTAGTCCACCGCAGTGTTATTCTCATTTAACTCTGAACAGTAAAGGAGTGCTTAGAGAGTGGTTTTTTTAATTTCATGGCATGGGTAGGTCAAATGTCTTAGTTTCTCAATTTCAGCACCACCCGTTCTCCCTACAACGAAAATTCATACGGAAACTATATGAACAACCGTTACGATGTTTAGTTAACATTTGTATTTTCTGACTGTAAATAATGCTGTTTTCTATATACTCCTTTAACGAATTCCCAACATTGCTGTGGTTTTTTAAAAAAGCCGCCTTTTGTGAGAGCGAGTCCTCATTTAATAATGTCACACTGTTGGCTTCCTCATAACGAATACGTTGTCTATGGTCACTTTCTGACTGACAATGTTCCCTTTTTTATTGTTGTGTCATGGCTTTTGATGCGTAATTAATGAATGTATTGAATGCACTATATACTTTCAGTGCAACAACTGTGTATACAACATGAGAGTCCGCACAAATCGGTGATGCCGAGCAAAACCGATTATCATACTCTCTGTAGAAGATTTTGATATCCTTAATCGCGCAAAAATTCAGAAGTTGCCTAATGACTTACTATAATGTAATAATAGATAGTGTATAAGATAATGAGGTAGCACTAGCAATTGAATGGTTTTTGGTCGCATTCTTCGATCGCATTCTCAAGCTAGTCAACATTCCGATTTTCGGAGTAGTTATTTAAGGAGCTACAAATCCCACCGTAATGTATTAAGTGCCAACTTATCCATTAGCGGCCATGCCTGCTGTATTAGTGGCCAGCTGACATCTTTATTTAGTACCTAATCAAATTTAAGAATAGGACGAGATGAAGCGACGTTTCTCAGTCAGGAAACTATCCGAGATTTTGCTTGAGAGGGTTTAAACGCTGAATGACCATTTGCGAGTAATTAAACCAGCCGTCTTTTTGAGTGATATCCTCAATTCCTGTGTTTCTTTTCTGGCCATAAGTCTTGTGTTGTACCAATATTTGTGGAGCTATGTGAGAGTTGTCTTTATCGATAATTGCTCCACCAAGCAACGTAACCTTCAAATATGATCCAATTTGTAGTGCCGGGTGTACAAAAAAAGGATGCGTTATATGCATTAGGGACCACGTAAACTTTCATCCTGTTCTACTGGAACATGCATATGACGTCGACGATTTGGATGACAGCATAGGTAGTACACAATCATTACAGAGATACCTGGAAATACAGCTTTCACTAAAATAATATTTGCAGATAATTGCTACACCAACATCAGAAATTCAAGCATTGCGATTTGTGAAATATCTGCAGAACTCCGGACCGCAGGTGTCTGCGGTGGGGAACGAAAGCGCTACTACCCTTTCCGGAGGCTAATGTGCTCACTCACTTCATGCGGGTCCTTCGTTTCACCTGTCTCTCAGCTAGTTCTGACAATCACTGCTATCAGCAATCACCCATCACAAATGCCGTGAAAACTTGTAAAGTTGAAACTCTAGTCGTTTCTTTACACATAATACCGCAACATCCCCTCACGTTTTTTACGGTAATGGTGGATGTAGAGTGTGAGTAGAGCAGTGGTAGTTACGGCACACATTGTGAGCACGGTGCTGGTTCAACCCCACCGCAGTCTCGCCGAGCCCATCATCCCTCCGGGGTCGAGAAATGAGTACCAGACTTGTCCGGGCCCTACTCACCGTCAAATCTGCACAGCAACATTGCAGCATAACTATCTTAGCAATTGAGAAGAAGTCGACTCAAGGTTCCGAACCCATACGTGAAACGTTTGAAGAGCTTCAAGAATGATAGATGCGAGGAAACGAATGGAATGCAATAAGTGTTAATATCCTCAAGGTTTATGTGAAAGAGGGGCCGTGTAGAAAAAAGGGTGGATATTTCAGAGTTCTCGGTGCATAGTAGAAATGATATTCGATACCTGCTATAAATGAGAAACCCGTCAGCACGGCCGCTTCGATTTTGTATGGAAACCGTAGTGAATCATCTTTAAGCCACAGTGTTAAGAAAATCTAAACCCATTCGCTGCTTGAAGTGAGCAGAGAAACTCTATGGAAAGAGTAAATCTAATAACAATTATGGACACTTACAATTGTCTCCAGTGCCTCCACAGTGTACGCCACAGCGTACCGCCACCGCGTTGGACCGTCAGCCATGTTGAAGGGAGTGAATATATGAATAACAGCGTTGATAATCATCAGTCCCTCCTCTAACACTCTCGATGCTGTTCGAACAGACTGAAAACTCCACTGATTAAGGGCCTCAGAAATGCAGCAGTGTACACTTTTGCACATTTGACTTTATAAATTGTTCCGAATTTCTGCTAAATGAAACTGTTTTTTTTTGCCCATTGCGGACTTTTCCTACAGATTTTGGATAGCGTTTCTTGGGCTGTTCTGATTTTTTTTTTCATTTCCAACTGTGTCGTTCTTGAGCTCTATGCTGTCTTTCTCAGACATTATGAGGATTACATAATCTCAACGTTCCTTTTCTATACGATGAAAAACCAATGCTGGTGCCTTATTTTACGACTACGTATGACAAAATGGTGACCTCATACCGTCCTGGTCATGATGTGTGTGTGTGCGTGCTTGCGGGCATGCGTGTACGTGTGTGTGTGGGCGTGTGTGTGTGTATGTGTGTGTGTGTGTGTGTGTGTGTGTGTGTGTATGCATGTATGTATGTATGTATGTATGTATGTATGTATGTATGTATGTATGTATGTATGTATGAAAGTATGTATGTGTGTGTTTGTGTGGTGTAGGTGTAGGTCTAGGTCTAGGTCTATACGTCAAGCATGGCACTACCTTTTCCATTGGACAAGGTTTGGTCGTGTTTTCAGATGATCGTTCATCCCTACCATTTTATATTTTGCAGTTTATAGAATTAAGTAGTGGATTTTCGACTTTGGTTTCAAGGCGACGACTTCATTGCTAGCAAACTACGAATTACCTTAATTTACTCTTCACATAGGTTATTTAACCAATGGTTTACCACTTCATCGTGGTTGGGACGTGTTCCTGGGTGTGGGGCTGTGATGTACAGCGGGGTATTGATCCTGGCAGGGTCTCCCAAGTATCAAATATAGGTTATTCGCCATTACGGATCCGGACTGAAGCCCCATATATTACTGAGCCGATCGCGTAAATTTCCTTCCATTGTTCACAGTATACGATGAGTTTGTACCAATTTTGAGTTACATTTGCGATGTCGTAGATTCATTTCTCCACAGCTCTTCTGTTTTTTCTACTGCATAGGAAAACGACGTCATTACGTAATAGGTTGTGTGATCAGATAAATCCTCATTTTCACGGCTTGCTGTTCACAATCTTGAATCTCTCCATAAAATTGTCGATGTTCACTTGCACACTTTGTAATAGGAGCTATAAACTATATACATTCCTGTCTCTACTGTTAGTCTATAGTTTATCAAAAGAAGCTCTACAGCGCAATAATCCTGCAGTTGCTGCTTCCTTTTTCAGTTCCGACTTTAATGCACTATATTCTAACACGTCTTCATCGGATTCTTTTGTAGTTTCAATTATGTACTTCATTTTGTTTTTATCTTATGCTCCACGACATCACATGTTTTGGAAATCCCATCACTTGTTGCACCTGATTCTTTTCCTTGCATCTATATTCCATGAATATCGTTGATTTTTTGCGCGAAGGTTTGTCTTCAGCTTGAAGACTGTTTGTTTTCTTCATTAATCTGATAGAATGTTATTCGAATCGATTCATCATGGAATGCTCGAACAGCCGTGCTGCGCGTTCCCTGATCTCCACCACAAGCAGGTGCTGTCTTTTCTGGATTAAATTTACGTTTTTACTCATCAGAATCGTTTGTGAACTATCGTTTCCACGTCAAACAGGTTTCGACTGAATAAGGTACGCATTGATGAGCTAATTCCTGACATTGGTGCATATCGTTGGTTCTAGCTTTGTATTACTTGATTTACTGGTACCCGCAACCAATCTTAGATTCTGTAATTTACAATACACGTTATTCGAGCATATGAATGTGCCTCAAGATTGCTGGAAATTTTCCGCTCTTCATTTGCACAGTCGCGACATGAAGCACCTGCTGAACCGATTGAAAAAACCTTTTCACACGCTCATATAGATTTTTGCTAAGTGAGGTCGGATGAAACACTTGACTCTGATGATAATAAAGCCAAATGCTGTAGATATTAAGTCATTCTATAACCATCGCTAATACCTCATGAATTTCCTTTTCGGGCATAAACGTTTCCAGGCTTTTCAAGGTCGTAGTGAACTTGTGGTCTCTGCTTTAAAAAAGTGTATTGTTGGACAGCAAGCCAACCATATCGCAATACGTTTACAACACTGATAAACATTGTTAATGGTATCTATAGTAGCAAAAAATATTGCTAACATAACTTGCTTACCTGTAAAGCTCTGATATGCATTAGGGAGATCAGAAAATGAAGAATTAAAAAAGGAACTATCTTGTATTGATATGATAACAACGACAAAACAATAATGATGAAGCGTGACATCACGGTCAGAAAGCGCCATAGCAGCTGAAAAGTGGAGGAGACTTAACAACCATTAAAATCAACAAACCAAAATGATGAACAGGTTAGACTGGATGGACCTTGGGTTTTCAAGCCTTTCCTACTTGATCGTTTTTTTACGACTGCGTTATCCTCTACCATCATATCAGTTCGGTTGCATACGGTATGTTTAGCCGAATTCCAATCCTTTGGATAAAGTACGTTCACTTGTCACTGTTAGATCGGATTTATTTGATTATGCATGTTTGCATACATCTTATCTTTACCAAACGAGAAAATTACGTTTTCCGTGATCAGAGCCATTTACCTGAGTCCTTCTTCCATTAGTATTGGATACATCTACCCATGAATTATTACACATGGAATATGAACACTTAAATTAAGCAAATTTAACTACCTTGATGGAAACGAGATTTGTGGATTTGTGCCTGAGATGTACTTCCGTAGCAGATATCTTAACGCGGTCTATCCACCCGTGCATTTCCAGCAGTTTACCCCCTCATCGTGGCTTGGAGGTGCTCTTGGGTGTTGAACTTCGATATACAGCAGGGGCAGGTTAAACCCCCTCCCAACGAAAAGGGAGATTATGCTGTGGTCCGCTTCCGCTCCACAAGTGAGGAGAGGATGGGCCACCCAAGCATGTAACTAAATGGAATTTCATAAAATCGGAGGATATGCAACTTAGCCCGAAAGCGCAAATTGCAGAGAAATTCACGGAATATGTACTGCATAAAATATCAGCAATATTATTGGAGTTAATGGAAACAGACTTGTAAATTATCACGAAATTGAAAACTGTAATTGAAAATTAGGAAACTAGTCGTGAACTTGATTCTAGATTTCAAAAAATTATTGGTTTCTTAACATTATCTATTGAGGCATAGGGATTATTCAAAACTTGCACATACTTGAAGGATGCTTTCATGAGGATGCATGTTCACCTTGTCTGGTCTCACCATTCGGAGACTTCGATGTTGAATAGAGATTGACCAGCAGATGCTAAGCAATGACAGCGCCATCGATAACATTTGCACATACACTGAAACCATTTCAACCTTCGGCTACAGTTTTAAAATATTTAGTAATGAAAAGGCAAAAAGAAATAGGAAGTAGAGCTTTTCTAATCATAGCCGTAACCTACTCCAATGCGGAAGGTTCAGTATGTTGTTTGTCTCGTTCAAATGCCATCTCAGGAACTCTGAAAGTATATTGCCTTGGATGATCAGCTGAGGAGCGGACTCCAGGAAGCTCTCGAAAAATCGCAACATCGTCGCGTCTTTTTCGGCTTCAATCATTCGACAGAAGTGAATGCGTCGTTTTATAGGGTCCGATTCAAGCCGAAAACGAATACCATGTACGAGCGCCTTGTAGAACCACCATAAAGGACCGATCTGTGCAGAAGAAAAATGAACTAAATGAACTTGTTTAAACTAGACTACCTCATTTCAAGATTATAGTCAACTAAATGTATTCTCTTGAACACTTCAAACAACTAGGTATAAGTTCTAAGTCATGTTTTCGATTCCTCTCATCATTCTTTCTCTTTTAAATAAAGATAAAGAAGTGAAATAAATGATGCCAATAGGACAAGCTTTAGCAGGAATGTCTTCGGTTGGAAGCGATGTGAAGACTATCATCGACGAAAGAATCAATGATAGATTCGATTTTGAATTCGTCGTTTTCTCTCTTAGCAATCGCGAGGTTGTTAAACAGTATACGTTTACTTCCATACAATAACACACATACAACACAATCGCAGCTGACGTTTCGGCAGAATCGCCTTCTTCAGAGCCGGTTTTTTTCATCTGTCTTCCACCGAGGAAGAACAGCCGCTCAGAGTCGCATATGGCTGACGACTAAACGAAGGAGAAAACGACGAATTCATAATCCAATGCCGAGGTTAATAGAAAGTCGATCCCGGGTACTATTACAAGATTCGATTTTTTCAGTACCCCCTTACGACAGTATTAAAAAACCGTGAGAACAACGAATTTGCAGGTAAAAAACAGCGATGAAGGAAAAAAAAAACGGAAACAGACAAAATGGTTGAAAATTCTGTTCAAATTCTGGATGGAGTTAAGCAATGTCAAAAATGCTTAAGGAACAGAATGTATGGTAGCGGCATATACGTTAAAGTTTGGTGAATTAGTAGCTCTTGTGAAAAGATCGAAATCGGACATAAAAGTTTTTGTCTGGAAAGAAATTGTTCTCTTACCATCGATTTATTCATCTAGTTGCTGTTCATTTAATTATTATTTATTTCAGTTTGTTTACCATTGCTTTGTTTGAAAAGCGCAAATGGGAAAAAAAAGGTTAATTGAAGGTTCAACGGCTGCGAAAGCCTTGTTGTATCTGGAACCTTCTACCTCTAAAAGCGCATACCTGAAGAATGCATAGTAGACCGTGATTGCCGTAAGATTCACATTTCACCACGTCGTGATTTGATTTTCCTCTCGACTTTGTCTTAAGACGACTGTCGTCAACGATCCATGCAAAGGAAACCGCATTTAAAACGATGGATGGCACCAGCGACAAGAGAAGGATGAACAAGCATGCAATCATCTGCAAAATGACTTTCGGGCACAAACTGATTAGCGAAAACATGAGCGGATTTCTCACTTTGTGGATCTCTAACTAGAAAAATGGCGAGTGCAGTGAAGTGATTAGTGGTGCCCTGCACTACACATGGATTCAATTCCGCGCTCCAGCTTCACTAAGGCTTTTTCCGGGTTCGGCAAATTGGTACCAGACTTATCTAGGGAAAAGGGCACTGTCTCGATACATCTGTAGGACAACGGCGAGACACTGTATAGGTCAGATATTCAATTAGCTGTTGGTGATGCTTGATGAAGTCGAATGCATGACGCGTCTCTGCCAGATTGATTAAGTCCGAACGCTTTCCACGCTTTGTAAATAGAATCAATTGTACGCAGCTATTACAGTAACACTTTTCTCAGACTGCTAGGTATTTGGTGAGATGAGGAGTATCACTGGCTGTGTAGATTACTCGGTACTAGCTAGAACTCACCCTGCCATCATAATAGTGAAAAATTGCGGTGGTGATATCGCTGATAACATCGAAAGTATACGTGATCATTGCAAAACAAAAGCAGAATAGGTCGAATCGTCGAACAACCAGCTGTCGAGGTAAACGATCTAACTGCTCTTCGGTGACACCGACATCCTCTGTAATGTTCTTCCTCACTTATAATACAATCGCAGCTTTCGTCTGCCTTTTTTAATTAAATTGTACTTCTTTAACTCTTCATGTGCAGATAACCCACTCCACACAGCTAAACGAAACATTTGCACTTAATGGTTGAACACGAATTTCCTCTCTCTCTATTAATCCCTAACTTTATTTGTCAACGTTAAGAATTTTGAAAGGAATTTGACTGCGAAGAGTTTCAAAAAGTCTTATTCGGCACAAAACAATACTATTACGGTAATAGTAGAGGTTTTGGTAAAATGTACTCGGCGTATTTACAAAGACGGCAATGCTTCCTTTATGATTTTGAATGAAAAAGAAACTTTCCATTTCGATCGTTTCGAAACAGCTAAGATCTAAATCATAAATCATTGCTATAAACAAGTTTGGACGCGCCGATACTCCTCTTAATTTCTCGGATTTTTTTTTGAATGGTCTACTGTGCTACCATAACTGTTACTAATTTCGTTCCCTAATTCTGAAGTACTGTAGCTGTATGAGTGAGTGTTCATTGCAGTCAGTGATTGAATAGGGTTTTTGGTTCCCGATAAACTGACCTTGATCGAAGGCATAGTGATTCTCCGTCAAGTATATTAGTTTTGGAGGGCGTTTCTCGAACATTACGCTGCCATTTAGAGACTGAATAACTACAGCAAAAAATCGAATGTAAACTATACAGGAAATTCGTCTGACGATTTTGATTAAAGGTGCGACGATCGGACGATATGCATACAATAAGGTCGATGGGCTCAACAGACTTCACGTTATCGATTGACCCGCATTATTCGGGGTAATAAATGGATTGGTGAACGGATGGTTAGGGCGCCTACGCCATCCGTACCATTCGTAGCACTTCCTCTGGTCAACCAGCTAACGCCAGTCGACGAAAAGCGTTCTATCGCTGGCCTATCACCTTATACAAAGGCAATGGCTCTCCGAAATTGCTTCCACACCACAAATGTCACTGATTTCCTAAAGGATTCTTTATGTTGCTAAAAAGTAGTTCCATTTTATCTATATGATTTGTTTGGTTACTAGAGAAATCAAAAAATGTGGAAGAGGTTTCTGGAGAGAAAATATGAGATAGTGTTTGTATTTGCCGTTTCACTAAACGACAAGGGTAAACACACAAGCCTTAGTCTAATGGCAGGACTTGAATCGCGTTTTTCGAAGTGTGTCAATGCTTTACGCATAAGTAGCATTTCGCAGTTCTTCTTGCACCTTATATTAGTTCATCTGTGAAATCATTTTCCCATTATTGCTAAGAACGACTTGTGATAGAGCTTCTTCTTCCTCACTGAGAAATATACGTTAACTTCTGTTAGGTTGTCAAAACGAAATATTGATTGTCTAGGTTTTTTAAATCAATTACGGGTTTTCTGAATAGACATCGCAAAAACTCTTTAAGGATTAAACGCGATTTTAGTGTTGGTTAGTTGAGAACCATGTTCTTTAGAGATAATACAAAAAAAAGCATTTGTAAGACGATCGATGAAGAATGAATTCAGAATAAGTGGCATGTTATGCAGTCACCCGTAGAAATAACGTGACGAATTCAAAACAAATGATGCTAACATCTAATATAGAGGGTGAAAGAGTATTTTATGATGAAGAACGTGAAGTGATGACAATGCGTATAGGCTGGTCCTTCCGTCCACGACAGTAGGTTCCTTTGAAGTGTTGAACAGCTACGGATGCTGATTTGTCTCCATACGGTTTCTGACACGCTTTCAACAAACAGTTCTTCTGAAGTCCTAAAGCCTATCCAGCTTATATCCTTTCATTATGGATTTTTGAATTTAGCTTGCCGCTTTCCTTTTATTCTCATTATAACAGTGTGCAGTGAATTTCTGAAGGAAAGGAACCTATTCAGCTTTTTGTAGTTGTATTGTGTGCAGATCTGGAAAACGTGTATTTCGCAGTAATTTCATACTGGCTCAAACGAATATTCTGCATTAATCTCGTGTTTGATTTGGACAAAAAACTAGGAACGTCTACTTCGGGCCTTACTCACTGCTCATATTGACGTTAACGCAAGAAATCTAAAGTTCTTATCAGTGAACGTGCTTCTCATCATTCCTGTTAGTAATTGGCGTTCAACTAACTGATGAGTGCTGAGAAACGGTTAACTTTTCCGAATATATTGATGGTAAGCATAGCTGATGAAGTTTTGGCTATTTCATCGAACAACTTTTTTTCTCTTCCTCCCTGCCTCCACACGTCTAACATTGCTAAATTTTGCTGTTCTAAAAAAATTTTCGTGTCTTTCATCATCACCGTTTATGAATGACAAGTAAAGTGATTCAGAAAGCGATAGCGGTGAAGTTGACATTTGACACAGCAAATTATCGTAGCAATGGCTTGGAAGATGGTTACTTATTTAATATTCAGCAGTTTTTCACCACTAGGCTATTGAAGACACTCAAAACATCTTGAAAAATTCATATCGTATTTCCAAGTGGACTGCAAACAGAGTCGAACAGAGTGATGAGTGGAAGTGTTGAAATCAATCATCAATGCTAATTACCAAAGGATTCCATTTGAGGTTTCGATATTTTTTTTCTTTTTTGGGATACATTGTGTATAAATAGCACCGGAACTCATGTATTCGTAAGTTGGCATCCGACCTCTGTCGCGCTCAGCGTCTGGCGGTCGCGAACCGTCGTCGTATGTCGTACAATGTTTGATCGGTCGTTTCGACAGCCAGTCGTTGTCTTACGATCTTTGCGAGAGTATCGCTTCGCCACGATACACGACATTCTTATACTTGTTAACATGTTCTTTCTGCCTAATGTACAAGTCTTTTTAAGTCTGCGTTTTTCTTTTGTGTTATTTTTCCATATTCAGAATCTGAACCTTCTTATTAAATCCTACGATACATCCATCAGTATAACCTCCCATGAAATGTAACTGAAACCCGTATTATGGGGTTTCCTTATGGAATTCACTTGAGGTAAAACAGTCAGCTCCCAACTGGGGAGACCTCTATTTTGACACTTCGTCTTCTTCAACGTGGTTTTCCTCTATGGTGTACGCATAACAAGTGCACAAAAGCAAATAGACTTATGAGATGCTGTAATTTAGTAAGGAAAAAATCTTATGAAAATAGCAGTTATTCCGTTGATTACTCATGCTTCTAAAGATAGTGTTCCATTTATTTCAGTGTAGCCCAAACCACCTGTTCTCAATTTTCACTGATTCACCGCTTTATCAGGGTTAGATGGTGTTCTTTAGAATCAAACTGCAAAGTACAGCAATGGTTCCCTTCACAGTAAAGTCCTGCAACTGATAAGAAGTTTGAGATTTCCATTCGGAAGTACACCTAGGAGTGAAGAGTGGACATGTTACAGGAGAAGTTGTCGAAGCTTTGTAGCTACTTTTCAAGCAAAGGCTGTAGCAATAAAACGTTTCACACTAGAAGTGTTGTGTTCCTTAAATCAAGCCTTGTCGTCCTATTAAATAGCACTGGTACGCAACAATGATGAGTGGAGATTTTACTGGTGCTCACTTTAGTTGCACGGTGAGATTACAGATGATACGAGTAGTGCCTCCATTCAATTGTTGAGATAATTTGAAGGTGAGAAAATGGAAAGTTTTTTGCGGGATGAGCTTGAAGTACTTTCGATTCTGCTAAAATTTCTGAATTGTTTGTTGAAGTATTTAAGAAGACAGACTTGAAATACAAGAAATCCAGACAAGCTCTTCAAAACCGTCCTTTGATCGGCTTAAAAGAAGTTTTTTTCATTCATGCTTACACTGCATAGGTATGTACAACCAGTTTCTACTGATACAGGACAGCACTTCTTGTGGGTAGAGTCCGCTTGATTATGGGTCTTCTTCATGATTTATCTGCTTATTCGCATTTACAGTAGGTGTTTTAGAAATTCCCAGTTAAATAGCTAAAACCTGCGGAAGAATCTGAATGAAATTGCACATCTACTGTGTTGACGAAGACAACAGGTTTGGTGACGAGCTTTCACGATTGTTTTTGCAACACAATTAGATTTCTGAAGCAAGAATATGCCGCTTCTTTTCCTCATAAAGGGATCATTCCATATTTTTTTACATACCTGATACATGTATTTTAGTTTTCTATTCAAATAGACCGAGAACACCAGGAATTATTCGCTTTTCATATGTTTAAAGATTTGGAGGGGCACGTATAGCGCAGTGCTTGGAGGCGCCCAACAATAGTATCGATCTCGCGTCCCAGACTCACCAAGCCTTCCATCTTTCGGAGGTCACGACATCGCTACCAGAATTGTCTGGGAGGATTTCAGCACTGACTCGATACATTTGTAAGCCACCGTGAGTCATTATGAAGACCACATATGCATTGAATTAGTTCTAACGACGCTTAATGAATTCAAATGCATAGCACATTTCTCAGCGATTGATCAAAGCCGGTAGCTTTATCCTTTTATCTTTAATGATTTCGAGAGAGTTTCTGAAATATTACATCTTAGGCTGACGTATAAATAACTATAGTTTTCATGGTATTAGAAAAAATAAATCAACCCTATCTGTCGCTAGTGAGATCATAATTTTATTTTTCTGAAACTGAGAAGGTAAAATGCGGAGGTAAATATTGTGTTGGACGTTGTATAAATTGGACTTAGTTTTTCACTCGATAGATGCTTGAGGCGCAGCTTGTATTTTGCATTAGTTTCCGTTTCTCTTACTTGTCTTATATAATATTTGTAAGAACAATCCCAATGTTATTTATCATATTTCAGATAGCTGTTCATCGGTACCAAGGCTGTTTTCGTCATCCTTTTCTCTTTCTTTTTTTTCAAGCCACTTCGATGAAGTTGAGTCTTCATACATATGTTGAAATTTCCACTTTATTATGGTACAGTATATCTATCTCTTAAGATCTCACTTTTAGACCAACATTCACAGCAAAATGAAGCGCCTTGGCTTAGTGCTGTTTAATAGAGCAGTATTCAGTAGTTATTTTTTATTCCTAATCACTAACGTAATTCGTTGTAACTTCTCATGAATTACGAATAAGGGCAGAAAGTGAGAAATTAGAACGAAACAATTCCATAGAGACGATAGTAGTTTTTCTGGAGCAATAAACCAAACGCCACGTCGAATCATTCACTAATGAGCTAAGAACCTTCACTCTCGTATGTTGTCGTCTTACACTAAAGCAACATTGCATCGCCATCTTATGCAGAGTTAGTTCGCCCTTCTTTCCTATGAAAATTACTCTCCTTTACACGTATATTTACAGTTTACTTGCTTCATATGTACAGGCATGTAAATAGCTTTGATGACACAGCTTTGCGTTTTGAACGGATCTTAATGTCACGTGTCCCTATACGTCTTTTACCACTGCTAATCTATATCACCGGTTTTCAGAGTTACAAACTGTACTTCTTGTGTACTTTACTTAAAAGGCCTGCATGCGTTTTGCACGTAAGCATTATTTAAGCTTTAATCTGATGTTGTTCTTGCTTCTTTCATTGCATAGGTTTGTAGGTCACAACTTCGAAGAAAACTCACACATATGAATGCGTGAATCGCAAGCGAATGCTGATTTTTTGCCCAATCGAAATGAAACGTTAGAAAACGACCACTTAATGTCTTACATCACAATCAATGCTTGGCCATTAGATTCCTGACTCACCTTCTCGTTTTGTGTTTGAGAACTTTCGCAATTTTACCTCTGTCGATACTTGCGCTATCGAATGACGAAATCACTTGGAGAAAATAAACTGATGTCAATGGGATTTTTTTTAAAGATTGTTGTCAATATTAGTTACTCATTAATTTATTAAAAAAGGAATATTAAGATTTTTTCGACTTACAGTAGGGTGATGGAGAAAAATGTTTCTATCAGTCGTACAGTTTATGTTTTTCCTTGTCAACAAGCCTACGACCACATGCATCATGACGACATTATGTAGCTGGCTGGTCGGTTTGGTACAAAAAACGGCAGAATAGCTGGTGCTTTATTGTTGGTTATGCGTAGCCTATCACTATGAAATTCGTACAGTAGTAGTAGCGGATTTCTGAGCGTCGTGATATAGTACACGGTGGTTGCGGTAGGTTGCTGACATAGATTTCATTCTAACACAACAATTTCCTTCCCGCTAGAAATAGTTTAGCTTACCCGTGATAAAGAAAAAAAGTGTACTTTGCGAAGCAAAGTGAACTATAGCCAACTAATACGATTAGCGGTATTAAAGTTATAGGAGCAACGGCGCTTAATTCAAGATAATATTGTGTGAATAGGACCAAAAGAAAACGAAAAAGATTGGCATAAGTAAAAGTATGAATAAAACAAATAGTAGTGATCATTTTTTATGCACTGCCTATTGTTTTTTCATGGCAGTATATGATGTTAAAGATAACAATTATGCTTGAATATTTGGAAACTACGGACAGCACGTGTCTATGGTGGGGATCGAACATGCTATTACCCTTTCCGGGGTCTGATGCGTTCACCACCGCACCACGCGGGTCCTTCGTTTCGCCTTTCTCTTAGTTGTTTGATCACTCTATAGGTGCTATCTGCAATAACCCATAAACGGGATTGATATGGAGAGCACAACTCGGCATTGAACTCACATAAGGTGAATCTGTAATACAAATCACAATGTTCGATCTCCATCGCAGACATCTGTGGTCCGAAGTTTTGTGAATATCAGAGCATCATTGCGGTTATAAATAGTAGTTTTTGTCATTCTAATGCGCTTCGACCGAAGGCGTCGAATGATTCCGTACCGGTTTCGAAGAATTCGCACTTTATAAGTGAATCGTGTTTTCGGATTTCGACGCTTGGCGAATTTTACCTTTTCGTTGAAGAAATTTGGAGTCTATTAGTTTTTAGGTGTTCTGTATACTAAACGTAAATCACTACGTCTCATTTTTTGCACTCTCTACAAAGGCAGGATTTGACAACAATACATTCACCTATTCTATAATTGAATGATGCTAACCTATTCGGTATTATAACTGGATCAATTTGAAGTAGAAAAGAAGAAGAAAACTGAACAATTGTGCAGTTAGGATTTACTGAATAGAGTTTGGACTCATTAAAGAATCCATAAGATATATTTTTAAAATAATTGCAATTTGGCAAGTGGAATATAACTGGAGAAATAATAAAAATTCTTAGTAGGTATTTGGATGTCCATCATGTCGTCGCCATGAGTGAGGTGTGTTTCATGGAATTACAGATGCAGAATGATTACCGTTGACTAAAAATTGAGGATAATATTTATTTGCTCGCGTGTTCTGCCTTGGATCAATTCGTTTTCTGAAAT
Organism: Angiostrongylus cantonensis; assembly: GCA_009735665.1. Lineage (NCBI taxonomy): Eukaryota > Metazoa > Nematoda > Chromadorea > Rhabditida > Metastrongylidae > Angiostrongylus > Angiostrongylus cantonensis. Next base: position 303,425 of record MQTX01000219.1, on the reverse strand, counting down.
GACATTTTAAAACTTTATGCTTTTCTATTTTTAAAATCGGTCATCTTATCCAACTTCTAACTTGTTCTCAGTATATGTTAGGCCACCATACGTGTCGAGAGCGTCACTCCATACAGGCCTATACTATAGTGATCTGTAGAAAGTTCGTAAAATCGTACTTAGTGCTGAAAGAAGTGAGCAACAATGAGGCAATACTACGGTTTGCGATACGATTCATGAACAGTCATCTCTACAGTGACTTTATACTAGTATCTTTTTCCTTCGTCAGTGTTTTCGCCCTATTCACTCCTTTCCTTTTAATTTTAAGTTTAGCGAATTCCTAGAGTTTTCCAATTCATTCTTGTCTCATTTCATTCCTCACATTTATTTTTCACATTTTTAGGTGAATTGAATCAAATGGTGCCGCGTTCGCAGACGGATACATCGCGTGAGAGCCTTGAGGCTTCGATAACGTTCATGAATGGCAACAGCATCGAACAGGTCAAAGTTAAGCTCAATGCTTTACAGTTTATCCAAAGCTGCTCTTTGGTGAAGGATTTTCGACTATGATCAGTTTTTTTTTTCGTATTCTTGATGGGACAATATGTTCTCCTTCATGCTTTTAACTATAAATGTAGGGAAAGCAGGATATTATGAATTCTGAAATTTAAAAAGGAAAAATGATCGTTCACGTTCATTAGTGTTTGGTAGTTTAGCTTAGAAGAACTGGAATACTGTAAACTATTCAGAGCAACGAATTGAATATGTCGGACGATAATATGGAGAGCTATTCAACACCGACTGGAAGTTCGTCACAACTGGATTCAAGGCAAGTTTCTAACCTCATGTCGTTCGCTCGCCTTTCCACTATAGACAAAATCGCCTCCCATCATTGCACTCGCGCCTTATCCTATTGACAAGCTGAGTTCTGTTCTGTCCACTAAAGCTGTAATTAATTGACCACAAATTTGCAAAATGAGCTCTTTCCTATCCTAATTTTTGAGAATTTATATCAGAATTTGGGGAAACTCTGTTAGCACTTTTTCATTCTGGGTCGTTATAAAAAGAAATACCTTCACCATAAAAAGACAGTGCTCTTCAAGATTCGAAGAAACCTTTGTCTCTTGTTTTCTTATCGGTGGCTCTACTTTCTCCGGAATGATATTGTAAAATCTGTACGTCTGTTTTTAAGCGTTTTCTAGTATCTGTAGCAAAGCTTTCTCACAGTAAAAAAAGAACTTCTGCTGTTGATTTAGTTTAATTGTTCTGGCGTAGTAGAATGAGGAGTGGATGGTACGTTTTTGTTCACGGTGCACAAGCATTACTACCACAGATCACAACGAGTCGCATTCGCCTCAAACATCTGCTTGTTGGTGCGCCGAATAATTTCTTTCACAAGTTTGCTTCGAATAGTTATCAGCTAAAACTAATCTAATGGTCCGCTATGCTTTGTTTTGTTGGAACGACCAATCTTTTACAGCGGAAATACCTGATTTGACAATTTTATTTTCACAAAAGCACGTTCTTTGGTTTTAACGTCCACATAAAATTTACTGGATACTTCAGACATTCCTGCTTTTGTCCACAACTACGTGAAATTCGTCTTTTGCTTATCCTTCTCATTTTAACATCCGGCAACTATAGGCGGATGTGTTGAGTAAATTTCGTAGGATTCCACTATCCCTTCCTGATCAGTTTCTTGATGGTAGACTTCACTCTTTTCATGATTTTCTGCACGATGCTCTAATGTGACTGCATGCAGTTTCGTATTAAGAGGAATTTTTTAACGTAATTTCTCCGATATTTCAGTAGACGATATTACACCTTGCTTGATACTTGATACTTAAACGGTCCTCACTAATTGTGCTGCCTCCACACAATCACCATTTTTCGGAGGTTTACTGGTTAAGCCATTGTTGCTCCCTGGAATCCCGAGGTCAGCCAGGCCAAAGTCTGTCCCAGGTCTTCGCCACTACAGGCGGCTGCAGCCCTTGTTGTGTATCAGAGGGAGATTCGCCATCTAGCGACTAGTTTGATACCAGTACGGTGGTGGATCCTAGTATTGGTTTACTCTTACCTGAGCCTTCTAATGAAAAAGCCGGGCTCTTCAACTCAGGTAACTGTACTAAGGGGATAAATTCCCCCGCTGTTCATCGAAACTCAACACATAGGACCTAGCGAATATATATATATATGTACGTCGTTTTCTTTCTTAGCAATCGCGAAGCCGTTAAACAGCATACGTTTACTTCCATAGAATAAGAATAACAGACATACAACACAGCCGTAGATGACGTTTTAGCAGAATCGCCTTCTTCAGAGCCGTATTTTGGCATCCTGTGCGAGGATAGTGACTTTTATGTCAAAATCGTCTCCGCTATGCTTTTGTATCCTACGCCTCTCTAGTGTCGTACCTTGTCCTGCTTTTCGTTTGCCATCTAGGTGTTTTTTTATGCGGATACATAAAGGTCTGCCCGTTTCGCCATATATTCGTCTCCGCAATCATTACAAGAGACTAAGGACGCATAGGATACAAAAGCATAGCGGAGACAATTTTGATATTAAAGTCACTATCCTCGCATAGGATGCCAAAACACGAACGCGTGAAATTCCTGAGAGTTTTCGTATAAATGCCAATAACCTTAAAATGAACAGCAGGGAGGAATGCCCCGAGATCACACATGATCTCGCTCCGTACCTTCGTATCGATAGTTGATGTGGGGTGGTGCAGTCGTCAACCATATGCGATGTTGATCATCGACTCTTCCTCACTGGAAGGCACGTAGAAAAAACGGTGGCCTTTTTGAGAAGCTGTTGACCGTGTGAGTACCATTTAGATTCTCATCTTTCTGTATGTGTTATTGAAGCGTTTGACCTCGTAACTTGCGTTTTAGTGTACCCTTCCATCCTCTGAAGAAGGCGATTCTGCCGAAACGTCAGCTACGATTGTGTTGTATGTGTGTTACTGTATGGGAGTAAACGTATGCTGTTTAACAACCTCGCGATTGCTGAGAAAGAAAACAACGCATTCATAATTCAATGCCGAGGTTAATAGAAAGTCGATGTTGGGAACTATATATATACATATGTGTTATATCATGTGATTTGTCATTGTCTTACCGGCAACCATCTACAGGAGCCACTCTTGTTATATGTGACATAACGCATCAGTGGATGATTTGCGAACAACAAAAAATGACTGAGTAGTCCTTAGTTTTCACCGCCATGTGGCAGTATTTCATTTCAGCACAATGATTGCTAATACAACGCAATTCAGCATTGGATACAATGCCATCGTACATAGAATCTGTAGTCGATCGCAGTAATACCATGTTCTGCTTATTGCTGCTTCTGGTAAGCGCTTTTGTTTTCAGTCAACAACCCTCATCTGACATCCAAGACACTCTGCACCAGCTCAGTATTCACAACAATGGAAAGCGACTAATGGTCTGATTTTGAAATCTACAGCATACCAATATCTTCATTAGGTTTCAGACACCATAGTAAAACCAACATTCCTCATTGTTATTGGCATCGCATTTCAGATCATCTTTTATTCACCATTTATGTTTTCCATCCCTCACTGATGTTTCATTGCACTCATCATAGCACCGTTTTCGTGAGATTCCTTCCGTTTCTTCCAATATTCCTATTGTTGTTTTGAATTAATATGAATTATGGGGGAAATCGTGGGTGCCCTATGACTCTAAAACGAGTTTTGAAACGCTCCCTAACCACACCTATTCACCATGGTTTGGCCACAAATCACTGAATGATTACGCATAACGCACCACCTATGCAGTTTCTTCATAAAGCCAAGTTTTTATTTCAGCGAAATATTAACTGGGAAAACTTTCACCACATGACTCACGGCCAAACCCATAATTTTTCGTTCGCTGCTTTCGTTCCGTTCTGCAAACAATCAGCGCATTTTATTGTTTCGTTCTTGTTCTTCACGTGGTTCATATCCTTCAGAAAAATTATACAATGCTGAAAGTTGTGCCAGATTCCCAAAAATGTCTCAGTAAGGAGAGTCGCTCATTTCTAGCACAAATCGGTGGCATGATGAACAACTCACGTGTGGTGAGTGGTTAAATATTCTTGAACAACAATATCAGAATATTAATTCCAAGGACTTTCCACTCGTTGGACCGTTTTAGGACACTTTTCCAATCTAAGGGATGCAAATGCAATTAAACCATTAGGTACTATTTAATGTTTTCAGTCATGAGTTTTTAAGGAAGTGGTAGTCGAGAAGCTTCTTCGAGAAAACCAAAGACTCCAGAACGAACTTGAGGAAGCAAGAGCATATGTCGATCAAGTTGATGTTGAAGCCGAACAAGTAAACAACTTAAATTATTAAGAATGTCAAAAGTTTGAAAGGCTAGAAACTCAATCTTTACTTTTTATTTGCTGCCTACTATAATTTTTCACGGTAGAGTATTATGCGAAATGCAACCACAGTGATGCTGAGAAATTTGCAAAATCTCCGGACCGCAGGTGTCTGCACTGAGGAACGAACGCGGCATTACCCTTTCCAGGGGTCAACGCGTTCACCCCCCCACCATGTGCGTCATTCGTTATTCTTGTCTCTCAGCTAGTTCTATCCGCAGATCAATCCCTTTGACGGGTGATTGTTGATGGTGCTAATCGATAGAACTAGTTGAGAGACTGGCGAAACAAGGGACCAGCATGGTGTGGTGGCGAACGCGTTAGCCCTCGGAAGGGGTAATAGCGCGTTCGTTCCCCACCTCAGACACATACTAGAAACTTATTTTTCGCTTTAAAACCTATGTTTTCCACCTTTGATGGTGAAGGAGGTAACGACTGCAGCTTCTGGGACCCTTTCTAAAGTCATGTGTGCTAATCAATCAACCATACAGTCACACAGTGCATTACAGTCACATACACGTATGACACCAAAGGGTATTGGTGTAACCTGAGGCAAGCATAACTAGGCCACATTAGAACTCGGTTTTAAACCATTATATTTTTTATAGTACCGAAGCCACGAAACTAACACCAGATTCCTCATTAATGCTCGCAGCGTTGCCTTGTTTATGAAACGAAACATATATATTTTTTTAGGAACCGTGTAGGAAGTTAGTGCCCCGACAATACGTAAGCGTGTCGAGATTATGGTAGAGCATTCTTGAAAGATTGATGAGTACCACTGGCATTTTTACTACATACGATATTTAAAAAAAACCCATGACACCAGTTTTAGGCTTACTCTATTACAGCAGTACAGTGAACTGTCTTCGGAAATAGTAGAGTTGTGCGACTTGGTGGAGAAAAAGGATCATGAATTGATAGCATTGAAAGAAAAGTTATCTGAAGTCAACAGATTAGTCGAGAAGAACAACGACGTTATGGATCATCAGAAACAGACCATGGCACGACAAACAGGGGTTATTGAATCATTAAGGCTAGTCTATTTTTCCATTTATAAATTAAGAAAGTTCCTTTTTTGGCTGAGAATAAGCATTTTAAGGGACGAACTGGATAGCGAGAGGGACAAATCAGCACACCTTATCAAAGAAAAAGAGGCACTGCAGGAGGAGTTGAATTCGATCAGAAAGGCAGTAGAAACAGAGAAAGGCGACGCTTTAGCTAAAGTTTGCTTAAACTCTAAAAGTGTCTAACGTGATTACTAAGGCATAATATGTGAACTTCCGGTAGATTTTACAGGATGTCTTGCTATCAATCGAAATTGAAGATATGCAGCGTGAACTCGAAAAACAGAAGGAGATACTGGCCAGTACAAGTATTGCACAAATAGTCGATCGAGTTCGTTAATTAGACTGTAACATGTTTTCGGTCCGAATTAGATACATAACTAAATTGTAGTTGAATTAGATCTTCGTGCTCACTCGATGCATTACATTCATTAACGTGTCTGTGAGGAAGGTGCAAGCTTTTACTGCATTAACCCAGTGGCTTCGAATTTCATTAAAAAAGAACGACAGACGGCAGACCTATGTGTTTTGTGATATGATTTTAAAAATTTATAAAGTTTCACACAGTCATCTAATGAATAAGGTGTTATTCAGTGGGAACGACGTGTTCTCAGTTTGGAAGACGAGGTACGGGAGCGCGACATACTAATCCACACCCAGCAAGGCCTTATCAATGTTCTTAAACGGAACATGAGAGAAAATAGCGGTGAGTTCTCACATTCTCAGTGATTGTTCATCTTAACGATCTCCTATTAAGACGATTTTCATCCTCATTTCTTCGTCCCTTTACATATCTGTTCTTGATTTCCTAAACTGTCGAGCTTACTTTTGAAGTTAAATGAAGTGCGTACCACACAATTTAAGGCCCGATAACTAATTTTCTTGTAAATGTTATTATTTTCTGGTCTCCTACATAGTGGCGGTAGTACGGACTCGTTCCAAACACCTGAGAATAACCCGTCACCAGGATTTTCTGTTGTCGATTATATTCTGAGGTAAATATTATCACAATTGTGAGTATCAGCTTAATAAGTTTCTCTGTTAAGTGATGTGAATAGTCAACTGGCAAACGTCTATGCTATTGCCCGTATTCTTGATCTCTCGTCTCAGGAACTCGATTATCTAGAAAAAAGTCTTGAAAGCAAGCAAAGCAGACGATATATTTATTGACTGGTTTGCTGTTAAGTAACGTTATAAAATACATAGTTTGTTCTTTTGTTGTTATTAAGCGCTGTAGATTCCAGATACCTCATCGGGTATAATTTTGATGAGCTGGTTGAGGTATATGTACACCTTTTACTCTGTACCCACGCCAATTTTTGACCATTAATATTCGTAAGAATAGATGAGCAGAGCTTATATTGTTTTAGTTAAGTGGTTTAGCGCTATTACAAATATTTACCCTGGAAATGACGCATGTTCTCACTACGTGCGAACGATTGTGATGAGAATAAACTCTTACTGAATTCTCTTGAACTTGTTACAGTTAAAAGTAATCCAGTACCTTGTAGTTGGCCATAAGAATCTGAATCTCATATGTGAAGGAGATTTCTATTAATGATAACCTTTACCTAGCAGTGTACAAAAAACAGAAAGCGCGAAACATAAAAAGGACCGAATAACAAAACAATTAATGGTGTCATAATTCTAAGATGTTTTTATGCCTCCTCCTAATTGCTCACACCACTTCAGCCGATGAATTTTGTGTGGTTGAAAACTCATAAGGAGTAAAAACGTTCAATACTAGATCGGTCACCATACAGCAGTTGAGAAATGAATTCAGTCCAAATTCATAAAGACGCAGATTCAATAAATATTCCATGCTTTGTCATGTAACGAAGTACTATTTATTTATGTTGAGTGCAGAGCTAGCTTCTGCATGTTCGCAGTTCCTTGGCATTACAACTCTCACTGGTTGCTTATGATGAAGGTTCATGGTAGCATCGACAATCGAGTTTGCTGAAATTAGATCTCATTTTACGTCACTAACAATTTGAACCATTTCTTGCAAGTGGAATAAAAATGAAAATGAGCTCCCGCATACCAGTACGAGGTAAGAATCTATATTTCTGCAATTACTCCAATCTATTAAATGGCGCATTTAGCGCAGTGGCTAAAAGTTCTCTGCAATACACGTAGATTCCGCCACGCCCACGAGCTTCATACGCCCTTCATCCGCGGAAAAGTTGCTACCGGACTTGTCTGGGAGAATAGTATCACCGACCTGATACACCGGTACACCACCGTAAGTCACCGTACAGGCCAAAAATGCATTAAATCACCTGGAACGATGCTTGGTGAAGTCAAATGCATTTCGCATCCCTCAGGGGTGGATCAATGCTATTACCCTTTCATTTTTTCACTCCAATCTCACTAATTAACCAAAAAGTATAGGAATTCTTTAGTATTTTACTTTCATGAGAGCAGCTCGTTAAATGAAGGAGAACAGAGTGGAAAATGTTGCAAGGGTTGAAATCCATAACATCTCTATGCGTGTGTGACGAAGCGAATTGTATACCAATATGGCAATATATTGACTCAAAGGACCACTTTGCATGTTACTTGTTATTACATCTGGAAGTTTCCAGCCCAGAGACGGCTACAGAAAACGCGAAGCGTTTCCTTAGCAACAATAGACCAAGAATGTGGGTATGTTTCAATGCACCATTCCTGCTTTCAAAATGAACTCTAACGGCGTTATTCGCTAAACTTACACGACTTTCCTCGTCTACCAGTGTATACGGGAGGTGGCGGAACCATTGCGTATTCCGGCAAAAGCAAACGGAGACACGGATATGCTCTAACGGCGGCGTCACGCATTGGAAAGACATACCTAAGAATAGATTTTGTGAAAATAAGATAAATGGAAAAATAAGAAAGAAAAAATAAATAAAAAGCCATCTGACTGTCACAGGAAATACGGAACGATTATTGTACGTTTAGAAATACGAGGATACTGTTACATACCATATTGTTAGCATGGGATGAAGGAAAGCTACAATAAGCGGCAGAATGATGAAAGACAATTCCAGAGCGATCAAAATGCACTGAAAATTAAAAGATTTAACTAAACACAGAATTTCGAAATTCAATAAAACGTATGAGGTAGGGATTTTGCTGAATGTTAATTCAAGTGCTCAATTTGCTAGTATCGATTCAGCTACTTTATTATTATTCATTTGATCTGTTAGACGAGGTTAAGCGTGACATATTCCTTAGGGATTTTCTTTTCATCGTGAAAATTGTGCAAGCAATGTCCTTTTCCTAAATCCTAAATCTAAATCAAAACCAAACACTCCACTAGGCGCGCACAGGATGCAGGAATATAACGCAGAAGATTTTGAAGTAGGAATTACTATCCTCACGCACGAATCGAAAACATCAGCGCATAAAACTCTTGAGGCGTTTTGGACCAATTCCAAATATCCAAAAATGAACCGCAAGGATGAGTGTCTTGTCATCACGCGTGACCTGGCGCCGTACCTCAGGCTAATCCAATGTCCTGACACAGGCACAGTCCTCGCCCACGTAGTACTTTGTGCGGCTGCTATCCAACAACTAACTTTACAACAAATAAACGGTAGTTGTTTAAATAAAGCTGTTTCTTATGCGAATACAAATTTATTTGTTAAGTTTCATCTTCTAGGGTTATGAAAGTGTTTGGTAGAGTAGATCGCATCTCAATTTGAGATTTTCAGGCTCTGAAAAAAGCGAAACCGCCGAAACGTCAGCTATTGTATCCTAATAAATTCTATAATAACAACCTCGTGTCTGCTTATTGAAATAAAACATCGATTTATCAATCAATGCTGAGGTTAACAGAAAGTCGGTCTTGGGAATGTCCTTTTCTCTTACTATTTATCATCGTCATTCAGTACATCCTTGAAAAGTAGCAGGTGCGAAGTCTAGTACAACGCATTCACGGCGACATGAATTGAACGTAATGTAAACGAGGCCGAACTGAGTACCATCTTTCAGCCTTACATGACCATGTGTGCTAGCTCATAGAAAACTCTTTTAATTGAAATAAAAACCATTGAAACGCAAATATAAATGTTTGCCAATAGGTATAGCAAACCTATCACAACATTCTAGTCTTCTGGAGCTCACAATTCGTTGTCACTAGCTTTTTTTCGTGGACACTCCTATCCATATAGCAACGAAGCCAATGAGCAAACGAGATATCGGCGATCAGTAAAATATGACGTTAACTCTCCATATGCGATCGAATACGTTGTTGACTTCGAAAGCTTTGCTTTACAAAGATTGGTATGTTGAGAAATGAGCAAAACTCGGAACCTTAGGTGGGCTTCCAACCTGCGATTACAATCTGAAATTGCAGGTGAAATCATAATGCTTTATCTTTCATTATTTATCCTCATCTTTGATCTTTCAACTTCTACTGTTTATCTCAGCATAATATATGATTATATATCACGTCGTACCCTGTTGTGGAAAAATAATAGGCAGTAAGTAGGGGTTGAAACACTACTTTACAGATTTGAAATTTCTTTTATTGCATCGACAATTTTAGCTTTAGCTTAAAAAATTAAAACAAGGATAACGTTTGGGAAAACATACACATATTTATAGTGACAAGCAAAGATTCCCAAATAAATATGTCAAAACGTTATGTCGAAGAGCATAGTAGCTATTGAGATATTATCGCCAGTTGTATTTTTTGTTTCCAGTCATTCCTCTTGTCTGGCGAAAACACAACACTCGGCTACATTGGCCCACTAACTTTGTTAAATCATAGCTCCACAAAGATATGAAGATGGGCATGAAAAAAGACATAGTCTTCTAAGATGCGGACCTCAAATGGAACTGTCGTAATCCTTCATTTGATTATCGTTATTTTGCAATTTGCAAGCTATTCATGAAGTTTCTCCATGACACACGGTCTTTATCAACAATTTTCGATGGAAGAGCCCTTTAACAACTAACCTTCTGGCCTATCGGAAAGTCAGGATTCCATACCGGTCTTTCTGAATTCCTTTCAGGATCAATGTTCATTGTAAAAGTTGCTTTAAATTTTATTATGGTGTTCAATTTTTAGTTTTAAATCATAATAGGGAACTCGATCGCAATTTTATTAATAGCAATAGCAGCCTTTAGAATCTGTACATTTTTAAAGGAAGAATACAAGTGTATTCATGGGAAATCAGTTTTTGGAGCAATTAATTCCATGAAGATATTTGGATGTAGCTCTTACGTGGTCCATTCTAGGGTTTTCTTTCGTAGTAAGAATGGAGACCTTTGGACCGTATTGTAATACCCTACCAAGGGTTGGCCCCTTCATCGTGAATGGGAGGTGTTCCTGGGTATCGGATTCTGATGTATAGCGGGGAGATTCATCCCCTGGTAGAGTCTCCCAAGCTGAGAAAGAGTCCGGCGTTTCCATAAGGAAGTCCAGCTAAGAGTAAAACAATACCAGAACCTGTCACCGTCCTGCTACCAAACTAGTCGCATGATGGCAAATCCCTCTCTGATCCACAAGGGGTGCTACTGCGTGTGGTGGTGAAGACCTGAGGCAGACTTTGGCCAGGCTAACCTCGAGATTCCAGGGAACCACAATGGCTTAACCAGAAAATCCCAAAAAAATGGAGATTGTGCTAGAGCCTGCACAGCCAGTGAGGATGGGCCGTTTAAGTATCAAACAAGTAAGTATTGTAATACTCGACGAAAAGTGGATCTTGTCCGGCAACTGAGGTAAGCCAACACAATGGCAGGCATGCAATAAAGCTGTTAAGCCTCTTGCGAAGCCAAATTACATTAAAATATTGGGTTACGAAACTCTGCGTTATACATTAGACTCAATAGGTCAACCACCAACGAATTAGAACTTTTTCCAGACATTTCGACTGCTGTTTCGGTACAGAGATTGCAATAAATCAAATCTTAGCTAAAAATGCCTTCGATGAATTTCGCCGTTTCGAAAAATCCACAATTCTATTCCGCTGGAATACGTAAACTATATCCATTTTCCAAAAGTGTATAGATTCTAGTGCTCATTATTTTGACCGGCAATATTCCGCTTGAGCCTAGTCATAGTGAAAATTACGGTCGTGAACCTCAGCTATTTTTGCACCAAACCAGTGGTAACAAGCAAACAGTTTGTATAAACTGCATGTACCTGCTTGAGAAATTCTGGTTAACAGGATAGGTGACACAGGTAATATGAAGACGAAAAACTCACATCGTCACAAGAATCTGTGACAATATGTCGATAAACTACACAGCATCCTGAGAAAAACAGGGAGAAATGCCACAGTACGGTCTCTGTTGCGAAAACCTCCCTTAGCGATATAGTTAAACAGGCGGCTGCTGTCATTCTGCAATACAGTACGTCATCGGTGGTTTATCTGCAACTAGATAGGAAAACCTAATCGGAAAGACTCTGTCCATTGACTGCAGTCCTAGTCTTTCACAACGTAAGGAAGATCCCATTCTTACAAAGTTAATGCTTCATAAGATTAAAGAATATGCATGGTTGCTTTGATATTATAGCATAACCTGTTCATGTGACGACGAGCGGAAAAACTGGCGACGGCGGCAGAGGCAGCATGGAGTAAAATTAATAGTGTTAGAAGACAGAAAGTGAGATCCGGATCACGAAGTGCCAATAGTATCGAGCACTTGAAAATAAGAATTAAAAAATAAGCCGTCATCGTCAAAGGTACGAGTTAAGAACATTGTGAATGGAGATTGTATCACAATTTGGTGACAACTGTGAAGTAATGTAATATTTTCATAAGCCTACACTAGCCTAATACAAGAAAAATAGCTGTTTATTCAAATAACCTGTAGCGAGATCCGTTCGAAGATTGTATCAGTAGAAAATTTACAGGTATTTCTCACCTGTCCCATTTTCTGTGGCTCCAAGTCGTGATCAAAAGCAGTAAACACGAGAGTAGCTGCAATGCAGACCACTATCAGAGCGCTTTGCCATACCGAACACATAGATGTCCACTGAGATGGTCGATGATTCGGCCTAAACACACTTGCTTTTATTAGCTGTTACTAAACAAAGTGTTTTCGAATACAAAATTGCACAAGACGACAGTGAATACCACATTGATACGACTGTTTCGCAATCAGCTGTTATCCGACCACCTCTTGATGAAAATGCAGAACTGGCGTAGAGAAACTAATCGATACTATGCTAGCTAGCAACGAATAATTCGAAAGAGTAACGGAGTGAGAGAGGATTTAACTCACTTCATTTGAGTCATAGCTTGGATTGCTACGATGAAAACTGCCATCGCACCGTGAATGTAACAGAAGAGCAACGGGAACTCGTGTTGCTTGCACGTTAATGTAGTGACCTGTATTGTGTTATTGTATTAAGAGGCATTCCAATAAGAATTCATGAGTTTCAGTCCGTTCAACCTTAGTTTTAGAGAATAAAAACATATTGATAGCATCTGAGGTGAAGATCTCGCAGAAACCTTTCTACAAATTTTGGTTTTATTTTGTAAACCAGCCGATGAAAATGGCAACGACGATGTGGATCGTAACAATATCAATGATATCTGTCTATGTATAGCAAGTTTTCTCCTCATATGAAATCTAAGAAGAACCCGCATACTCGATACAGTGAATCGTCCATGATTTATTTTATCAGCATTAGATATAGTTTGGTTCTCAAATTTCTCCTATTTTTCTTCATCGCAAAATCTTTGCTCATTTAGCACTTAATTCTTTACTAGAGGTTGACCAGTGTGTGCTTCATATATGTGAACGGTAGAGAGACTTTTGAGCTATTCCTTAGTCATTAAGTCAGAAAAAGTCTGTAAGTCAAAAAAAAAGTAAGAACATAAACTAAAAAGAGACAATGGTTTTGCAAAATAGGAAAAATAGTAGACGATTTTCAACTAATACCCAAAAAATATGGCAAAAGGTGCCATTTTATGATGCAACAAAAATAAAACGAAACGATTACCATAGTGATACACGGCTTATACATAGACACTCCGAAGAACAAATTTCTGGCAAGCTGGTAACCAGCTAGCAGCACGAAGTTGAACGAGATTGACGCCTGAATTGAATTTACATTACCAAGCTGACCAATGATGAAATTTTGATGCTCATAAATAAACAATCCTTATATGCTGACAATTACTTTTATAAGGCAGTTGTTATAGTTGAACTGTAACAACGGGTTTCATAACAATCTTTAAACAATAGCTTTCAAGATGGACTTCAGAAAACTAAATAGAGGTGTTCTAGACAATACTCACAAGCGTTCGTCGCTGTGGATATGGTACTGGAATAGCATTATGAGTGATGACGGTCATAATACAGTTGGCGATTAGCGTAAGCACAGCCAAAACGATTTCCAGTATATGTAAAACCCTATGAGATAACTACCAATATTCAAAGGTGAACTTTAAAGGCTTCAAAAGTAACTTCACATGAAAACACGATCTTTTACTGTACCAGCTAACAATTCTTCTTCCTTACCAAATATGCGGTTCAATAAGGTTGACAGTACATTTCGAAAAGTCATCTTCGGCCCGCATTATTGTCGCTCTGCCTCGCTCATATTAAATTTCATTCCATTAAGAATTAAACGACATCTCTAGAATTGTGCTGAGAATTGTACTGCAAGCAAGGATTCGCTTCAATGGCAAAAAATCAGAATTGTACACAAGACAGTAGCAAAAATTGGAAAGTTTCGCAGGAAATTTTTATTTCCAGCATCTTTTTAATACTATTATGATATTCCTTATTGTGTGGTATCCCCGTGACAATAAAAGGAACTTATGCAAACTTCTTCATTTGACTATTCACTGGAAGTAGTCAAGTGCAAACCGTAAATGAAAAGTTGCATCCGAGATTTGCTACAGTAATTCATAACAGTATTTTAAAATAGAATTGTAGTTCGAATCTGCACCTAAAATTGCCTAACTTTCGTCATCTAATTTGATTACTTGATAACACCATATGGTAGTAAACCACTACGTGGTTGGACAAAGTTACAGCCTTAATTGCGAAAAATATTCCTAACTAATGGCTTTTCCAACATCTCATTGGGACACAGTGATCATCACGGTCATAAAGAAATTCTTTGTTTGAAGAAGAGAACAGGCATGGAGAGTATCTACTGTTCTTCAAGAAATACTAAACATTCATTAAGATACGTTTCATCAGCTTAAATCTGCTTTAAGTGCATCGAAAAGCGTTAGCGGTAGTACCGCTCTAGCATTGACGAAAATTATGAGTATCTAAAGCTGTATGGTTGCGAAAACATAGTTTGTAATAGCAATCAGTAGTTAATCAGGCGAGTATTGACGTTGGTCGGAGCGATGGGAAGACTGAGTCGGCCAGAGAAGCTAACTAGTGCAAAAAGCCAGACGGGCCGACGGCATTTCCTGCCTCCTCCGTCAATGTGACGACACAAAGATGACACGCCATCCACAGCATACTAAGTTGCGTTTCTAAGTAGGTTAGCGTGAGTGTTATTTGCACTATAAGAATTTCAAATCCATTTTGCACAGTTTACCTGAAGGAAAAGACAGAGCAGATTAACTTGGTGGTGTGCAGTGTTCTGCAATGGGTCGATTATGAGTGCATTTTTTAATAGGCGAAAACACATATCGAAATGCTCAGGTGTAATGGTTAGGCCAATTCGCTATAATATACAGCAGTTGCTAGTGGAAAATAAGCTTGCGAGCCAGTTCTTGGCACTGAATAATCACTAGCGCAGCGTAGGATGTTCGACATCATAGGAATTAGCCATCTGGACTTTTCGACATTGTCACAGAGCACAAGATCAAAGTTGGTTAATCAAATCGTTTATAATAACAAGAGTACAGCAGTGAAGATATACCAATATCGAAATAATACAAGCGAAAATATGCCAGTAGGTTCAATAAGTGAGAGTAAGGTCTTGGCGTTGATCTTGGCATCCCTGAGGGATGCGCCATGTATTCGACTTCATTAAGTGTCGTTGGAGGTGATTGAATGCATATCTGGCCTTTACAATTACTTGAGGTAGCCTTCCGATGTTTCGAACCAGTGCTGCTATCCTCTCAGACAAGTCTGGTATCAATTTGCCGACCCCGGAGGGATGGAGGGCTTGGTGAGCCATGGGCGCGGGGATCAATTCCACCTTTGTGTCGCAGTGGCGCCTCCAACCACTGCCGCACACTCGCCCTTATAGGATGGTTAGAAGTGCGAAAATGATATGTTATAGGCGAGTGGCATGATATAATGCGCAAGAGTGATACATTAGGTTGTTCAGAAATAAATGAACATTTTAACTATACTTGCGCACTTGCTCGGCTGGTTGTATGGGCTCCAGCATAGTCTCCATTTTTCGGAATTTTGCTGGATTAGCCAATGCGTTCCCCGGAATGCCAAGGTCAACGCCACCACAGGCAGTCGCACCTCTTGTGCATAAGAGGGAGATATGCCACCACTCTTCCAATTTGATACCAGAACGGTGGGAGGTCCTGGTATCGGCTCACTTTTAGCTGAACTTCCTTATGGAAACGCCGGACTCTTTCTCAGCATGAGAGACCCTACCAGGGGATGAATATCTTCGTTGTACATCGCAGCCTCACACTCAAGAACACCTCCCAGCCACGAAGAGGCGGTAAACCTTTGTGAAGTTTTTAAGGGTATTATTTAAAACGTCTTAGTTTGTTTTAAATAAAACTTTATTAATCAAAATAAAAAAGCATTTGAATCTACACATTTTCGCCAACACGAGCAATAAGGTTATTTATTCCAGCTGCTTAAAGTTCTAGAGTTCTGGGTGCGCTAAATTCGTTGAAGGCATTTTTAGCGTCGTCGTGGTTGGTAGAGCATTTCTCGCGCAGGAAGCTGTTAAGGTGCTTGAAGAAGTACTGGTGGGTCGGCGAGTGGTCTGATGGATACGACGTACGAGACAGAGTTTAACCGTAACCTTTTTACTGGCGTTTCGGCATTGGAAAGCACTGTGGAGCCTGATCGCATTCCAACCATGGCGCTAAACTTCGCCGGTTTTTGTACAGAATTTACCTCTCGTCGCACCTCAAAATTCTATTAAAAAAAGTGTTACTTTCATGACCAAAAATAAGAGCAGACGACGCTTCGAAACGGCCAATTTCATAAAATTGCCGTCTAATTCGTGAGGAACCCACTTAGCTACATTTCTGTCTTGCACATGCGATTCACAGAAGCCGAAATTGTTCGAGCTCACGCCAAGCAGTTCTGAAAGCTCTCGAACAGTTGTTAGAGTGTTTTGATCAAATCAGTGCCTTCATTCCGTCGTCGTCTAGTTCATTGGGGCCTCCGCGGGCATCCTTATCTCCAAGGTCTAAATCACCAGATCGGAGTCTCCAGAGCCATGTTGCAATGCACACGTCTTTTGCAATTCTTCACTTCCAATGCTACAAATATAAAAGAAATGATCACCAAAAGTTTTTTGACACTCCAGTTTTATCTGGCCGCGTTTTTGTTACCATATGATGCCCGGTATAGGACGTTTCGATCAAAGCAAGGAACCGCGATGTTGCTTCTGCAACTATTTGTGAACTGAGCTCCCATTATTGCACAATTCGGGAGTTTATTACGGTACAGATATTCCACCAGAAATGTGAAATTCTGGCATCAAATGAAAAATAGACGTGACTTTCAGTCATCTGAGACGCTGATCACCTTTGTACCATTACGTTTCTTCAAATGATTTCACCTAATCGCGTGCTCAACTTTGAACAAGGGCGACAAAAAAATGTCACTAGCGAGAAGAATACCGCTGGCAATGATAATACAAATAATAACAATAACAATGGTAATAACAATAACAACAATACTAGTGAGATTGTCAAAATATGAAGGTAGAGTTCGTTAGAGAAGCGTTGCATGCAGGGAACCGGAAGTTGAACGATTCACGTTATTCATCGTTATTAGTAATTAAGTAGTTCCGATCGAGGGCCACGCCATTGTCAGATGTGGGAAATCGCAAAAATGCGAAAGTACAGTAGTTCAAAAGCTTTCCCGTTTCATCTCTGGCTTATATGAACTGCACAACTGATGATCAGTGGTTAGTTGCTCATTCTTGCTTATGTTCCTATATGGAATAGAAGTTGAGCACTGTGTGCCTATCTATCGATGAGTTTTCATCCATTAAGACAAACCGACAAAATGTTCCAACCTAAAGTGCGAGTGAACAGCTGCGGAACGGATCGTTGTTGTAAAGAATTTCTAAAGTTACATCAGCTTCATTAAAGTTATATTTCGCAATATACCTTGCCATTAAAAAGAGTAGGCAGTAAACAAAAACGGTTAAGATTGTGATTATAACTTACCTATTTACTTATGGGGGCGTGTGGCGCACTGGTTGGAGATGCCATTGAGACACACACGTAGAACTTGATACCCGCACCCATGGCTCACCAAACCTTCGATCCCTCTGGGGTTGGCAAATTGGCACCAGACTTGTCTGGGAGGATAGCAGCACTGGCTCGATACATCGGTGGGCCACGGCGAGTTATTGTATAGGCCAGATAGGCATTCAATCACCTCCGAACGATGCTTAATGAAGTCGAATGCATGGCGCGTTCCTCGGGGTATGATCAACGCGGAGAGCTTTACCCTTTATCGTTTTACCTACTTAATTGGAAAGTTGGATTCCCGTCCTCATTGGTTGCGTGGGCACCAGCACCGCAGGCATTCGTCGCCTTAGTGGATCAGAGAGAGATTTGCCACCATGCGACTTTGATACCAGAACGGTAATAGACCCTACTATTTGTTTACTCTTAGCTAGGCTTCCTAATGGAAATGCCGGACTCATTTCTAGTGTGGGAGATTCTTCCAGGTAGATGAACTTTTAAATTGAGCGCAGCAAGCCGACAATCAGGAACACCTTCCAGCCACGATGAGGCGGTAAACCGTTGGGAGGTTTGAATTTTCTTAAAATCTGCAAAATACTAAAGCAAAAAAAATACTCCCAACATAAATACTCAGGCTAGTCCCCTTCACATGTTGCTCAGGTCTGCATCAGTTCACCTATTCGTTTCGCTGTCCCGCTACCGCCCTCTATGGACGTGTCTCTACGCGTATTTGGCTGTCGTTTCTGAACTTCAATTCGATTCCAGGTTTGAGTTTAGCTGACTAACGAGTGTAACGAGCAATGAAATCACATCGTCTTAGTGGTCGCTTTCGTAGTTTTTTCATTCTCTCAAGATCCACTCCGTTGTTCTGTTCGTCCACCTGTAGTCGTCTCATTATGCTAACTGCTCATCGATGCATGTTTACAGGGTGTATACCACTGGATCTCGAATGGTGGGTATTCTTGAAAGATGTGAACTACGAACATTGACTTGATATTGCAGAAGCACCTAGATTTTCTAAATTGTCTCTACGCTGCATCGCTGCCTAATACAGAGTCTTAGCATAATACGAAAACGTTGCTGTTGGGGATTCACTGTCTTATAAACAAGGCATGTCATGTTGAATTTTTGTGCCGGCTTGTTGCGGTCGATGTGAAAATGAAGTTGTTATGAAAATGCGGAGTCGAGACTCGAAGAAAGCCCTCTATATCCTCACAACAGTTTACCACCTCATCGTGCTTGGGAGGTGTTTTTGGGTGTCGGCTTGCGATGTACAGCGGGGGGATTCGTCACCCCGGCAGGGTCTCCCGAGCTGTGGAGAAGTCCGGCGTTCCCATTAAGAAGCCTAACTAGGAGTAAACCAATACCAGGGTCCACCACCGTCCTGGTATCATAGGCGCGTGGTGGCAAATCCTCCTCCGATCCATAAGGGCTGCGACTGCCCGACGTGGTGACGACCTGGGGCAGACTTTGGCTAGGCTGTCCTCGGGGTTCCAGGAAACCACAATGGCTTAACCAGCAAATTTCCGAAAAACGGTGATTATGCTGGAACCCCGCACTACTGGTGAGGGCTGGCCGTTCAAATATCAAGTATAAAGTATCGGGTAATGAGACATACCTGCCTGCGATTCATTCATTCGTTGACGCATATAGTTTCCACAGATTTTCGCCATATTACTCTCTCATAAGGCACATGTGCTTGTTCATTCTTTAGATATTTTCGCAAGATTTTTGTCATTACTAAAAGGGCCGTTTCTTGTCTATGACGTTGACCGTTGTTGTACCACAGCAACTCATTTGTAGTTTTGTCGACCTTCAGAGTAAATAAAACGAATTTTGTTTGCTGTCCAAGTCCTCACACCAATTATGCCGAGTTTGGATTCTTCTTCAATTAGACCAAAGTAGTACGGATTGAGAGCGCTTCTAATGGTTTCATCAAAAGAGTTTAGTCAGTTAATATTTGCCATTGCCTGTTCCTTTCATTTCTCTCGTCGGTGGATGTTAAGAGTTTCAAGAAAGAGCTGTATTTTCGTTCTGAGGTTGCGATAGCAGATTACTAGACTTCTCATGTAGGATGTGTTCACTTTCTGCTTTACGAACTACGTCATTACCATACTCGTTCCGATGCCTTCGAATGTTTTTCCGAAACAGGCGAATGTTAGAACGTTGTGCAGATGGTATGCTCGGCCTACAACTATAGGCCAAACAATGGTTTAAATATGCTCTATAGGTAGAATCCTTTCGAAATACGGTTTATGTACTGTTTGGTTTTCCAAAACTCTATATCTGTGCGAAAACGAAATCTTCATGATCTGCTATTAAAACACACAAGCAATTCAGGTATCCAGTGGTATTGAAGACCGCTGCAGTCGTCCTTTGTGGTTGGAGCCACACGTGGCACTCTATACAAGTCCGTGTTTATCTTTCGTAGGTGTGTTGTCACAAGTGTTGCGAAAGTACTTGTCTTTCGGAATTTGTAGTTCGGAGCAGATTTTTAATGTATCTGCCTGTTGAGCTGCCTATTTTCGTGATTTCGACCACAACTCAAATTTCATAGCAAAGATTCCAGGTAGTTTCCCTCGACCACCTATTTTAAGGGCTGGACTATAGTTTGTGAAAGGAGAGACCAGTGTAAGACTATCCTGTCTTCAACATCATTCACGATGCCAAGTGATGATTAATCCGTCTTCATCCTTTAGTGCTGATTGCAGAACGTTATGCTCGCATCTTATCGTTATCTCTGCACTACTTTTCGAAGCCGGTATTAACCTTTTTCGCCCGTGCTGATGTAACTCCTGCAGAGATCTCCCGCACCTGGCAATTATTGCCTGCCGTGTGAATTCATTAGGACATTGCTTTGTTCATCGTAACTCCCGCCACCGACTTTCCATTAACCTCGGCATTGATCAAATAATTCTTCGTATCCTTGCTGAGCAAATGCCAGGTGTTATTTCTATTGTTTTTCTCACGAATTAGCTAACGTTTCGGCGCATTTCACCTTCCTCTGAGCCTGGAAGGGTTAAGTTGACAGCAATCTATTCGGCTAAACACCTCCATAACCAAACAAAGAAAATGCTAAACCAAGATTTCAATCACAATGAACACAGCTTTGCACACGCACCGCTTTCTATGAGGCTTCCACTCTGGAGGTCGCGTGGAGACCAACCGCATGGATTTCACATAGAAGCGTAATGTGCCTCTCCCATCAGAATAACAGGCTTGTGTACTGCCTAATATCACGCGTGATAATGAGGCATTCATCCCTGCCGTTCATTTTCGTATTTCAGGAATTAATCCAGAACGCCTCGAGTGTTTTGCGCCCTTGTGTTTTCGACTCCTGTGCGACGATCGTGACGCGTACTTCAAAGTCCTCCCGCTTATGTCTCTGAGTGCTATGCGTGCCTAGTGGGGTATTTGGTTTACGTTTGCCGATTAGGTATTCTTTTATGCAGACACAGAGGGGTCTGTCGGTTTCGCCAATGTACTCGTCTCCGCACGCCTTACAAGAGACCAGATAAACTGCACCCGAACTCATGCAATCACCGTCTCCACTATAAGGGAAAATTGTGCAATTTTGCGTTCCACATAGACGGTCACATGGGTGGTTACGACCTAGCTGGTGTCTTAGATTACTCGGTGGAATTTCATTTGTCGTTACCGAATTCGCTAGACGGGCCCTTCTTAAACAGCGTTTTATAGCTGCACTTACTTCATTTGAAATGAAGGGCAGGATAAACGGGACGTTTGTATCGCTAGAGTTGTCGTTTGGAGGCCTAGCGTTTCCCCTATACCTATCTCGAGCTACAGTTTCTTAGCAATTAGAAATGGCTATTTGCCGTGCCGTGCTGTCAACTTGACCTTTCCAAGCTCTGAGGAAGGCGAAGTCCGCCGAAATGTCAGCTTATTCGTGAATAAAGAAAAAAAACACCTCGCGTCTGCTCAACAAGAATACGAAGAATTGCTTTGTCTGGTTTTTTTGAGTAACACTTTCGTGGTGGAGATGCGTTGCAAGCTACTCAATTAAAGAACTGAGATGTGTTCGATACAGCTTGCAAAGTCCTTCGACGGGTATTTCATATTGATCAGCCCGCCATACCCTGCTGACACGTATGATGACAGAAGAGTTTCGTTTAGAATTTACCATCATGAACGTCCCTTAATTGTTCACCGATTGCAGGAGTTCTATGCCAACTTATGGACCAAAGCTTTGCAAGGAGATGGTGGTAACCAGCTGCACTAGAAAGTGATAGAACAAAGGAGGTGCAGAAAATGCCTTATCTTCTACTTGTCAGGTTGTCATCTATGTCCGCATGAGCTGTGCGGTTATACGATTTATACTCTGGTTAGTAATTAATAATTAAAGTAATGATCTCTTATTACGTAGGTCGGGTACGAAGGGTAGTGCTAGGATTACTAACGGTTATTTTACCACTTTGAAATTAGTATATCCTCAGGCGTCAAGACAGATCAGCGTTTGAGGAAAATGCTTATGTCGTAACTACAGATTAAACAGTATACATGGCAGGTCATAGAGGTGTTGTTCCCATCCGGTTTTCATCTCCTATCGTCTGTTTTCACATTCAGGTTTTCAGATCGTCCCCATGCGGTCTGTCGACTAATTCTATGCCGTTACAGTGACAACTCTAGTCCTAAAAACTTCCAAATTTGAAGACAACAAATTCCATTCAGTTCACAAGTGGGGGCACATAGCCCATTTACCTTTGATGTTTACAAAAATTCACGCCCGACTGGCATTCAAAGTATTATTGTTCAAAGAAAACGGAGGTTTCAGATTCAGCCGAAGCCACATGTTTACTCGAGCGCATTTCTAGATGATGGTTTCATAGCAATGAAATAAATGAAAGGAATCCTGAAATCTACGATATCTAAAGACGAGTAATCTAAATATCTATGCACAGTCCATTGTCACGCAACCTTATGTCGAATGCAATGCTTTCCAGCATGCGCTGCATCGAATCTTACTGCTTACTACTGTAGTAACTTATTGACCCTCAAGAAGCGCTGAAGTAAAACTGAAAAGTGGTTTAAAGATCAGTTCATGCTAACAGCCGCTTCTAAGCGAAACAATGTTTTTTAGCGGTAGCGATTTCTGTGACTAGTCCACTTATCGACTGATTGAACTCGGTTCGCTAGCTCAGATATGACTGAGATGCGCTTTGAAATTAAGACGTAGGATCCAAAACACACAGCAGCGTGCATCAAGACAAATCATTGCAGCCACACTTGTCGTTTCAGCATGGCGATGTGTTCCATAGGGTTGCAATAGCTTTCTTTAGATCGATGAAAGTGAGACAAAGGGATCTTCTTTTGTTTTCGCGATACATCCATGAGTATTATTATCGTGAGGATGTACTCGACAACAGTGAATCCATTTCAAAAGCTTGCTTAATCACATGGCCTTCCTTCTTCTATAGCTTCTTTTGCAAATCCTCTCTGGCATGATTGAAGTGAAGAGTTTACACACGAAAGACAGCGAACAGATTGAGTGGTAGGTGTAGATATCGTGATGTTCGCTTTTTTTGAACTGCGACACAACTTTCCTAGTATCCCGTTCAATATGGGAATGCGTTCCGACTGCCAACGTGTGAAGAAACAGGCCAGTCTATTCACGAGCACTAGAGGTAGGTTGTCCAGAAGTCCAGATCTTATCCGTTTTCGACTAGGTCTTGTTGGATTCTACAGCGGCGAAAGTGAATCTGTATTTCGGAGGAGAGAAATGCTAGGATGGTATATCATACTCCTTCATTTTAAATGAGAGAAGAGAACAGTGCTGCTGATGTGATTCGCGTAGTAACCGCGAACGATTTTCTCCATTGCCATTCTGAAAGCTGTAATTGATCGGTCCGAGGGTTGGAGTCAAACCAGTATTAGTTTTGTAATTGACGAAGTTTCGATGGGGTTCGCGAATGGTTTTTCCAGCCTGTGTAGCTTCGGCCATAGGTGATGTTTTTCTTTCTTTAAGAACAACTTTCACCGCCTTTCTCAACTGTTTTGCAAAGTCAGACGTGAGTTGGCTATTGCATTTGGCTGAGGCGGTTCACGTTTGCGGATCAGATGAGGTGATCCTGGAAACAGAAGCCTCTCGGCGACATTCGAAGTCTCAGCTTCCATAGCTCCAAAGAACCGGTTGCATTTTCGTCGGTGTTATGAGGAGCGGCATCCTTTGGACAGCCCATTAGCGAACACGTTAAAATACAGTTTGTGATGGTTTTGAAACTTCGTTTGTTGGATTTAGAGGTGCGAAACCTTCGATTCACTATGACGTGGTGTATTTCGTTACAGTACTCTCAATTGGGCGACTCCCACGTCTAGGGTTGAGAGTGAAACACAGCGTGAACTAAAACACCCGCTCACCCTACTCGTTCCATTCTAATCCGTGAATCCCAGTGCGACTTTCTTTAAACATTCTTTTGCTTCCAGTCTTATTGTTGGACTTTCTAACAGTGACCTGAAAGATTGTACTGTCTTCTGCTTAAAACATTTTCAAGCCCGTATAGAAGAACAGCTCCACTTGGACTTCGGCATGGGTAGACGTTGGTGAGTAGAAGACGAAGACTGTCGAAGCTGGTCTTGATCAGCATCGCGTCAATCGTTAGCGTTCCATTCAGGTTGTTAATTGTTCGAATGAGTCAATATTCATGGCTAAACTCGTGGATACGAGAGCCCTGATGTCATCGAGTCCTCGATTGTCCCATGTTACAAGAAACAGTTTCTCTATCACCAAGTTCTCTATCTGGAACTCAGATGCAAGCGCGGGTTCATTGTAGGCGCACATCGTCACCTCAGTCCTTCGAAATTCGAACAAACACTAACTTACTAAACAATCGAGGGTAATAGAAAGTTGAACCTGAGAATTTCTATACAATCTGTCAAATGTTATCACTCAATGTTTTGAAAGAGTTGAACTGCAGAGGCTCATGGACATACCGACACTATCATAGATATTAAGAGAAGCTCCATAATCTCAACTTTTAGTGTGAAATAAAACATCTTCCTGGATCCACAAAGTGGTCTACTCGTTTCCCCAATATATTTCTTATCGCCAGCGTTACATGAGACCAAGTGCATTGTACCTGAACTCGTTCAATCCCCGTTTCTATCGTTAGGAGGGATCATGCAGTTTTCTGAGCTGCACAAAAGATCAGAGAGACAGCTGCGAACTAACTGACAGCGTAGAGTAATGGGTGAGTCATTGCGTATTTTTAAGACCACTTTTTCTTAAGCATCTCTTAATAGCACAACGTACTTCAATTACATGCATGCCCTATGGTCGCGCGCACCGTAGGTGGTCTAGAAGTATTTTGGTGTTAGGTAATTGGGTTGGAATAAATTTTAACCACTGGTTCAGGACAAGGTTTAGGAACCACGTTATTCTACCCGTTGGCCCGCCTATACAACTGATAACTGGTCTAATTCTAAATGACGATTGTTTCGTGGACGTAATATCATCTGTTCGAATATGCTTATGTGTTCTAATAAGCCATAAAATACAGGATAAATTGGGTATTCGTCTTTAAGTTGAGAGATAACCAAAGGCTGTTATGAAATCGTTCTATCAGTGTCACTTAGATGGTTAGGACAATATAGAAAGTTTAGAGCAGCTTTTTCATCAGCGTTCTTTGCCTATTGAGGTGTTTACGATGAAATTGAGTGTAGAACAAAGACATTGTTTAGCTCACACCTTTTTGAAGAGCGTGGATGGTCTTCGGTTTTGCAAATGCAACTTGGTATTTTAAGCGAGCGAAACAATGTTTTTTAGCGGTAGCGATTTATGTGACTAGTCCACTTATCGACTGATTGAACTCAGTTCGCTAGCCCAGATATGAACATAGTAGTGAAACGATGACAAAACCAGCTTCATTAATAAGTAAAAGTTGTGGCATTTGAATTCAATGTATACACTTGTTAATAGCTAAATATTAAGTTGATCATAAATTAATGAAGAACGTTTCAATGTCTATTATCAGTGCAAAAGTTTTAGCAGTTTTTGGCACTATGTATTCCCAATATCCCATTACCTGCATTACCATTCTTCCCACTGATTGTCGGATGACTTGACCACACGCCAGCAAACCTTCCATTTCTCAGTGTGGCTTGCAGGAGTATCCCAGTGGATTCTGCCGCGCTAGGAAATCGTTGAGAATCGTATGTCTACCAGGGTTTTCATGAGACGTATGACCATTGTGTCGGTGATCTTCTTGCTCTACTTAAGTCATCACGAGGAATCCAGTCACTAACGACTCTTTCTCAAAAGTTGTCGTTCGTACGCATTCCGTGTCCAGTCCGCTTCATCTTTGACAACCAGGAGTACAGAACGGTGTTTATTGACTTCCAATCGCACGTAGATTGGAGCTTCGGTTACCTTCTCTCACTTGCTTGATACGGGATAACCCTAGCACCGTCCTTTCTACTGAACGTTTTGTAACGCTAAGTGATCTTTCATCCCACTTATGCAGCGACTAGGTTTCTGACGCATTCGTAGAGGCACAAAGCATAGTGGGATCGAAAAGTTGGGCACGGAATAGGATCTTTTTTGGTCTCCACACAAAAGCCTCTGCGCTCTTGATAGCTTCCTGAGCTACTCCCTTCCTCCTCTTCCGTTGAAGGTTCCGTTAAGTGAAAATGGCGCTAACGAAATCAACCCGTTTTTAATGAATTTCGTTTTTTTTTCGTAAGATCTTGTCGAAGAGCAATTTTACCAGACATGTTGTCAAAGTCGGCTGGATTCGTTCCGCTCAATGTTCGGATAACGTTGTCGTGATCAGCTAAGGCAACCACTCCCTCCATCCCTCCAAGGTCGGCAAATTGCTACCAGACCTGTCTGGGAGGATAGCAGCACTGGCTCGATGCATCAGCACGCAACCACGAGTCATTGTGAAGGCCAGATATGCATTCAATCACCTCCAACGATGTTTAATGAAGTCGAATGCACGGCGGATTCCTTCAATAATTGATCAACGCCGAGAGCTTTATCCTTCCTTTTTTAAAGGTTGCGTCTCTCACTATCATTCTGTGATCATTAGCTCATCATTCAAACGTGAGTGAGGTTGATTAAAGTAAACTGCCATTATGTTCATCGATCTTATAGTGTGGCGTGCCTATCGGTGTAATTTTAAGGGCAGTTTAGATCCGCACTGAGATTCGAGACATATAAAGGCGTACATTTTGAAATCAATGCGCATGGTCATGAAATTAAAGAGCCGCGAGTTAGATTTTCACTATTCTCCACATCCCGCCCGATAGCATCTGCAGCGCTCCAAAGGTGGGTCTAGCATCTGCTAACGTGTGACAGAGCACTATTATTACCGTGAGCTTTTAAGTTGGTCTGGAAAAGTGGCTGCGATTTCTGCTAGTATGGACAATGGTTATTTCAATTTAGAACATCGAAGCTCTGTAAATTTTCAGATGGCTACCCGACTTCTACAGCTGGCCTACTAGTTGATAGCCTTCCCAGTCGTTTGTCCAGCATCGTTAAAGCATTTCCCTTCGAAGCTTGAGAAGATTCAGAGGTCTGAATTTTTATAAATTTATAATTCTGACAAGGTTGTTTGCTGTTTGAGTGCAACAATTACTTCAGATCTGATGCATTGGCAAGCGGCGGAGTGAGAGCTATTGTCTGACAGCCTAGATCAACTAACATAATCGTCTCTACTAACACTTGTTTGTTCTTGCTGAACACTTTACTGGAAATAAAGTGTTCTAGATAAAGTAGTGCTGCATTCAGACTGTTAACGTAACACATCAGGAAGTTCTGTAATTTCCTACTTCACTCAGTCTAGGCATGTATACATCCGCCTAGAGACGCTTCGGTTTGACTTAATACGCGAGAACAATGCTATGGTTTCGAACATATGGTGATCGGAAACGTGCGGTTCGTTCTTGGGCTCGTAAAATTGGAAAAGAGCGATGTATTGACACAAGAAAATCGTTGGCTATTCCACGAAAACACATGGTTACCATACAAGGCCTAGCGTAGAGTGGCACTAAGGGTGGAGTAAGCATGAAATGAAGGCGGTTTGCTCACCAAGAGGAGAGAGGTAGAAATAGAGCTAGAAAAGCTGGAAAATGATAGAAATCCACTTATCTGCGAATGACCTCAAATTCAGAATAGCTCAAATAGCTTAGTGATCAGAGGGAGGGAGAATTTTAATGATAGATATTGCAGATAGTTCATGTTCATTCTTGTTGGTAAGAAATAAAGCTGATTGTGTTTGAAGAGCATGGAAGGCGAATGTTCAATTTACCCGATCGTAGACGACTATAAATTTAGTTGCACAATTGATAATGGGAGAAATGGAAGTGACGGAACAGAGATTTCGTTGACTGTACAATCTCTCGAATTCAGGGCTGCTTCGCCTGATGGGCGCATTGAAGGGCACTCCTCCGAAATGGTAAGGAGGCTGCTTTATTTCTAGGTATATCTTGAGCATTTTCGGGTTTTCGTCAGCATATTATTCATTTGCAAACCATGAGGTGGACTTTTGTTCAAATTCTGAAGCTGTAGATGCTATATGGGAAAAGGATAATGTAGTCACCAATAGGAAACCTTGTGTGGTTAAGCAGATCTCTATGGATTTTTTATAGAGACTAATGTATGAAGCAGAATTAGCAGCATTTTCTTTTATGCATTGAGTGGGAGCACTAGATTAGCATCCGCCATCTTGAAGAAAACACCATCGAGTGAGACTTTCCATTAATCGATTGATGTTGCACTCCAACTGCTGTTCTTTGCATTAGTCCGCCTTAGAACCCAGCAATAAACCCGCTTCAGTAGTTCGCACATTGGGACCCCCCGTCTACGCCGTCTGGAAGTGAGAATACCAGTTAGAGGCGATCAAATCTCGGGTTGCACAGAATGTCATTTGAAACGAACAAACCGAGCACGCAGGCGACATGCCATGGAGACGAATTCTTTGTATGTACCTATAACACCAAAACAATCTCTTCAAATACTTATCTTAACGCCCTTCTTGAGACTGCTGGTTTCATCGCCAATTTCTATACGATTGTCCAACAACAAACGAAAAGGAGAAAAACCAACGTAAGCCGATTAGAATTTAAATAGAACAGTCCGATTCGCTTCCTATCGGATCACTTCATCCCAGATTCCACCTGCTCGATTGGCTATCCTGGAAACGTTGACGAATTTTTTCTTCACCTATTTTCTCAGAGTTCGTATCTCGATACTTCGAACTCCAAAGCATTCGAATTTGTGATCGCGTTCAGCAAAATACAAGGGTGCACCCTCGTGCACCATTTGTGTTTATAATTAAAGCGCTTTCTTTGGAATTTCTACAAGATTTTAAAGTTATTTTCACTTAGAAAGAGTAAACCGATTTGCAACTGCATGAGAATCACCAAGTCGCGGGCTTAAAGTTGAGCCAAACGCTGCACTAGGCGTGTGTAGAAAACAAAGATATAGTGAAAAAGCTTTGAAGAGAAGTTGCTACATTCGCGGCGCAGTCGAAGACTGGAAGTAAAGCTCTCGAAGCATTCTGGATAAATCTCAAGCAACCGAAAATATGCTGCAAGTGCGGTGCCTCGTTATTACACGTGATCTCACTTGATATCTCAGAATGACGTTCTGATGTTAAAGAGACGCATTGCCCATCTATGAGCGGTGCCTACAATACACGCATACATGCATCTATGTCTTCAATAGGAGAGTTGATCATGCAGGCAAAAAGGATGAGTTACCATGTCATCGGACTTGCTGAGACGAGGGGAAGCCATCCATTCAAGGCCGCCTACGACACCGGAGAACTAACTGATCCTCCGAACACGCAACAGTAGAGGAGTCGGAGGCGTCGGTGCTCTCGTTAACGCGTGTTTGTTCACGAAAATCGATTCCTTTTTAACAACTAACACCGCAAATTAGACGTTTGCGGTTGAAAAGATGTGGATTAATCCCGATTCTGACAATCTTCTTCGCTTGCGCACAGAGATCAGGCTAGAACGAAAGCGAACTCGAAACGTTTTATAGCGATATGGAGAAGTTCTACAGAGAAGGCGAAACATTATTCAATGGTGATCACTGAAGATTTTATCGTTAAGGCTGCACCAAGAAGAACGTCTAAAGAACGTTGAGATATCCAGACTAGAATGGAACGAGTAAGGTGAGCGGCTATCTGAGTTAATAATGACAACCAAGACCATTCATGGTAACTCGCATTTCCAGAAGCCCCATCCTCACAGCTGCACGTGGGAATCTCACAGTGGATAGTAGCATAACGAATTAAATCACGTGACAGTAAATCGAAGGTTTTGCCTCGCCGATGTTACTGTGGTCCACAAATTTTTCATGGTATGAGAACATCACCTTCTTGGCGCAAGATTTTACTTCATGTTTAAAAGAGAAAAAGGCGCTGAACTGTGAAAACGAGATCGCACAGCGACCGTAAGCTGGGATTTATTAATTTCATTAGTTGGCCGTTAGAAAGATGCCGTTGCTGATGGGACCTACGGGGAATACGACCGGCTCATTTAACATTTTCGTGTTAGCGCTATGAAAACTGAGAGTTCCAATGTCGCCAAGAGAAGTCCTTCTCCTGAAACAATCGCTCTGAAACATCACTGTAGAATCGCGCGAGCTGCAAAACAGTGTAGATAGGCGATTAAGGAAGATCTTAAGGAGAGAAGAGCAGCAGGTATATTGGAAACTGCAGAGGCGGATAAAAGCATTCGTAATGTCCACCGAAGCTTCGCCAATTACAAAACCAAGTTGGTTCTACTCCGACGAACAGAGGCAACAGTTAGAGTTTCCAAAGACACAGCGAAGAAAATCATTCGCGATCACTACTTGGAACTCCTTAATAGTCGCGCCCGCCTGCCTTCACATGAAATAAAGAAGGCTGGAAATCTCATCCCACCGGTTTTTCTTTGCGAAATTCCACATACTATTTCATCGGTGAAGAATCGAAAAACAACAGATCCGGACTGGCTAAGATTTGAGCCTCTGGAGAACTTTTCGGCAATCCTCATAAATGCACAATCTCGGCTCTTCACACATTTCTTGTCTGAATGCCAATGTCCCTACTCCGTGGAAGCCCAGCAAGAACGCGCCGTTGTTCAAGAACGGCAACAAAACAGGACTGGCAGAACACTGGACAAAGGACAGCCATGTGTGTAACCAGGGTTTCGAAAAGAATTTAGTACGATGGATCACATCCGTGCGTTAAAAAGGTTCGCTAAAGCATTGCGAAAGAGAAGAGACTCTGTTTCAGTTTCGTCGATGTTCAATTACAGTTTTCGACTAACTTGAGATAAAAGCAGTCATAGAAGCTTTCGACAGCAAGACAGTTCCTATTCAGTACACAAAGATTCTTCGTGAACTACATAAAAATTTCACAAACAGGATATCTCCATCCTATAACAATATTAACACAGACGTTAAAACAGTCGTATGAAGTATGAAGCGATACCATCACGCCAAAATTATTCGCCGCCACCCACTCGAACATCATGCCAACATTGAAGTGGTACAACATAGGGTGGAAATCGATGGTCGGGAATTACACTATCTTCGCTTACTGATGACATTGTTCTTAGAACACCTGGGTCGGTGCGTAAGCAGCATGAAATATCACTCGGCGTTAGTGAACGCGCACCCGAAAGGACGATGTATGGCGTTTACCGTTTCTTACAAGCAGTCGAAGCAATCCGAAGCTCCGACAAGCTCTAGCGATCAATTATCGAAGATACTGTTTTGTACGTCAAACAAATAAACATAAAATTGGCCAAATACGTAATACTTTGATAAAAAAGAAGTACAAACGACAACCGATGGAAAAGAGTCACAAGAGACTGGATTGCTGTAAACACATCAGAGTTGCTCACGAAAGATCCTAGAGAAAGTTATAATGCTCTGGGGCGAGCAAAATCCACTTGACTTCTCTTTCATGGGACAGGGGAAAGGAAAGTTTAGTAGGGCCAGCCCGTTCCATTAGACCATTTCCAGGTCAACAGGTGGTATTGCTGATACATCGTTGAGAATATTTTCTTTGAAAAAAAATAAAAGAAGGATAATCCAAATTTTGAACGAGTATTGACTAAACTGTATATATAACAAACATTAATCCTAGCAGTAGGTCGAAATTTCTTGCTGAGCCTCTCAATGCATTGTTATTCAGTCTTAAAATCAAAGTCACATTAATACGCAACATTAGGTGTAAGGCTTACTAATGAACGACCTTTAATTCCAGCACATCTTTCTCATAGTGTTAACAGCACGATGATTTTATTTGGGTTCAGTGTATGCTTCGGTCAAGTTGCATAATACGAGGTAACTGGGCGCTACCTAAATAATCAGTGGGTGAGAAGGAGGCACGTGGAGTCGCTGATACGAACGTTCAGCCTTGATCTCATTTCTTTGATGGAATTTATAATATGCTAACAAATTTTCTCGTTCTTTTTTCTCAATGAGGTAATCTCCTTCTTATCGGTTTTTCACAAGATATAAAAAAACAAAGCTTTCGGAGCTTATCAATCCGTGAGGGATGCGCCATACATTCGGCTTCATTAAGCGTCGTTTGGAGGTGATTGAATGCCTATTTGGCATTTACAATGAGTCGCGGCGACCCACCGATTTATCGAACCAGTGCTGCTATCCTCCCGGACAAGTCTGGTACCAATTTGCCAACCCCAGAGGGATCGAAGGCTTGGTGAGCCATGGGTGCGGGAGTGAGTTCTACGTGTGTGTCTCGATGGCATCTCCAACCACTGAGCCACACCCGCCATTTACAGGATGTAGTTAACTTAAATCGTAGTCTCACAGAACTTTGGTGGTATTAAACCTAGATCTTCTATGGTTTCTAATTCCATTTGCGTTGGTATCAATCATAAACACCGTTTTTGTTCCTGTAATATTTGCTGTCGAAGCGACATTATGAGTAATGGATAACACCAAGATTCCTACCTTATGCTAACAAGCCTTTTACGAGTTTCCTCTGTATGCCCGTACATTCCATATAAGTCAAATATAACACTGTGTGTGTTATTTGTGCTCATCTTTGCCACATGTGGCTTTTTGTAGCACCATAAAGAGCATAGACCGATCACGAATGCTCACGTTGATTACTATAATATCGACATTCAATTCCATTTCCTCCGTATTAGACTGCAACTATACAGGACACAATTTAGACACCTGTTAAACGAAAGCAGTATGTGCCGACAGGTCGTCGACCAAAGAGCGGAGCTCTGGGTAACGCGAGGGATTGACCGCTTGCAGCTTGACGTGGGACCATCGATGCACTCGATTTGTGACTTTCCCTCCTGATCTCCAGATAAAACTTGGGGATTGCGTGTAAGGAATAATATTTGTAAGCAGCGTATTGAGTTATAAACTTTGCGTTGCCCACACTAAATGTTTCTGAGAACGTTTCTTGGCACATCGGCTATGTTCGTGGTGAATACCATTCATAGGTCTTTTTAATTCTGTTCAGCAAACACGAGGTGTTATTTTAAATCTTTATTTACGTACAAGCTAACGTTTCGGCGGATTTCGCCTTCTTCAGAGCCTGGAAAGGTCACGTTGACTGCAATCTACATGGCCAAACACCTCCATAACCAAACAGAGAAAACGCTAAACCAAAATTTCAACCACATTGAGCACAGAGTCTTTGCACACTTACCGCTTTCTATGAGCCTTCCACTTAATATGTTATGTGGAGACCAACCGCGCAGTGTTCACATGGAAACGTAATGTGCCTGTCCCATCAAAATAGCAGTCTTATATACTGCCCAATATCACGCGTAATAATGAGGCAAGAACTATATCAACGTTAGCTTGTACGTAAATAAAGAAATAAAATAACACCTCGTGTTTGCTAAACAGAAGTAAAAAGAATTATTCCATCAATGCCGAGGTTAATAGAAAGTCGGACGTGGGAGTTACCATTCATAGGTGTTTATGAAGTCAAAATCTGTTGAAGCATACTGACGAATGCGTATGCTACGAACACCTAGCCACTCTGACAAACCATTCACGATGACTTATGATCTTATCATAGAGAAAAGCTCTCTCCAGTTGTCGAATATCAATGTTCAAGTAGAGGCGTTTCTGGGCCTTTTCAATGATCACGCTTTCTTTGCTGTAATCTCTCCTCAACACCAGCGATCTCTCGCATAGGAAATAAACTCGGCCGAGAAGAGCCTCTTCTTAAGTTATTAAGTGAAATGAGAAAGTGAGCATTGAAGCGGCACTCTTCCATGGGCGATGCCATCCATAACATTTGCTTCAGATAAGCTACCGATCGATGACGAGAACTCTAGAAAAAACTTGTGCGCACTGAAATTAACCACCGGAAAGATTACGACAGCCATAGATGTCATTCGGCGAGAGAGTGTTAGCATTTTTCAACATCTATAATTCGATTTAAAAAAGACGAGAACACATACTATCGGGCTTGCAATGGTATATAGAAGTGGGGAAAAAAAGCAATTGCTAGAAACTGCGAGGGTAAAGCAACTATAAACCGAATACTAGTTTATGAGCCTCCGAAAGTAATTTCTAGTCTTCTTAAGAAGTTGCTGTAAATGATCTGAGGTAAGGAAGCCGAAAAAATATCAGGTGGGCGTTTCAAAAGCGTGCCCCATTTTGTGGTCACAGTAATATAGTAAAATTATCAAGATTTTCAAGACTTCGTGTGCCACACTATCTAAATAAGATCGTACTCGTTGCTGGCACTCACTTTTTTGCCGGCCACTGGACGTAATCCATTGATTTGGCATGCCACTAGAAACATTGCTGCTAGCCTAGCATTCATTTATTTTAAAAAAAAACCACCATTTTCTTCCTACGTCAATGATGTTTACGTGGTATGATGATGGTGTTTACATAGAGGAGCTTTCAAATGCTAAATTTATGAAGCAGGAATGTGGGAAACAAAACTTTTGAAACGTTTTGGAGTTACGCGAAAAAGCCACGCATGAATCACAACGACAGAAATGTTTCACGCCGACGTGTCAGCTCGCTGTGTTTTCAGATTTTTTCAGCAGTGAAGGAAGGATTTTACAGTGTTTATGGAGTCGTTTGTTAAGTGATATTAATCTAACTTCCCTACTTGGACACTTGGATGGTCCGTCTCATTGATAGTGCGGCCTATGCATAATTTCTATTTGTTTCTTTCTCTCGCAATCGTCGTCCATGGTGGCGATCTAGTTCGAACACGGTAATGTCCACGAGGGCCATTTCTTAATCCAAAAATCGTTGCTATCTGCGAATACAAGTGGCTTACATAAGTCACGAACACATTCGCCCATCTTTTGCTTGATCCTCCAAGAAGGCGCTTGCATTCGCTTAAACTTCACATCACTGTTCTTGTCATACCCTTATTATATAATCGGCACCTATGTTCTCGCTTTCAACGCATTTTCTTGTGGATCCCGAAGATGGAATAGGTTTCGAATAATTGATTTGCCTATTCTATCCAGATTTGTAAGCGCCGGTTAACTTTAAGAAGGTATCGTTAAACTGCCCTGTGAGTGTTGCGCCCGACGTGGTTGAACTATCATTCCACATTTCTGTCTTATAACAGAGTGTTAGAAGGAATTTGGATCGAAAGGGTGAGCTCGGAGTTTTTGGTCCGTTAGTTCGTCGGTGGCTTCGTTGAGTGGCGCAAATGTGCCCCATGCTGCCTTTCTTTCTCTGTCTAATCCTTTCTTTATGTCGTCCTCTACGTTCAATCATGTCCAAGGTGCACGCCTAAGGTGTTTTCTGTAACCGAAAAACCATCCAGTTCCACTTCTTCACCATTGCACCGTGAGTTGTTCATGAACTGGGCCTTCACCCTGTTTATGGGCAGCACAACTGTTTTGAGTTCCACAACGTTGAGTTCATTTAGCATCACCTGTGCTTCAGTAGTGCTCTTCGGAGTAGAGTGCAGCAGTAAAGCGCTTTGGCGATATTGTGTGGCCTTGTCGAACCCACTTTCATCTGCGTATGCCGAAGAAAAGGTCGATAAAACTGCGAGTGTTCGTTTAGAGGATGGATCTATGGGTTTGTCGACAAGCGCTAATAGGATTGCATTCATTTTGACGATGTCGAATCCTTTTCCGAAATTGCTTCAGGTTAAGACAAAAAAAAGATGCTACTTTCGGTAAAATTCTATAAGCCGTGATATGGCTTGGATGTGGTCCGCGATGCAGAATTTCTGCCGAAATCTTGTTTGCCCCACTGGTTATACCTTTCCCAATGTTTTCGACACATGCAAAAGGATAATGTTCGTGAACGGTTTCTAGACTACGCACAACAAGCGTAGTGGACGGTAGTTATGAAAACTCCTTCGGTTACCTTCTGAGTATGACGAAAGTGCGTGAGGTCCTCCACTGGTCTAGGATTTTCAATTCTGCAGGTAAGATGTTGTGTTGGTTGCGAGGTGCACTTGTAATTTGTGCACTCCAGCTCAACAGAGATCGGAGACGGTTTTGTGGGATGCTAAAGGTGTGCCTCTCTTTATGATTTCTGTCCGCACTCCAACTTAAGAGGGTAGAATTCCAGGCGGTACTACACCAGTGGATTGTAGAGCGAAAAAAGTGGTATAGAACTTTTTCGTTACCAATGCAATATCACTGCGGAATGTAGTGATAGTCCTATCATTGTTCTTCGCGGCGGAGCGCGAAGCACTGTAATCGCAAATACGCCGGCTGCATATCTTCAGACTAGATTCTTTTTTGAGAAGCTGAGGCGAGATGCGTGGGACTTTTAAGTCCATCATGAAGCAGTTCGTAGTTCTCGATCCGGTTTTTATTTTTCTGCTGATCAAATAAGGAGAGGATTTTATTGTGTTATCCACCTCATACGTGACTCTTCGTTCCTCTTGGGCGTTGACAGAGGTTCTTTTCCGTTGTGCCGTTGAGAGTCTCCTATGTCTACCGACGATTTTCTCCGTTCCCGATGAACGAATTCCTATGAAAGAGACGTGCTGTAGAGAGGAGCCCTACAAGGCCGTTTTCATTCCTATTTCGTTCTCTTTTTCTGAGTTTTTATATCCTGTTTTCCTTTTCGTTGCCCGTTCCCAATCTGGCGTTGAAGTCATCAGCAACGTATTTATAGAAGGACTTATCGTTGCGGATTACTTTCTCCACCTCTTCATAGAATGCGTCCGGTGTTCCTGGTGTTGGCTCTCTTCTAGGTGGGCTCCCAGATAAAGGTGTTGGGGTCCTTCTCAATTTAGGGAACTAAATTTGAAATATGAACTCCTCTGTATAGATCACTGTTCTCTACCCAATAAAAGCTTCCAGCCACGATGAGTCGGTGAACCTCTGGAAGAAGTTGTTTGTACAGTATTCAGTAAAAGGAGTTTATCATTTTTTTGAGACTGTAGTCAAGTAACGCTGACCGCTTTCCGCTTTTTGATGATTGTAAGTGTGACTAGTGTTCGACGTTTTACACTGTGTTCTCATGCACACTTAAGCAAGGATGAAGTAAAGCCGCCTCTCATTCTCAGCTCCGTGCATTGCGTTTCCCACCCGCCAATATCATCTGTCCTGCACTCTACTGTCTCGATATTTTTAATTGGCATTTTCTTTTTTATTCGTTGGATGGCGCGAAAAAATAACAATGCACATGTCTTTTGCAATTCTTCACTTCCAATGCTACAAATGTAAAAGAAATGATCACAAAGAGTTTTTTGAAACTCCAGTTTTATCTGGCCGTGTTCCTGACCGTGTGATATCCGTATAGGACGTTTCGATCAAAGCAAGCAACCGCGATGTTGCTTCCGCGACTATTTGTGAACTGAGCTCCCATTATTGCACAATTTGGGAGTTCATCACAGTACAGATATTCCGCCTGAAATGTGAATTCCACTTTCATATCAAATGAAAAATAGACGTGACTTTCAGTCATCTGAGACGCTGATCACCTTTGTACCATTACGTTTCTTCAAATGATTTCACCTAATCGCGTGCTCAACTTTGAACAAGGGCGACAAAAAAAAAGTCACTAGCGAGAAGAATACCGCTGGCAGTGATAATACAAATAATAACAATAACAATAGTAATAACATTAAAAACAATAGTAGTGAGATTGGCAAAATATGAAGGTAGAGTTTGTTAGAGAAGCGATGTATGCAGGAACCGGAAGTTGAACGATTCATGCCATACATTTTGAATAGCAGAAATCCGTGCTCATGAGATATTTTCGTGATTTCGGCGTCTATTCACCATAGCCCTTGAGCGTAACATGGTGTCTAATTTTTGAGCACGCGAAATTTGAAAAACCCACTTGTGAACATTTTGTAAACTCAGTAAATGGCAAAATATTATCCACAGCTAGTGCTGGTTTGAATCCATATTTCTCACTACACTGAAGAAAGTCCCTATGTACGGTATTCTTACGTAAATGTCCGTGTGCTATGCACTGTAAGTTCCGTTTGTGTGAGGAAAAAACAATAAGGCTGTGAATGTTGGGCTCAATATTCACTTGAAATGCTTGAGCTGTCATCGTATGTAGCTTATACACGATAAACCGCCCGTCCTCAGATCCAGTTAGGACACGAGCAGCTTCAGGTGCTACAGAAACACATGTCACAGATCTTGCATGTGCGAAGACCTGAAAGGGCATAAATTGGGGAAAAACTTCACTCTTAATCATTGTTTTAAAACGTTTTTCCATTCTCTATTTATTTCCTTCGTACCGTCTAAACTGCACATCAGCAAATATGTTCAACCTAAAGGGATCGGAAGTACAAGTAGCGCAGTGGTTGGAAATGAGCTACAATACAAACATGGACAATAGTTCAATCGCTAACCGTCGCTTAGTCAAGTCATTCATGCTTATGGCACACAAACTGCTATACCCTTATGCGCAACGGATTGCTACTACTCTTGTTTTGGAAGACGAAAATTTTTCACAATGTTAACTTTTTATTTACTGCGTATTACAATTTTTCACACCACGGTATTATGTGTGACAGAACCAAAATGATGCTGAAATATTTCCAAAACTCGGGATCACAGGTGTCTGCCTTGGGGAACAAACCCGATATTACCCTTTCCGTGTGTTAACGCGTTCTCCACTGCACCATGCAGGTCCTTCGTTTCGTTTATCTCCCAGTTGGTTTCCTTTCGGTCACGGTCACGGTCACTGTCAGGAATCATCCACCAACGGGATTGATCTGGGGAGCCCAAATCGTCAGTGAACACAGTTGAGCCGACGCTATAGCCGAAATCACAGTGCGAACTTTTTTATTTACAACCTATTATAATTTGTTTAAAGTTATTCATTTCAAACACCAGTTGGATCGGTAGGCCTCCCGGAAGTCAAGAACCTAACGGGCATTCAGCCACCTTCGCAAGGCATAAGCGAAGCTACTCGCAAGCATTCATAATTTAGTTTGATTCTGGGTAGCTTAGTGTCGTTGATCCCTGCACACCAACGCATGTTAGTACATGTTTTTCCTGGTTTTCTCTCGTAAGAATGGCTACAAAATAGGTGTATTGTTAATCACCAACTATTTGACTTCACAAAGCTCAGCAATTAGTTCGCTTGTAGACATCGAAAAGAACAACACACGTCCACGAAGAGTGCCCACGATCACTTGGTTGTTTAGCACGTTCATCGCTGTTATTGGATGCCTTAATAAAATGATGGACTTGCTTCTTTGCTTTTTTTTTCTCTTGATATCTTAGCCATCGGCACTTTTCCTAATATCTGTATAATCACTGCGATGAAGCTTACTGCGTGGCCATTTTCAGTTGTACTCCTTTAAAGCATTTGCTCCACACAATAATTGTTCCCGAGCAATCACAGGAACAAGTGACCTCGTCGTAACGACAAGTAGCCATATCAGCTATGCTGGCAGGATGCTCCTAAGAGCCAAGTGATTTCTCTAGAATAAAACCTGAATGCAGTTTAAGAGTTCGCTTTACGTGGCTTTCTTACTGAATGTTTACACGGATGACAGATGATTTAGTAGTATTATATTCGCCAAAACCTCGAAATATCACTTATAGAGAAGGGTAACTAAAACTTAATCTAAAACAGACTCAATGGGATAAATCCTTACACAATGGAGAAACAGAGGTGCTATTTTTGTCTACATATTCTACAACCTCGTGAACTGAAACTGAATTCACCTTAAGAAGGCGGTAGAAGATATGCACAACACAAGATAAACGTACCCTTAAGCATTTCTTCGTCACTATCGAGGTTTCACCATTGCACTGGAACTGAATAATATGCCCAGATGATGTTCCTGTACCATTATCAGCAAAATTTTTATGAAATGCGCACAGAGTATTCAATGTCTTACCTACTAAGATGAAATTATCGTTCCAGGTTATTCCACGACAAAAACTGTTCCACAAAAAGCTCTTGTCTGTCTCCTAAACCGAGGGATTAGAAAAAAAGAGAAATCAATTTGGGAATGTCAATCCATCTAAAAAATTACCTGCTCATTTTATAAACTTCCAGAGGCATCGTACATAAGGAGTAAGAAATTAAACAAATTTCAAAAGCATTTGTTAAGAGAAATATGAGCGCAAAACAAAAGTAGTGACTGAAATTGGAAAAAAATTGAAGCCTTTAACGAACGTGAACTTTAACTTTAAGGTTGACAAAAATCACATTATGAGGGTCTTGGCATCCGAATGCACCGTGAAGGGATTCATTTGGATTAATAAGATAGGTTTTTTCCCTGAATAGTGATAAATGCACTGAGACAAAATTTAGAGTGCATTCATTGGAATATGAATGCGCCGTTTTCTTGTTCAGCAATCGCGAGGTTGTTATACAGCATACATTTACTTCCATAGAAAAACACACAATACAACACAACAGTAGCTGACGTTTCGGCAGTATCGCCTTCTTCAGAGCCTGGAAGGGCATATTGATATACAATTTACTAGGTCAAACGCTTCAATAACGCTTACAAAATGACGAAAAACTCTATGGCAATTACATGATCAACAGCTTCTTGAAAAACTCACCGCTTTTTTACATGACTTCCAATGAGGAAGGTTAGAACAGCTGATTATAGTCGCATATGGTTGATGGCTGCGCCACCCCACATCAGAAATTGATATATAGATACGGGGCCAGGTCGCGTGTAACCTCTCGGCATTCCTCCCTGCTATTCATTGCCGGGTTTTTGGCACTTATCCAAAGAGCTTCTAGGAGTTTGCGCGTTGGTGTCTTAGTCTCCTGTGCGACGATATTGACTTTAACTTCAAACTTTAGCATCCTATGAGTGCCTAGTGTGGTGCAGTCATCAACCATATACGACTATAATCAGCTTTTCTTACCTTCCTCATTGGAAGTCATGTAAAGAGCCGTGAGTTTTTCGAGAAGCTGTTGATCATGTAATTACCATTGAGTTTTTCGTCTTTTTGTAAGTGTTACTGAAGTGTTTGGAGTAACAAATTGTATATCAGTATAACCTTCTAGGCTCTGAAGAAGGCGATACTGCCGAAACGTCAGCTACTGTTGTGTTGTATTGTGTGTTTTTCTATGGAAGTAAATGTATGCTGTATAACAACCTCGCGATTGCTGAACAAGAAAACTACGCATTCATATTCCAATGCCGAGGTTAATAGAAAGTCGATGCTGGGAAGTGCATTCATTATTGAAAAAAGTAGTAAACTTGTAGTATTCCAAATGGAACTAAGCAGTAAAGTAGTGTAAATGATTGACAAGCACAGTTATCCTGCTTTATGTGGCGATGTTCCCTTAATTTTTCGTAAAAGTAAAATCAGTAGTTTTGCAAAATCAGGATAAACCAACACTCATTTCCTTGTCTATGCTTTCTTGATGAAGGAGTTTCTGCGTTCGTATATCAAAAATCTGGGCACCGATCGTTGTTCCGACAACCAATAATGGACACGTGCGAATATTTGGGAACACTATTGCCGCCTGAGGAAAACTTTTTAAGCTGAGAAAAGATTCAAGAAATCAATTTAGCTCCCGAAATCATTAAATTGAACCTAACCTGAATAGTAGTCTACAGTAGTTTGATTAGTTCAAATTCTAAAACTATATGATACCATATGAAATTTGGGAATTATGTTCGATTAAGGTATCACACTTGTGTACACCGTCACTAGTACAGCCATGACCACTAGACCAGCGGCACTCTATGTCGATGAACCACGAGCATTTTGTTGAACTGAGGAAACCACAATAGCTTACTTTTCGTGGTGATCCAGGTTATTGGCCACGAGATAATCAGCTACTACACAAATAATTGGATAGTAGGGTGGCCCGTCATCACTGGCTATACAGGCCCCAGCTAAACTTCCACTGTTTCAGAGTTTTGCTGGCTTAGCCATCGTGGCTCCTTAGAGTCCTGAGGATAGCCAAGCCAAAGCCTCGGTCGTCACCACTACAAGCAGTCGGAGTCTTAGTCGATCAGAGGAAAATTTGCTACCATGTGACTAATCTGATACCAGAATGGTGGTAGATCCTAGTAGTCTCGATTTACTCTTAGCTGGGCTTCCTGATGGAAACGCGGGACTCCTCAGCATGAGATGGTGTTTATTCCCTCGCTGTGCATCGCACCCCGATACCAAGGAAAACACCTTTCAGCGTCGATGAGACGGTAATCCGTTGGCGGGCAAGTGAACTTGATTCCTAATCACTGGCGCCATAGCGGTGTAGCGTAAGACAAACGTGAGTCCGAAAACTGCGCGCGTAACACCGTTGCCAGGCAACAGCTTTCCTCATAATAAACAGTAACAACGACACACCTGTAGCGCATCCACTGGTTTGTCCGTGCTTGTGTCTAAAACGTTGATACTATCCCAACTCACATTTTCGTTCTTGTTATCCCAGTTCACAATATGAATCTGAAATTATATCGATTGAAATCTTTCAACGGCCTCCTCCACTTTCTTCAACATATTCAACTGGAAATAAGTTGAAAAAAGTGGCTTGGCGGCAACGCTAGTAAATAAATGAGTAATTTGAGAAAAGAGTAAGTGGCTGTGAACGGAATTGTTCTTGTTTACCTGAGTTTTATGAACAACACAAGCATATGTGATGTTTTTGCTCTCTAAGCAGCAGACCGACAAATTGTTTGGATAAGCTGATATGCTTCCAGCTGCTAATTTCATGCCATCACCACGTTCGTACATCACGGCAGCTATTCGGCGGTTTTCAGTACGCTTTCTTTCTTTAACGTTGGAGTTGTGGATGTGAGGCAGACACTAAATTTGACATGATATGAGACACGTATCGCTGACCGATAAAATTATGTCGTAGAACAACTGCCTGGAAAAATTATCATTTTTCTGCCGAGAATTGGCAAAAGTTCATTATCAGGAAAAAAAGGCTGTGGTAGAAAACTCTATTTTTCCAAAAAAAGAGGGGTACTCGGCATGCAGGATACCAACACATCAAAAAATGTACGCCAGCAAATATAGGCGCGGCTACAAAAACATTTGTCACTAGCAAATGATATAGAATGCGACAAGGATGGATAAAGAACTTGTAATTCGTGCGAATTTAAGGTACGAAAAGTAACAATTTGTATTTCTGCAAACCTGTTGACATGGATATGCGCGTATCCATGGACACGAAGTAGACATGGTGCTAGCTGGAGCTAGGTAAAATGTCTCATATTTAATATTGCAGAATTCTGAGGATCAAAAACGATATTTGTTAGTTCAAATTAATTAATAAGTGGTTCCAATGAAACGTTATATGTTTTACTTCTTTAATCATTTTCCTATCAAGGATTTCAAGTCAGTTCGTGGAAGGGCTATTTAGTGAGGTCACGTTTCGAAAAAGGAGCTTAAAACCGGATCGAAACGGAGGTGCCATGAGACGTTTCGTGTGTTTGGGTTGATCTCCCAATTTCTCTTGGCGTGGATTGCTGCACGTACACTTCATGCTCATGGTGCAAGGACATGTGTAGCATAGTGGTCGGACTCGTCCTGCAATACGCATGGGATCGCTCCTCGCTCACGTCGGTTGTTCAGCCACTTTTCCCAAAATTCCTCGAACTTTAACATTTAGCAGTATAGATTATTCGTAAAAAGCAATTCGGGGTTTTTTCTTATCAACTCCAACTGATCCCGGCACACTGCCAATGAATATACTAAAATTGGTAAAGAAGGTCTTCTGAAGAACTTTACATTACAAGCCAGGGAGTTCGTTGGAGAGAAACAAGAATTTAAGTCGTCGCTAGAATTCGTAATGATTTTCAAGGTTGTCCATGGTAAATCGCAGATCCGAAAGCATTCTTTTGGTTGGCGGATGATAGAATTTTGTTGATGAGACTGCTTTGCCAAAATTAACTTCTTCAAATGAATGTTTTGCGTAACTAGCAATTTCACGAAACGCCACATCGAGAAGATGAACAACTGCAGACCATCGACTCGGTCCATGGGAGTCTGATGGAGAGGAACGTGTCGATACGTTAGCCGAGTAAATCTATTTATCAACCTCTTGTTAGCTTAGCAATTTAAATAAATATTAAGAAAAAAATTCTTAAACCGTAAAGAAATGGAATTTTAAAAATTCTTTTTGCTTGCGTTTTGAAAGATGCTGTTACCCAACGTTATGAGGTTGCAAATGATCATGAAACATTGGTCTTCGAAACCTTGGAGCAACAGCCAGCGTAGAACTGTGATTGTTGCAAGTCAAAATCAACTTTTGCATGAGTTTGTAACGGTGGGTATAGAAGTTAAAAAGGAAGCCCTTAAGAAGCAACGACAACACTACCTGAGGCTGAAAAAAC
This sequence comes from Angiostrongylus cantonensis, assembly GCA_009735665.1. Taxonomy (NCBI): domain Eukaryota; kingdom Metazoa; phylum Nematoda; class Chromadorea; order Rhabditida; family Metastrongylidae; genus Angiostrongylus; species Angiostrongylus cantonensis. The sequence continues at coordinate 258,962 of MQTX01000219.1, read as the reverse complement.
AGGTTCTAAATCATAACCAGAACTTCAGTGTAGAAGAAGAGTATTCGCGACTTCTTTTACAAGTACATCCACTTTTTTCGTTTCGCTTTAAAGAGCATGATTTTCACTAACTAGCAGTTTCCTTTTTCGAAATCCTCATTCTATTTATTTTGGTCGTTCTAGACAAAGTTGATAGAACGGCGGGCGAAGGACAAAGTATGTGAGCAACCAATATTTTGAAAAAGGTTTAATTTAATTCTGCAAATGTTTACGAGGTTCATTGAGATGTCGAAGTCGATTTGGCAGTTGTGTCATTTTCGTATAGTCATTTAGTGTCTACGATGAAGAAATCACAGCATTCGTGCTTCTTGACACTATACATTCTTACCTATGAACAAAGGTAAGCTTTGCTTGTAGCACAGATCCTCGATAGTACTATAACGACCCTACCGTAGACGAAGAAAAGTACCAACGAACATAGTGATAAATCTTTAGTGTGCAGCATCCTTTTTTCTATGACGTAAAAACGCATTTCTGACTTCATCGGAAGAAAATAGCATTGAACACATATCCTTCCATAACTCGATGTTAACGCCACAGGTACTTTTATCAATTTCTCTTTCTTGGTTACCGGCGTTTCCGGTAAGCTTTTAAGGTCTTCTAGTGGTCATATTCAAACGTATTAAAGCATCACAAATGTTTTCTCTGGCATAATTTTCAGGTGCTTCGGAGCATATTGCCACAAACAAGGAACATCATTCAAAAGTATAAAAGTCTAATAATAAAATCTCCTCTGACAAGAACAAGGATCAAGGAGACGGAAGTTATACACTTAGAAGAAGAGGCGTTCAATAATTTTAGAAAGCAGCGTTGAAATTTCACCTATGTTTAAGATCGAATTTCAGTTTACGAAGAAGTTGTGCCTTTTGACGCCACCGTTTTGCTAGTAACGTCAAAAACGATCCTGCGATGTGAACGACTATAAAATTGTTCAAACAACGCAATTCAGAAATTTATGTCCACAATCCTAGGCACAGAATGTATGTTATGATGAAAAAAGACGCTTTCGCTTTTTGTTTTTTTTTTAAACAGTACGAAGTTCTTTGTAGTTGACAGATCCTAAGCAAACAGAAATGACGCAAAAGATCCACATTGTCGACCGATGTTGTGTCTTCAATTGCTTTATTTATCGATAAGTTGATTTTAAGTTGGCAAAACTCTTTCTCGTAGTCGCTTATGGCTATCTTAGGGACCGCACTGATTCGAGTCGAGTGCCTAGAATGTAAGTACATTTACGGTTTCGCCATCTAGTCGACATCGAACCTAATTCGATTGCAGAGGAACATGGCATTAGTGGAGTGATTCCACCTGTCGGTGTACTATAAAACGCGATTTCAAATCAGGATTATCAATTCTCATGCTGATAAGCGATCCTGAACCAGTCGAAATTTCATTGGCCGACACGTTTTATCCAATTTCATTTTTTTGTTCCTAATTATATGACTTCCACAACATGTGTCACACTGCGCGGAACCCATCACTTACTTCTTGCTTTCTATTCATTTCCTAGCACCCACCATCCATGGAGTTCTTTAAACTATTCTTTTTGCCCACGGCTCCCGCTGCTACTTAACCTTTTCTTCTTCGTCATGATTGCCAATGAATCCCGGTCGAATCTATTCTCCTCGAAATACTGAGATAGCCATGCCAAGGTATTCCCAAGGGAATTAGAGAGAGTGGGCACGTCATAGATAAGTTTAGTATCAATTTTGCAATCCCGCAGGTACGAGAGGTGTGGTGTATCCAGGTTGGCTCAACAGCATAATGACCGAATCACTAGCACTAATTTTCGCGCTCCCTGGACCGATTTTACTTTATAGGCATCGCAATAAAAATCCTTTAAACATATTGAACTGTTTGAAGAAATGAAGAAGGCTTTCACGTTCTCGCGAGCTATTTAAAAAGCCACAAATACGTTGACACTTGTCCGTGTTTCTATCGTACTACTTTCTTCCTTATAGATCGTCTCTATTTCTCTCCAGTGAAGGAAATATATCTTACATCTTATCGAGCACTGTGTCGCCAACTCTTTTTGAAAAATGGTGTGGAACTTGACGAAAAGACTAGACTGCACAGCACCAAACTAACCATTTATTTCAATCCACAATGACATAATAAATAGAAATTACGAACCTGAAAAGTAGGTATATGCGCATGGAGAATCGCTTGTTAAAACGATGAAGTAATCACTGAGCTTATAAGGATATTCACACTTCACAAATAGAATTTTCTAATTATCAAATTTGGAGAAAGTAGTTAGTCATGAAATATTCTGCAAAGATCGCTCTTCAAATTCCAATACCATAACAGACTAAGTTCATTCTCTCATCAAATAAGGATTTTCAACGGCTGCATAACATTCTACAATTGAATTTCAAAAAACATCAAACTAGTTTTACTTATCGTCAGTTTCTGAGGGATGAAGTGGGCTTCGAGAGCGTGATGGAGAAAGAAGGCCCTGTTCATCCAAATGCTTTCGCGTCAGATATCCTCTATAATAACACGTGTCACAGAAGACTGAACTGTTATACATCCCTAGTTTTTGAAAAAGCTACAACTTTTGCTAACTTTTTTAAAAATGGTCCGAAATTATGTGGTCACGCAAACCTGATATGAGCTTGAATTTTTGTAGCTGCTTCTGTGTCTTCTTTCTTCATTTTTTCAACGTGTTTCCTTGCCAGAAAACCTCTTATTTCGGCCTGGATCTTTGTTGCAGCTCGATCTTCTGGAGAGTCGAAGTTGATAGCGTAGCCCCCCACGGAGTGCCGCCTGGTATAATAAAAATTTCTTAATCAAATGTAAGAAAGAATATGAAAGAGAGAATATGAGCAAAACGAGACATACTTTAGGTCTTTTTTGTTGTTAAAAGAATCCACTTTTTCACTTGACTGCGTTCTTGAGATAACCTTGCTCACCCCAAACTTTTCTGGATGAGCACGTACCTAAAACAGAGGTTGTAACAACCAATCACCAAAATAACTCAAAAGCATATTATCAATTATGAGATGTGAAACGTAATGGAATAACTAATAACACCTAGATTGCGCGGATTTTAGTGGGAACACTATGAACCCATGAGCTAAAATCGGTACTCTGTCAATAATGATAAAAGGCGGAAGTACAAAAAAAAAACATTTTTAAGACTATAGAGTGTTGTAGAAGTGCAGAAGCGAAAGGAACCTGATAATAAAGTGGAAAAAGTTGCTAGGTTTTGTTGAGCAGTACCAATTTGAATCGATTCATGCATCACGAAGCTTTTGGTGGAAAGAAACGCATTAAGCGAGCGGAGCAGCACATGCGTCGAGCCATCATACGCATATACTTGTCTCCGATGGTGAGTAACATGGTGATTCAGCATCTGTCTGTCATCAAATACTTACGAAGAAAACAAAAGCTCTACACGCTTCGAAAGTGTTTGAACTAACATTATTTTCAATAAATTCTAAATGAAACCCAATTAGATCAAAAGTTAACCAAGAATCGAATCACTGTAGGCTTACTTTCTGTTGATATTTGCCACTAAAACGACCAAAAAACTAACGATTACAAAAATCTACATAGTGATTTCGACAAAATTCTGCATGAAACGAAAAAAAAAGACTTTTTCGAAGCGAAAATCCAGTCCCCATATCCCAAAAAAAGAATAAGAACAAAGTTGGAGCCACTCGATGAATTGTCGCAATATCCAAGACATACAGAAGGAAATAACAAATAAATTAAACTGAAACATAAATAAATAAATATGTAGATAGAATAGGATAGAAAAAATAGTTGATTGCTGGTGGCACTGGTGGATAGAGGGCTAGCTGGAAAAAATGCAGAGCGACGTTCTTCGTGGCGCAGTGTGTAATGTGTGGGCCCCCGAAAGGGGAAGTCGTGGTCTAGCCCGGGTTCCAAGTTTTTCAAATATCTCAGTAGATCTCTACCTGATAGAGGAATTCTCTATATCATCGTTGTAGTTGAATTAAACAATTTAACTTAATAAATACATGAGTGACCGTTTGTCAAATGTTTTTGATGTATTTACATCTGCAAACTCCACCATTCAAAGCTTCTTTTAAAGCCCAAAAATTTCTCAACTTAATTTCTCAACTATTTATCATGTTCTTTTTACTTCTGTTTAGCAAACACGAGGTGTTATTTTATTTCTTTATTTACATACAAGCTGACGTTTCGGCGGATTTCGCCTTCTTCAGAGCTTGGAAAGGTCACGTTGACTGCAATCTACGTGGCCAAACACCTCCATAACCAAACAGAGAAAATGCTAAACCAAAATTGCAATCACATTGAACACAGAGTCTTTGCACACTCACCGCTTTCTATGAGCCTTCCACTTAATATGTTATTTGGAGGCCAACCGCGCAGTGTTCACATGGAAACGTAATGTGCCTGGGACCATCTGAAGATTGAGCAGTTTAGGCACTCCTTTAAGAGTGTCTTCAGCTGCTAAATCGAGAAGCCATAAATGTTTATTGCTCCTTCATTTTGTATAAGGAGCTCGCGAATGGTTTGCATAGCGGAGTCATTCGACACGTTTGTATAGAGGGCGGTGACTTCGAAGGACTCCATCACGTACGCGTTGTTGGGTTGCGCGTTACGTACACGATCCAGAAGCATTTGGGTGTTCGCTAGATGGGCTGTAATGTACTTTAACAACTGGGTAAGTACTACGGTTATTAGCCACGTTATTCTATCCGTTGGTCCGTCCACGCAGCTAATGATAGATCTGACCTTAAATAACGACGTATCGGTAGAGACGAGATCATCGCAGGATACTAACTTATGGGTTTTGATAAGTAAGTACAGGACTGGACATGTTGGTAGATCAATTTTAAGATGAGAGATATTTATCATGTTATTTGATTTGGTAACCACACCATATGATGTAATGTTTCTCAAACCGACTGTCACTTAAACTCAGCATTAGTAATCAATACATTCTTGGATTGCTAAGCTAACACGAGGTTGACGAAAATGTTCCTTCAGCTAACATTTCGACATCTTCGTCTTCCTCAGAGCCGATTCTCGTCATCTGTGAGGAAGAAGAAGACGTCGGAGCGTTAGCCGAGTATACGTCTTTACACTGTAATACTTCAGACAACTGAATGACATGAACGGAAAATAGGTATGTTTAGCGTTCACAGAACAGACAGTAGTATACTAGAGCGAGTTTTCATACCGTCGTCCATATCGCTTCAAATAATTTATCATTTTAGTGTCCTCCTTAAATTTCATCTGATTCCATTACTATTCTGTAGTTCTCGCTCCATGAAATTACAAAGAAATCGTAGCATATATAGTTTATACGCCTTTAATGCCCTTCTGTTATATCGTAGAAACTAGAAAATGATTCTGTACTGCTATAACATTTTTTTAGCTACTTTGTCTACCATTCATTTATCTTTATATTTTTCTCGCCTTTTTATCAACCTCGTTTCAGCTTAGTCATCCAGGAAGTTATTGCTATAAAATTGTCGCACAGCAGTCCTGGAGAACTGTATAAATCACGAAGAAGCAACGTAGAGCATCGGAGGTAAAAGACGGACTTATTCTATCTGCTGTGACGAATTCAATGGTATTTCTCACATGTATTCTAAGTAGGCGCATTTATCAATCGGTGCATAAAATAAAAAAAATAATGAGCATCGTATGCATAATGTGATACTACTCGCGCCTCTCAAATTAGCCGATCCCTCTTCTCAACGTATTCTCGGAAGAAACAGAGATTTTAGTGCGACATCCGTTCGAATTACACCAATATTAATGGGATTACAGATGATGGAATTGATGGCTATACTAGAGATAAAGTGTCTTATTAATGATGAGAAGATCAATTGCATGCACTTCATAGAAATTACTTCCAAAGAACCAACG
>MQTX01000219.1:230657-249984 GCA_009735665.1 Angiostrongylus cantonensis | reverse complement strand
TATATATATATAAGCAAACCTTTCAGCATCTCAGAAGCTTTTCCGTCCGTTGCTAATGGTTAAAGGGAATCATTTCCTTACTAATCTGTAAAGAACGTGACGGGTTTTGAAACATAAAACTTCCCACAGTCTCAAAATCGAGTGGAATATTGCTAGATAGCTGTTGTAACAACATATTTGCTAGTTTTACCACAGGTTTTTTCATACTAGCTGGCAGAGCCTTATCCTCGTCATTTTAATCATCACAAAACTATAGTGAATGGAACGAAACAAGGCGTAAGGGAGATGAAAAAGAACAGAGTAGGAAATTTGTATTTAATAAAAGCAATGTGAAAAACAATACAGAAACAGCACACATTTCTGCACAAATCATCTGACAGTATTTAGCTGTTTCGAAAACGAAAATTCTACGAATGAAAAGGAAAAGAAGACGGCGTCTAAAGGCAGCGCATGAGAGAGCCGTTTTAACACGGGATGGAAGGACAGTTAGCAACAATACTATGGAGATTTCTTAGCGACACATTGAGGTGGCTTCAACTCAAGTGTTTTGCATCAGAACATAGCTGATTGATATGAATGGGAAAACGATTAGTTAACGTAGGAGAACCAGTAAAAATGCTTTAGAAATTTTTGCTTCTCTTTTTAATCGGAATAGATAAGGTGAACAAAATTACACGTAAATGAAAAAAAGTAAGAAGTCTTAAGATCACTGAATAGCATACAAAAGGAAAGAGCATTAGAATCTAAGATTATAAAAGCGGACGACAAACTTCAAGCTAATCCACTCTGCTTCTGTGCAGTGTGAGATCTGTCGGACACCAGAGCAAATGCATTGATGTTAAACAAACGTTCGCTAAAAGAAAATCTTCGTCCATCACCAGATTCCTCTCATCCAGTCAAAGTAGTTGATTCAGCTGCTCTATCGCTCTGCAAATTCTCCAACGAAAGAGAGGAAAAATGCTCTTTAATCAGATGCAAGGTCCTTCCAAAACATTGCACTGGTGATTGTAATTAAAGTACAGGAAGCATATTTGATTATAAAACTTTGGAATGATTAAAACGTCCAGTTTGAAATAAATTGAAAATTTCCGTCCATAAACATTAAAAAAGACATATATTGGTATGGCTTTCACATACTTTTGTGAATCATCTCTACTAATTACACTGTGATATTTTTCTTTAAACTCATTCAAAACTGAGGAAAAAAAATGTGAGATTTTTGGTAGGAGGGAATAAGAACGGAATAAGACGGCAGTTCGATGGTGTGGAATAGGCTCGCTCTCATGTAGCACGCGTAGCTTGACATCTGCTAAACAACTGATTCAAAGACTTCGATGATTCGCAAGACCGACTCTCCGTTAAGGTCGGCATTGATCAATAATTCACTGTTTTCTTGACAAGCACACACGAAGTCGTTGCTATGCTAATTATTATCCAAAAAAGCCGACACTTATACGATGTCTTCTTCAAAGCTTGGAAAGTTCAAGTTAATTGCAACATAGGCGACCAAACACTCCCATAACCTCAACAGAAAAACCACGATATCTAGATCTCAACAGCACTGGAAACAAAACAGCTTTTTCAAAAAATCGCCGCTTTTTATAGATCTTCCACCCATTATTCCACATGGAGATCAATTGTAAAAAACACTGAAGAAATTTACATGGAAGGGTATTGACACCCCTCATGTTCAAACAACAGTCTGAGATATTGTGTGAGATCACGGGTGATAACGATATAATCATTCCTGTAGGTCCTTTTTGGATTCCTGGAAGTCATCCAAAATGCTTCTAGGCCTTCACATTTTAAATTCCCTTGTGAGGATCGTCGCTCTTCCCAATGTGTTTCTCCCTCCCATTTGCACCCGGTGGAGTACTTCGTTTAACTTTACGCTACCGTCTAGATGTTCTTTTATGCGGAAACAGAGTGGTCTACCCATTTCGCCACTATATTGGTCTACAAATGCTTTACAGGCAGGCATCAGGCACAGCGTTTCCAGACTCTTCCGCAGTTGCGTAAATGGTCATGCAAGGGGTTGGGAACCAAGGGGCATCTCAGAGTGCTCGGTGGTATTTCAATCACTGTTATTGAATTCTCTAGACTAACCACTGCTAAGCAACGTTTTGTAGTTGTACTTATTTCGTTTGAAATGAACGACAGTATAACTGGGACGTTTTTCTCGCTTGTTTGCGACATGCTTCCTCCTTTTAACTCGGTCCTGAATAGGTGCTGTTTCGTAGTTTTTGCAAATGGTTATTTGCCGTGCCTATTTAAACGACTCTTCCTTCTGCTCTCTTTGTGTGTACACTTGTGGCTGCTGAACGTTTCTCACAAGCGTCCTATTTGCCTGGATCGTCCACGTAGCATGCGTACGTGATGGTGTTCTTCGACGTTACCGCTCTTTATACAAACGTGTCGAATGAGTCCGCTTTGCAAGCGATCCTCGAAGACCATATACAGCACGCAGGAACAATAAACATACTGCTTCAGAATTCAGCAGTTGATGGCCCTCTTAAACGAGTGCCTAAACAACTCATTCATCAGATGCTCTTGGAAATATTAAGCACAAATGAGAGGATTGGCAGTGGGACAGCAACTTGTACCAAGCTTTGTCACTGCAATAATGTCTAAGGTTGAATTCCCAATACTCGGCCTATGGCCACTACTCTACTGCAGATATATAGATGATTGCCTCACCATCTGCTCGAAACAAGAAGAGATGCACAAATGTATTGAGCTATTGAGTGAACGGCCAGAAACCGAAGGAAAACCGTCTTCCTATCCAGAACGTTCAGATTAACCTATCTGAAATAGGCTAAAACACCAAGAGGTATTGAAAGTGAAATAACAAAAATATGGCAGTTCACTACCTCCCCTTCACCCCTCACATACCAAAAGGACGCTTATAAGAAATGTTTCGAACTGCCATCATCGTGACCATAGGTAAGGAGAAGAAGGAAGAATCCTTGAAATTGGCGCGGCAAATACTCATTTCCAGTGGCTACGAAAGGGCAATTCGGGATAGGTTCAGAGAAGGAGCCACGGCCCTAAACAACCGGGGAAAGGGCCACGTTTATGCTGCCCTTCATTTCCATCGAGATTTCTAGAGAAATCAGTAACAGTGATTGAAATACCACCGAACACTTTAAAACGCCAGCTAGTTGGTACCATTTATGTTATCGCTCACGAGAAACGCAAAATTGCAGAATTTGCCCTAACGGAGGAGATGGTGATTGCGTGAGTATGGGTACGCTGTACCTGATCTTTTGTAAAGCGTTTGGGCACAAACACATTGACGAAACGGGTAGACAAGTCTGTGTCTGTATAAAGGAACACCTAGACGCTAGCGTAAAGTTAAACAAAATACTCCACTAGGCGTGAATGGGAGGGACAAACATAACGAGGAATAGTGACCATTCTTGCTCATGAATTTAAAACCTCAAACGGTGAAATCTTAGAAGCATTTTGGATAAATTCCAAGAACTCACACAATATCTCAGACTGATATTTTAACATGAGAGGGTAACTTTACTTATCCATACGAACTTTGTACGGTTGGAGTCCACGTCATAATACCCAGTTGAGGACTCGCAGATAGTGGTGAGTATGTAAAGAAGATGTTTTGTTTTAAATGTGATTATAATCTATATATTGTTGTTTTTCCGTTGAGGCTATAAATGGAGGTCCTTGCTTGACTAGGTTGCAGTTAAGTTGACGTTCCAAGCCTCTGAAAATAATGATCAGCCGATTGGTCAGCTTTTGTTGATAAGTAAACAGTATAGGTGATGATTGTCATTGTAGACGTGCTGGCGCCTATATATTGGTAGCTGAAAGGAATTTAGAAAGGGAAAAATACAAAACAATTTAGAGCCCGATTAGATTGCGAAGACACTAGTGGCAAGCAACGTGGATTAGCGAGTTCAAACAATAACACAAAAACATGCAACACTGTCAGATTCTTTTTGATGAATACACCACAAAAATCTGTTTATTGAAGTGATGTCGAGCACTTCCATATCGCCGACCTGTTATCTCAACCAGGAGTACCACTGCTCAGCAGTCACAGCTAGTTCAGGAACACATCCATGTGCCAGACGAATGAACTCAAACAAAATTCAGAACTCGAGTCGATTTCATCAGCAAAAACGGTATCTACCAATACGAAACGTTGCTTTGAAGAATAGTTCAAGCGTATATCGAGGAAATCTAAACTGATCGAATTCGGAATACTAGGAATACAAATTAAGCAGTCAAAATGGGGATAGGAAAGAGGCGTTGGAAAGAATTTGTTAAAAAAGTAGGATACTATTCTAAAAGGAAAACATCAGCGACCTGTTATTTAAAGATGCAGAAGGATCTCTTCTTCACTAGTTCCTATTTTATAAAAAGAAAATGGGTCAATAATAAGCTAAAATTGACTAGTAATACTGAAAGCATTGTTAAGCTCTTATAGTCAGTTGATGTCGTCGGAAATACTTCACGAACATGAATAGTAATCGATATGGTAATAAACTAGACTGTCCAAGTACAACACCAAAAATCTATTTGGGGAGAATACAAGCAGAAAACTCGTAAGCAGAATCGGGCAAGAATTTCATAAAATTTTTGTGTTGGAAAAATAAAGTGCAGATGAGAATCTCGTGCCGTTTTGAGGCGTCGGTAAGAACGAAAACATATTAACATGCAGTCAAACGAGAGCTGAACAGCGAGCCTTAGAAGACTCGGTTAGTTGGTGTGGTGTAAAAGCCAATATGCCAAAACTCCACCCCATAAAAGCTGATGGTGCAGATATTTCAAGGAAATCTCGAAAAACAAATTGCTACATTGTCAGGGATATCAATGAAAATGAACCCTAATGTAAAATCTCCAAGGACTATGGTATCCTTGTCTGCAAGCACTTTCAGAAATTAGAGGAAAGATACAAAATAAAGCGTAATCCAAATTATCTAGAAACATTGATGCTGTTATGCCGAAGGGAAAAAAGGGTAGAATTGATGCTTAATAAGTGGGAATAAAAACATGAAAAGCTAACCATCCAAACTTGCTAATGCTTGGGAAACTTTCGATCATGTTTCACACGTCATAAATTGTCTATCTCTACGAGTGTATAGAATTTCAGAATATGCTAGCGAGGTACAAGCTGCAAAAGAATATGAGTTCTGTCAAAAGAGCTATAGGCAGGTGTATTCTTCAGGAGATTGTCTTCAATCAGAAAAACATATGCCGCTAGTTTGTAATTCTAAGTTACTGATGGAGAAAGTGCTAACGAATGCAGACAAGCAGCCGAAGCCCTCACAATGTTGTAAAATGAAAGATGTCCACTAATGTTTCCGTGCTATAAACTTGAGTCAGTTTATGAAACAGAAGTGCAGCATGAACTAGAATGCAAATGGCGGAGTAGGCGATCGCCAAATAGGGTGGTTCAACGGCATGAAGCCGGTTCTAAGCAAATTCGTCTACTCTCAGATCTTATAGCTGAGTAGTGGTGTTTAAAGGCTAATAGACGCTTTTAGGAAAATGTAACACATCGGATCAAATACTTGGAGCTAGAGTATAATTTTCTCACAAAACAAGAAAAAGCAAATACTGAATGACGCAAAAGTAATAGATGAGCATAAAAACTGAGGGAAACAATAACTAGGTTCATTAGATATGTCGCACATCAGGGCAGAAAAGTGATTTCAGCATACCAAGTGAACAAATGGTGCTTAGAGCACGAAAAATAGTTTTAACCATGGTCACGAGCTGAGTCTCCTTGCACAATAACAGCTGTAGGAAAATCGTTTTCCATGAAGTAGAGAAAGCAGGGGAGGGAGAATGAGAATGAACATAAGGATGAGGTACCTGTGGGAATAAGAAAAGGTCAATGGCCTACATAATAAAGTAGATGTTGGAAAAAACGAATGAGAATGGAATGGTCGAAGATATGAAAAGTGCGGAGGTGAGAGCTGAATATGCAAACAAAAAGCATAATGATAATCCACTGTATAGTATTAATACTGCCCACGATTACATCGGTATTTGCTGAAATTGTACAAAGCGATTTTCAGCAACTTGTTCCAAACTTTTTAAAATACTATCAAATTTCAGAAAAGTTTAGAAAACTGAGCATTTCAATGGCTTTGACACAAACAGTAAGTTTCCCTGAAATTAATGTATGATTTCAGGCTGTACTTTAAAAGTGGCATATCTCAGCTCAGCACAGATATTATCGTTTATTTGATTGCTTCACTAGATGACCCTATATCATATGCATCACATTGGGTGGATTCCAGAACTTTTTGCATTCGATTCGTTTCCCTCAAATCTATCATTCATGAAGCTGCTGCTGGAGGATCTTTCGTCTTCGTCACGAATGTAGTTGAATGCTGGTCGAATCGGTTGGCCTTGGATTCCTAAAATAGCCATATCAGGGTGTTGCCACGTGGAATGGAGGCAGTGAACCGTTTCCAAACAAGTTTGGTATCAATTTCGTAACCCTGGAGTCATGAGAGGCTTCATAGAACTGGTGAGCAGTTGAGCTAGGAGCTCAGTAGGTTGTGCTCCCGCATCATGAAGGGAATCACTACTACTGCAGTAGCTTCGTATAAACTTTATTAAGTAAAATGATGACAATTAGAATACACACATTTTGGCCAAGAAAGAATTATTAAAAAATTAAAAAAATAAAAAACGAATTTATTTATATCAGTTGATTATCTGGAGCCGATGAAGTCGTCGAAGGCGGTTTCGGCCTCGTCTTGATTTCTGAAGCATCTCTCGTACAGCAAGTTTCCGTGATACTTAGAGAAGTGGTTACCGGCAGATGAAAGATAAAAAGAAATTCGGTAGATGAAGGAAATTTTCGTAGCCCGTCTTATTCAACATTTGCAGCGTTAGTTGTATTATGAGGCATTACAGGTTATCGTGAAGATGGATTGTTTCTTATATATTGACCAAAGCGGGGAAAAGCCGTTGAACTTTATTGAGCATTTCGTCGATTTGCAGGATATAATCCTCCCACCGTCATCATCTTACCCAGAATCAGAAGGCTTTAACGGACCAAACCGGCTGTAGGCCAGCAAACTGTCAGGATGACTTTCTTCCTGGTTTAATTTCAGCTTTGGTAAGTGCCGCAGAGGTTCATCGTGGTCCCAATACTAGGCGGTTCGCCGCCGGTTGCCGTAAAGGATCCATTTCTTGTTGCAATCACAAATACGATTGAGAAGCTAGTCGTTCTGAATGCGCAGAAGGAGCGACAACCATATCTCACAAGAGGGGGTTCCATTCAATTGGTGCGACACCAATCTCTGTCGAACTTCTTCGGCTTTCTAATATTCTTTAGAAGATGCTCCGAAACAGTTGAGATCATTATATAGAATCATCCACAACGTCCTTCATCTTTGAGGATCAATTCGCTATAACGAAAGCTTTGAAACAAAAGTTGCAGAGTGCTTAAGTTAACATTTCCTTGCCCCTATACCCAAACCATATTTAGGCTGCGCAAGTCTCAGTTTGGATTCGTAGAAGTATATTTGTCGGAATAGAATTTTTAGCATTTGAAATTCCACCCTCTGAACACAAAATGTTATAATTCAATTATATGGAGCGAGAATTAATAAAATAAGCTCTTATTAATACATGATAGTACATCATTAATGAAGAGATTACTGCTAAAACCTCTATAAGAAAGACAAACATTAGACAGCTGTATTAATTTCCGGAAAGGCTAATAACATCAGAGTTGGCGATTATAAGAATGCGATGAGAAGGTATGACAAGAATGGATGAGCAGTTGTGTGGTTTTAGTGGGTGAATGGAATCACTTAAACATTGACCAAGACAGACGAAACTAGGAATAGAATACTGCAAAAGTTTACGAGTGATGGTTACTTTTAACAACAGGTCTGAATTCTAACGATCTAGCCTAGGAAAGCTAAAGCACTATAAACCGAGATATGTTGATAAATATATGGAATATAACACGAGAATGGATTATATGATAGCAAAAAAGCGGTACCATGCTTGTTATGTGAACAAGTAGGTAAAAGGCTGTTAGAAAAAGTGGATAGCAACTTTCATCAAACTTAAAAAAGACGAGAGGCTATAGAACATCAGGTAGTAAGAACTCAGAAATCATAAGCATTTTCATGTAACTGTTGAATGTTTCCAGGCCCTAACCGGAATGAAGGCAAACGGAAAGGCTCTCTGACATTCGGAAGAATCAATATAATTTTTGGTTAGTTATTCCGAAACGATGCTCTCTTCAGAATGATGATTAAACGAATTTGCACACAACGATTTAATCATGATGTAACAGTAATGCAATCGTTTAGAACGATATGATAAAAAATATTAAAATAGAAAAAATAATAGAAGAAATAACATGATCTGTAGCACCTATCTGTGGCTGCGAGGTGTTCCTGCGTTTTGGGCTTTGATGCACAGCGGAGGGATTCATCCCCGTGGTAGGGTCCCCAAGCTGAGGAGTTCGGCATTTCCATAAGCAACCCTAGTAAAGAGTAAACCAATACCAGAATCCACCACCCTACTGGTATCAAACTAGTCGCATTGTGGCAGATGTCCCTATTAACCACAAGGACTGCAAATGTCTGTGGTGGTAACGACCTGGTGCAGGCTTTAGCCAGGCTGTCCTCGACACTCCGGGGAACCACAATGGCTGAACAGAAAATCGCCGGAGAATGGAAATTATGCTGGGGTCCGCACAACCAGTGAAGACGGGCCATCCAAGTACCCAGGTATAGCACCTATCTTGGCAAATCGCAACAATTTTCGTTTCGTGATGGAAGGGAATTTAATTAAAAACAATATCTTCCTAGCAAACTAGTAGACTCGTTCAATAAATCTGGAAGCTTATTTCTATATTCCAAATGAAGCCACACTAACTCTAAACACAGCCTAAACTTGGCTCGCGTTTTTCTGTGTAGTCGCACGATTGTTTGCCTTGTCTTAATAAAGCAATATTTTGATTATTTATCCTCACCAAAGCTTTGGTCCCTTTTATAAAGCGATGAGATATTACACTAACTGAGCATATCCGACCACCCAGTTCAGCAAAAAACAATCGTATATTAACTAATCCTTAGAGATCGAAACATTTGATGTAAAGGCCCGAAAAAAGTTTGATAAAGACCGCAAAAATAAAAATTCGAATGCATGTTGCCTGAATACGTTCTGATGAATGAAGCATGATGGGATAAAAACTATAGAAACGTTTATTGTAAGATTTATAATAAACAGTGCCCTAAGGAAAATATTCAAAGCTGGCTGGAAGGACTACAAGCATTTCCCTAATGAATGTCATAGAATGTATTAACAAAGTACAATAAGAGGTTACTCCATTTTTCTCCTTTAAGCATTAAGTAACACAATAGTCATCAGTAAGATCTGCATTCGACGAAGTTACTCATCAAAGTCGGCACAATCGACGGCCAAGAACAGCCTCACGTTTTTGCCACGACAATATTCTTGATTTATTTTGACCATTTTCGGCGAGAAAATAGCACTGGATAACTGATAGGACACGCAAGGGATGAAACAAGAAATTGAGCACGCCTTCCTTGGTGGAAACGCTTAATGGAGTGCAAGGTTAGAGCATGACAACTATAGATGTATCACATCAGCAACAGTACAGGTTTCGAAGCATCAAGGAGTTTATTTGCTACGTTTTTCCTTTTATTTTTAAAATTAGCACCTCTAAAAGAGTAGAAGCATGAAAATAAATATGAAAATGTTTTGTAATGAGTCAGCAAAATATCTTGCACGATACACGACAAACGACAAAATCTTCAGCAGAGATTGTTCGCTTATTACGCCAATAAAGAATAAGCGTACGAATCTATGCTAGAGAGGTAATGCCGCCAATCACCAGGTGCTAGAATCGCTTGAATGGCGACATTCCCTCTTTTCAGCTCACCACCACTCTCCTTCATTTCCAAGCCACCTGCATGCACTATTCAACTCAAAAAAAAATGTGTGTTTCAAAAGGCATTAGCTCCTAAGAATTGGTTTAAGAAAAAAAAGAGACAAAGCAAAAAAGAGGAACTTGAAAACTGCTGCGGAGAGTAGTTTTCAGAGTTAAACAGTGGATAAATCAAGTAAATTAAAGTTAGTAATGCTATTTGCTATTACGTTTGATGCAAAAACAAGTTGTTTACAACGTCAGTACAACATCGGTGAAATTTGGACCGACCAGTTGTGAGCACTTCGATCAATGGTATTTGCCACAGCTGACTGCAAGGACAATGAGATGAAAGCAAGACGGAACAAATAGACTAGTATATACATGTCTTGAGACACTTCAGAAGCGGCAGAACTTGACTGGGAAATTTAGCTTTTGCTATGAAAAAGTCATCCAGTAAGCCCGACGATAGATGTACGCGATGAGTCGCGAGAGTTGAGAGTCATCGATGAGCCGAGAAGGATGGGGGTTGGCAGCAGCATGCCGAGCACTCCACTAATATATCTATGTAGTTATTTATTCTAATACTTGTTGATACTTGTTGAATAAAGACCGTATTGATCTTGATTATATCAGACTATTTATCACGCAAGACATATAGACCAAAAGAAGACAGAACTAACCAGTACAATAGCTCAATATGGTAGACCACTACCAGAATTTTTGTAAAACGAAGACCAGGAAACAGCAAAAAAAGCTTCGTTATGGTGGAAGGAGTGCGAGTCGTGAAATGCAAGCAACTGGCGCAAACAAGCAGACCGCGACCGAGGGACAATCGATAGGCTCTAGCTTGATAGTGCGATCCTGGTGCGCACATGGAATTCGCTTCAGTGGTTAAGTAATAGTCAGAGTTAAGAGTCAGTCCTAATTCTTATCGCACAAGCTGTGTCAGAAAAGGAAAACAAAGTAACAATTTATGCAACTGTTCTCATACAATATTGAAAATACGACATACAGAACTCAGATAGGACCATATTTGCAACAGAAACAGCGGATGACAAGACAGAAAGGCACGTTAATTAAAGATAATAAATATTTAGATGCCATCTTATTAGAATGAACGATGGCATTCATTTCACAGAGATCAGAGTGGGGAGCTCAAATACCGAATACGAAGGTTCCTTGCGAATATGAAAGAAAGGTATTAGTCGATGATCATAGAACACACATCGAATTCAATACAGAAAAAACAAACCACGAACAGAAGAGATAAAAGCGATGGAAATAAAAGCAGCTGATGAAAAAAACCGTGGAACAAATAAGCGAACGCAATACACGAGGACACCCGGACAAATATTGAGCAAAACTATGTACATTATGGTGATACGTTCTCCAAGGAAAAAAAATCCTGAAGATGATATGGTAGATTCCAATAAAGAAAATAAGTGAGTCGTTGTGACTAGACAAGCACAGACATCGCTGGTACTCATGAAATGATACAGATTATAGTGGATGACGAAGCTCCAGCAAGAGCGGATCGCTGTCCACAAACCTGAGAAGGTCGACACTAAAGTCGAACAACGCCCACGTTCACACAATTATCTCTCGTATTACCCGACGACCGATTTCGTCTTCTGTTCCAGAGTAACTGTTCTCCTCATTCTGAGCGTTCATTATGCCTGCAAACATAAACACCCAAATTTAGGAGACTAGTTCAGTTCGCAAAGTTCATTCCAATAAATTCAGCACACCATCAAACAAGTTGAGACCTGTTGTTTCGTTAAGATACTGATCATTCGAAATGTCATATCGGTCACTCGTCCAATTTTCGGTTGCTGTCTCGTCACTAAAACTAGAAGGTAACAAATGTTGAATTTGAAAATAGTTCGAATTTAGTGTACTAGCGGGAAAATCGGAACAATGTTTTTTGGTTAAATACTACTACAAAGAAGCCTGCTAGTGAATGTAGAACTTCACAACGGACCGAAAAGAGAAACTCAGTTCAACTGTAAGCAATACGCAAAACTAATACCTCGAGTAATTGTGCATGGGTAATGTCGATTTCAGTTTGCTCGAATCCAAAGTGAAAACACCGCTGTCTGCCTGCGAGCCGTGAACTGCAGTATTTTTCACATCTGATTCCGGCATTGCAGACACCTCCTTTGGCCTGCGAGCAGAGTTTTGAGTTTTTACTTTTCAATAGATTAATTCCCTTCATAAATTTTCAACCACCAACGACGATGAATAGAGTTAGAGCTAGAGCTCACACGACAAACCTTTTTTTGACACTTTTTGACGGTATACGGGTGCGACAACAGAAAACAAGGAGAACGCAAACCAGAATAACGAAGAATGCCAGCACAAGTGTGGGAATTACTAATACCAAACGCCAAGTACTACCAATTGAATTGGCCTCTAAAGTGTTATACATCTAACAGAGGCAAATTGATATGAGTCTTCTTATTAAATAAGGTTATCAAACTATTTAATTCCAAAATTAACCTTAAAATCTGTGAAGAAAAGCATAATCTGACCTAATATATAGGACAACTTTGAACAACGAAGAACATGTTCACGTGAGCAGAATCGAGCTCTGAAGAGAGTTCCTCCAGGTAGATCGGTAATAACTTGATCATGTGGGTAACAGTCAGCAGAACGCCATGCGTCGCCAGAAGATACATAAAGTAACGTGCAGTCGTCTGGAGGTGGATGTGGCTGAAAAATGACCAGTGTATTGGAATGAGAATGTTCTAATCATTTATGAGTCCTTTAATAGTTTGGATAATGGTTAAAATATGCAACAAAGTGTGTTTTGGTGTTTGTGTGTTTGGTCAAAATCGCCTAGGATAAAATGGAAAACGAGGAAATCTAGAGGAAATGCTCAACGATCAATATTTCATAAAATCGTGTTTCTCAGTGTCAGTCTCTGCAAAAGGTAAAGACTAGACAACCCCTTTGTCTATGAATAATTTGTTTACTACGAATTCCTGGGAGCAATCGTTAACTTGAAAATCTCGTTTATTTGAAAATGAAACGAGAGCAAGAAGAGTTGTCTCCACTCTAGATAACGAAATTTTCAATTCAGTACAAGAGTGAAAGGTAAGTAATTCATTTTAAAGGAGGTTCTGTGAAATTCGAAGCATATCATGCACGAAAAGTAGCTTTCTACAATGCACCATAATTTGTTGTCACAAACATGCTTAGACGATGCTTTAGGTGGAGGATAGCACATTAATATTCATGTCCGTCATCACCAGCACTGTGCTAGTTCGATTCCGCTCCGGGCCAATCAAGCTTCCCATTCCTCCGGAGTCGGGAAATTGGGAGCAGACTTGTCTGGGAAAAAATCACCCTCTGCAATCCAATTGGGAACGTTCCAGCCCGGCTATCTCAGGACTCCAGAGAGAATTGCTTGCCCAGCATTCCACGGCATTCAAGATGAAGTGATAATCCTCAAGCAGAACCGAAGTCACACGTAAAGTTGAAAGGTCTTCGTGGACAATAGATGCGTGGAAACGAATCGAATGCGAGAAGTGATGGGATGATCCGCACGGCAGACGTGAGAACGGGTCATATAATATAAAGTAAAATAAAATACTTGCTTTACCTAAAAAAAAGTATCAAAATTCTCCTAATAAGTGAGAAATCTGGAAGGAGGAATGCGTTACAGACGCGCGGGTAAAAATCTCACCGATTCATCAAGACGATATGAACATATTACTGCAATTACATTACGAGAAACCGACCATCCATCCAAATCCACGGAATAATTGGCAAGTAGTAAAAAAAGTAAAAAGAAAATGCGATCTTGCAACGAAGAGCGAAAAAAATTTGGAGCGTAAACCAGAATAAGCAGGGGTAAGTGTGGGGTAGCAAAATAATCTAAAAACTAGATGACAATTCATGAATTCCCTGGGAAACGCTGGGTTTTAAGCATCGTCCAAAAAATACAGACGATGAGATGAAATACGATAAGTAAGAAGTGCAAAAGAATTTTCCAATAAAAAAAATCAAGTTATTTCGAGAATATGGGATTTTAGTCAGAAGGAAAACCTACGTATATCAGATTGATAACTAACAAGGAACGAGAGGAAAAACGCTGAAGAAAAAAACCTCTAGGCAAAATATAGTAGCGTCTCACCTCAACAACGATTGATTTCCGCATCAAATCAAAACTTAGAGTGGAAGGTGCTAACATGTTTGGATCCTCGTTAACGTCATTTGTAGTAGCAATTACCAGCTGGGAAAACTCGGAAAAACCCTTGAATAAACCAATGGATACCTTAAGTTAAGATTACCTCAATTGTTTTGTAACGAAAAAGAAGACCTTCTTGTTCTTAGCCCGAAGGCGAAAGTAGTATGATGACAATGGATTCAAACCAGTTAGGTTAGAGCTCAAAAACCACAATGTTGTCCCGTCATCCTTAATGAATAACAATATTACTGTAAAGAAATCTGCTTAACAAAAATTTCTCGCGACACACCTGTATGTGCTCAACTCGCGATGTATTTCTCACTTCCATTGTTGATACGTCTCCTTTTCCAAAGCTTTCAGTGAATGGATTCAAACTTCTATTTTAAAAATTCACAATGCACAGAAAATTGATGCTTAAATTTCTTCTAAAGAAGATTACCTATATTCAACAACAAATGACTGATCGAATCCTCCATCAAAACCAGGCACCCAACCTATTGACAAGGAATTTGGTGTAGCGGATAATTTTCGAATATTAGTTGGGACATGTGGAGTCACTAAGAAAAATAAGCTGTAGTACTGAGCCTTGAATTAATAAAGGGATACAATAAATCGTAAAAGGGATGAAACATACTTGTACGCGTCAATCTAATAATCACTTCTGCTTTATCGATACCATTCGCCACACGACACATATACGATCCGTAATCACTTTCAGTAGTATCAGAAATTTGTAGAATATGCTCGTACTCATCGCGATTGTAATGCTGGACCATTTGAAAAGAATACCTAGAACCAACGATTTAGACAGCAACTCTCAACTCCTACAAAGTTCGAATAAATCTCCATTGAAAAATTGAATTCTGAATGAGTACCTTCCATTTTCTTCGATAGAAACAGAGTTGAACATCCAACTGAACGACTTTGGTTCAGGACGAGCAGAAACAATACATCGCAAGCGAGCCTGGATATTTTATGGAAGTTAGTAAATAAAACAAAAACTGGATTCGCCATGCTCAAATAGCTTGATGAACAGATGTATTTCCGAAATGATTTTATGAAACTAATGATATTTTCTGTCCATTAACAGCTCTCCAAGTGCCAATAATACATTGCTGCAGAGTCTCTTAAAACCTCCGATTGATTTCAATACATGCTAGACGTTGGAGAACATTGCAGACACTTTTTTTTGCTGATTTCTTTCGTTGTGCAGAGCTCATCAGAGCACAAAGAGCTCTGTAATCATTTGATGGCTTACCCAACACATACATTGTGTTTAGCGTTCGTCGGGCAAGGCTCTTATGGTTTATTGGCAGAAAACTACTATGTGTGTAGCGTTCGGAAATTAGGAGTGGTCCAATGCGCACTCCATACGAAAACAGACATAGACGCGAAGGGGCTGAGACGGCGGGAAGAAAAAGCAAACGAGCTCTCATGAGCATAATAAGACTCTTTATGGTGTCTAAGAAACTGGTAAGAAACAATTAGAAACCAACTAAGGTGTTCGATCAGAATTAAAATCTGTCCTCTATTATAACGACTGCAGACCATTAAAAAGTGAAGCTGCATGAAATTTGGCCCGTATATAAGACATTTTCATAGTAATATACTTGAACAAGATGACGTTGTCAGTCCAAAACTGCTCAGTACAGCAGCGCTCAGAATAATGCAGTCTCCCAATTAGAATAAAAAAGCGATGGATAGCGATGGGAAAGACCTGTTATCCCTTCGTTTTACTCACAAAAACTTCAGCATCCGGAGTTTTAAACACTGATTCTCCGTTCTCTCCACAACATCCTCGATGCTCTTGAAAGCTCCGCAAGCCGCCCGTTTCCATCCGCTCAGCTCTGGAGCTAATTCGTTCATCATATTGATTTAACGACCTAGATAGACATAACTGGAGCATTCAGAGATATTCATTCAGCTGAGCGTGAATGGGACAAACGAAACCAATCCGTTCTTCATGAACATCGTTTTCATCAGATTTAGTTGAACACCAATCTTTCCAAAGCCTTTATCAAAGTCAGCAAGAATACGTTCCGCTTGGTTAATGTTTGATGATACATGGACGACGTCATCAGCAAAGCGAAGGTGATGTAACTGCCGACCACCGATTTTCACTCCCATGTTATCCCATTCCAATATTGGTATGACGTTTAGAAGGTGGCGGTAAATAAATTTGGCGAGATTGTATCGCCTTGCCCAACCCCTTTTGACCTCAACGTTAATATCGTTGTAGAATGGTGAAATTTTGGTTGTGAAATTTTGGTAGAGCTCACCAAGAATCTTTACGTACTGAGTAGGAACGTCTTGACTACCAAGAGCTTCCATGACTTCTTCTATCTAAACTGAATCAAAGGCCTTATGTAAGTCGATGAAAGTGAGACAGAGCGGTCTTTTGTACTCTCGCGATACTTCAACGAGCCTTGTTATCGTGTGAATATGGCCCATCGTACTAAATCCTTTTCGAAACCCTGATTGCTCGCATGGCTGTCCTTTGTCCAGTGTTCTGTCAATCCTGTTTAGGAAGACTCGAGTGAAGAGTTTGTAGACGGCAGACAGCAAGAAGATTGGGCGATAGTTGCCTATATCGTGTAGGTCACCTAACTTGAACAATAACACGGTCTTGCTGGTCTTCCACTGAGTAGGGACCTTGCATTCAGACAGGTAACGTGTGAAGAGCCGAGCCAGTGTGTTTACGAGGACTAGCGGAAGGTTCTTCAGATGTTCTGATCTTATCCTGTCTGGACCTGGTGCTGTTCGATTCCTCCCCGACGAAATGACATGTTGGATTTCGGAAGGAAGAACCAGCGGTAGAACAAATCCATCCTCTTTTATTTCATATGACGGAGTAGTATTCGTGAATGATTTTCTCCATTACCTTTCTGAACGCTGCTGTTATTCCGTCTAGACGCCGGAGTACAATCATCTTGGTCATGTAATTAGCGAAGCTTCGGTGGGCTTTGCGAATGCTTTTCCCAGCCTCTGCAGCTTCGACCATTACAGCTGCTCTTCTCTCTTTAAGATCTTCTTTTATTGTTTGGCTGCATTGTTTCGTAAGTTCGGACGTTAGTTCGCGGTTGCCTACAGCTCGTGCGATTCCACACTGGCGTATGAGCTCAAGAGTTTCTGGAGACAGACGTCTCTTTGTGACTTTCGAACTCTCAGCTTTCATAGCGCTCACGTAAAGATATTGAATAAGCCGATCGCATGCCTCGTCGATGTTATCGACAACGGCATCTTTCCAACAGCCGACTGACTAATGATTTGAATAAGTCCCACTTTGTTGTTGTTGTGGGGCCTCGGTTTTTGAATTTAGCAGCTTTTTCTCCTTTCCGCGAAAAACAGAATCTAGCAGGAAAGAGTCGGTGATCTGATCCCGTGTAAGGACAATAGCGACATCGATTAGGCAAAACCTTCTATTAACTATGCTGTGGTCTATTTCTTTATGGTACACTCCAGTGGGAAACTTGCACGTCCAGATTTGAGCGTGGTGCTTCTGGAATTGCGAATCACCATGGACGGTCTCGATCGCCATGATAAACTCAGAGAGCCGCTCACCCTGTTCATTCCATTCTAATTCGTGGGTCTCAGTGTGACGTTCTGCAGACGTTTTTCTTCGTCCAATCTTGGCATTGAAATTTTCAATGATGCCCTTGAAGAATGTATAGTGTTCTCTGTAGAACTTCTCCAAGCCCATGTAGAACGCTTCGACTTTTTCTTCGTCATAGTTTGATGTCGGCGGGTAAACGACGAAGATTGTCAAGACCGGCATTGAACCACATCTTTTTAATCGTAAGCGTCCGATTCGGGTTGTAAGTTGCTCGAATGAATCGATGTTCATGGACAAACTCGTGTTGACGAGAACGCAGACGCCGGCGGCTCATCTACCGTCGCATGCTTCGAGGAACAGTTCTTCTCCGGTGTCATAGACGGTGTTGAATGGGTGGCGTCGTCTCGTTTCGGTCAGGCCGATGACGTCGTACCTTATCATTCTTGCTTGCATGAGCAAGTCTTCTATCGGGGACTCGGATGCAAGTGTACGTGCATTGTTGGTACAGATCGTTTCCATAGTTCTTGATCCAGACTGCTTCCATTGGCCTTGAGAATTTAGTGGCCCCTCCGTACATATCCTATCCAACGCTCCGAAATTGGGAGCTCCTTCGGGGTCAGAGGAATGAGGCCCGTTTTTTTTTGCTGTATTTAGCATTTTTTACACCCACGTATAGCTTGCTGGGCTCTGAGCGTGGGGGCTGGTTGTACTCACGGGTAGCTTGCCAAGCTCTCCCAGAGTGGACATGGAGCTTATTTGTTGGAGGCGACTCCTAACCGCCTCCCATATACTTCCCTGTCACTTGATTGCAAGCTTTTGGCCGAATTGACTCGTAGAATACAATCCGCATAAAGCGAGAACGCACACACACGCATGGATGAATACGCCTAGCAAATGCAGAAAGTATATGCCAAAACGGTGCAGCAGAAACAGAGAGTCCATTCCCTGGATCCACCTGCGTCTCAGGGAGGCAATGGTCGCTTTTTTTCCGCGATTAACTCCCTATCCGCCACCTAGAGACGCGCCACGTAGCATCGCGACTAACCGGCTAGAGATCCCTCATATGAGGGAGATCCGTGGGAAAAGTAGGCATAATTTTAACAAACTCATTCTTTCATTGAAGTATGTCGTTACTAATCAACAAATTCCCTTGCTTGATTGCCTAGTTAATAGTGCCTAGTTAACTATGCCATTACTTCTTTATTACGGCAACTTGTTTAAATTGGCGATGAAGGAAAGAGAATCATGGTAAAGCGAACTCACCATGGTGCCCACATCTGCAGCTGCAAGTCCTTCTTCCGGGAATCGCTGATTTAGAATGACTGGCCCATGATTAACTCGTATAACAGTCCACGAAGTGTCGTCTACGTCCTTCTGATCAGCGCCATTCGTTGTCCGACAAGAATAGTTGCCTTTGTCCGCCCATTTCAGTGGTCTCGTAAACAGCAATGTGCTGGTGACAGTTTGAGAGCAGTAATCTCCTGATGAACAGCTACAACCACAACGTCTTACAATATTAGCGATCAAAGATAGAAAAGAACTGGCTGAATTTCATCTTGTTCATCTGTATCTATGGACGTATATTTGGAAAATTCCCACCGCCAACGTTCTTTTAATTTAGTTTTCTTGGTACAATGGAGTCAGAGAATCAAACACACTTTCACTATTCAGTTACAAT
>MQTX01000219.1:172651-230427 GCA_009735665.1 Angiostrongylus cantonensis | reverse complement strand
ATATATATATATAAGGTCCAAAATGCAAGACCAGGATTGAAAAATTTAAAAAAAAACGAGGATGACATTTAAGAGCTGATCCTTTTTACCTCGACTTCACAATGACGCTTTCGATCTTGTAACGCTTCGTATCGATCGGCTCGCTATCTTTAAACCATTGAAAACTCGGAGCTGGGAAACCCTTCGCTTCACATTCTAGCCTACCAGCTGTCTGGTCCAATTTCAAAATAAGTTCTTTCGTTAGATGACGAGAAATCCATGCCGGTTCAATAACCTAGGGAGAGCAACTGCTAGAAAGGTTTGAAAAGTCTCGAGCACACGTTTACTTACAGTGACATCAACAACAGCTTCTTTCCCTTCTCCATGAATGTTGTCAGAACGACAGCGATAGCGGCCATTATCAGCAAGCTGAACATTCCTGACTGTCAGCTGAGCATGATCGTGTTCTCGAGTTCCGAACAAGCCGCCAGAGGATGGAGAAGCCCACTAAAAAAAATTAAAGGGCTACAAACCGACAACCAAACCTATACGCTACATTTCTTCACGATATAAAATCGAAAGATTCAACGGGGGGCTTTTTTAACACTTAAAATGAGTTAAGAGCTGATGTTGACTCGCAAGGTGCGAAACTAACAGCGGCATTCAACTTTGAACTAATATATCTCATCCCAAAGCAAATTTTACTAATTGATATAGAAACCATTAGAATCTCTGATCTTCGTCAAATAACTCGCAATGTCTCTTACTCCATCAAGTCCCGAAGTAGTACTTTTGTTACTTTTTACGTTGAGGTTGATATTTAGAAAATAAAAGCAATTCAGCAGGCCCTCTTTCCACCACTGGAACACAATGGTGCTCCCAAAACTGGCCAATAATGTTTATGGGAGTCGAAATCTTATTTCGAAATTTAGAAGCATAAATTTCATTGTTATTTCCTTTAAAGGTTTTATTTTTGAAAAAGTTTAAAGACCAAACAACAATCTTAGGGTGCAATATCTGCCCTTAAATACGTATACATATAGCGTGTGTGCGTAGTGGTCGAAGGCGCCCAGCAACACACACTAGAATCGATCCCAGCGCACATGGCCCACCAAGCCTTCCACATCTCCGCGGTCGGCTAATTGGTACCAGACTTGTCTGGGAGGATAAAAGCACTGGCTGGATACATCGATAGGCCACCGCGATCCTTTTGTAAAGGCCAGATATGCATTCAGTCACCTCCAACGATGCTTAATGAAGTCGAATTCATGGCGCACCCTCAGGGATAGATCAACGCCAAGAGCTTTATCCGTTATCCATTTTATATAGTAAATCTCTTCTATAAGGTAAGCCATGTTTTCAACTCCTGATTATTCTCGTTGTCGAAAAACTACCAGAAGTTTGCAAAAAACCATCTCTGGACCCGAAGTGTTGCTACATAATGGAACTTGCTGGCTTTTTGACAGCTACCGCTAATTTTTCTATAACTGGAGTAGCTCGAAAGCTCGAAAAAAATTAGCGGCGAATTCTTTTTGAATTCTTTGAAACCTTTAGCACAAGTGCGACAGCGACAAATACCAGCGGTTATTTGTGGATACCATCTGGATCTACGAAATCACCACCGTTCAACTCGAAAGTTGAAACTACCTCAGAGAAAGGCAAAACAAGGGTCTCAGTGGTGTAGTCCATAACATGTGAGCCCCTCGGAAAGGGTAATCATGGCTCGATGTGGCCTGGGGTCCAAGTTTTGCGAATATCTCAACATCATTGTGGTTGCACATCACCGTTCAACTCCCTCGAGGCTTAAAAGACGAGTCCCGATAAATGTAAGAAAAACTTGGACTTTCTAAACAAGGATCTATATATCTATATCCTAGCGGTTTTATTTCAATTGATAAAATCCACTAAGAGCCAAGAGACTCTGGTTAAACTGAAAGCAGCCATTAATGTTGTACCGTATGCATTGAAATCAACACTCTTCATCTGCTCTTCCGCTATACATCCGCTATGTATTAAAGAGATGATGTCGACAAGATTTATGAAAGCGTTATTTGAAAAATTGTTTGATTTTTTTCAAATTAAATAGCTTCTGTGTGGTGCATTTTGAGAAATAGATATAGACTATATATAGACTAGATTCAGGATTTTAAAGAGTGAATTAACCATCACGAAACATGTCACCTTAAAACTTCCTGATGGGCTTCCAGGGTCATGTGCGGAACATGTAAGACTGATTGTTCCACCCACGATAACACTTAGCCTAGCAGGAGAGATATCGGCTCGACCAGGTGGTCGTTGCACCTGTAAATCAAGTATTTGCAAGCCCAAATCTAGGAGAATAAAGCGCAGAATATATGGCTCACGTCTACAACCGTCACAGCAGATCCTGTCCGGGTTTGAGAGCCTGATTCTCCATAGATGCTGAGATAATTTGTCGCCGAACATGTATAATTGCCGGTCTGTTCTCTACAAGAAACTTTTTTGCTATTCCGTCACTTTCCAGCAGCTTTCCTTCTCAAATTGTCACCACCTGCTGAGCTTCCCGACCGGTTTTTATAGAATTTCTAGAGAACCAGTAAGATGAACAAACATAAAGAAACTTCACGGTTGTTGCTTGGTTTCGTGCAGTCAGGCAGGAAACCAAACCAGCTCAATTATACAACCTTCCGTCCTAATCACCTATACGCACAAATCCACAAATTAGAGGACTACTATTATGCTACAGCGGAATCACACCCATCACACATGACTGACACCATAGCAGCAAATGGTATTTCGAGATTACTCAGATAGTAGGAAACAAAATTGCACCTGGACACGCTTTTCAAGACCAAGATTGGCCCATCACACATGAAACCTTGTGGTCCACTCCATCTCACATCTGCCGCTTGGGGATTCGCATCCACAGAACACTCAATTTGAAGTCGCTCCCCTTCTCTTGGGTTATACTTCGGCTATAAGTGTACTAAAGAAATTGAGAGCATACAGAAATTGCACACTTGCAACCAGTTCTTTTGACGCATACACAACACTTCTGCGACGGCTTCCAGTAATACTACAAGAGCACCGGACTCTACCAAAAAACTGACCACATATGACAACATGTTAAACCCACCTTAGTTGTCACAACAGGAGCGTATTGCACATTAAGTGTGAGAATAGCACTTCCTTCCCCAACAATGTTACTAGCGCGACATTCGAAATCGCCACTCATGTTACGACTAGCCAACACTGTCCACTTCGAAGCCGCATAAACCTCACCCAGTGCCAAATGCCTCCTAAAGATCGCAATTGAGAAAGGCCATGAACTTCAAAGATTATGAGTCTCACCACTCATAACTTGGAGGGTATGGATTTGAGTCAGCATCACAGACAAGGTCGACGTGATGCCCTTCTTCAACAGCGATATCTTGGTCAGGAGATACCCGCACGCGTGGCTTGAATAGAACCTAAATTGTATACGCATAATTAGCGTAACCCAAATAGGATACAGAATTACCACCCACATTCAATCTAGGCGACCTTGCCTCTTTCGGTTGCTCCAACTCCATAGCCTTATTAGTGACAGCACACACTACGTAAACACCGTTATCTTCTGATCGAACACGAAAGCTTAAATTCAGGTTGATCAACATTTATTTCAGCATTAATTTATTGGTTGTGCCGAAGGCAATGAGGTAATCAATTGGTCCGGATTTCAACTAATACACGAAATGGATTGTTATATACAACGAAACATATCTATGCCCATTTAATGAATGGCAAATAGGCATGCTAATTTCCTCAACACAAATGCTGGTTTGCTTTACTAAACATAAGAACACTGGCACGACTCCACGAACAAATGCGTTAAGGACTGGATTTGGATACTCAAAAATGTTCGAGAAAAAGTTAATAATCAGCCTTAATACTTCGACAATTACAAGTCTTATTCGTTATTAAAAATATGAAAATATTAAAAATAATGTAAAGAAACAAACTGTAGTGTGCTTTCAGACTCGGTCCCACGAAGCAGTGTATTCACATTCCTCTCATCTGCTGTGCTACCGTTTAAGAAAGTCCATCTACAAATCATTTTTTAATCAGTAGAGAAAATCAACGAAATCGATTGTTCGTAATGTAACCTTATTGTAGGAGGTGGACTTCCACCTGTGGAAACACATTTGAATGTAACGCTATCACCATGGGTAACAGCTTGTGATGGTGACTCAGTGATGATCGGCTCACTTGGCGGGACTGGAACAGCAAAGGTCATCTTAGCATTTCACGACACCTACAGACGTCTTTGTTTTATTTGCCACTGTCTTTCTGTTCGTTTGCGTTCTTTCAAATGCGATCTTGCAGTTGGGCGATTTTCAACCAAACGGCACCGAACTCGAATTTTCACCTCGCATCACATAGCACACGTACCACCTGGTCGGACGTAACCCAGTAATTAGAGATTGAATACAGCCCTGCTAAGCCATATACGACATTCGTTACCTGGGTAATGCCACTTCATTAACTATTGGAGCTCATGAGAGGTATTAGCTGCTGCATGGAGGTGATATTGAGACATAACCTTCCGCAGATAGACTGTCTTCATTGGAAGAATGGCGTTTCGAGGTTTGCAAATCGGTTTTTTTCAACATCATGACTACTCCCCAGATGAAATACTATGCGCACGCGCCGCAAGTCGTCGAAGTGTTATGGCGTTCACATGTGTAGATGGAGGCCCTACTAGTCCTATATTAGCCTAGTAAGACCATTCTTTTTGGAGGAATACCATAATTCTTCGATTGCTTGTGTGCATGGAAAATCACTGACGAAGACAGCGATTTCGTGTCGGGCAAGACTGGACTAATTACACATCGGACTGTCGAGCTCTAGATGTTATTTTAACGAGATTGCGACCTGCAAGGACGCTGCTCAGAATAGCGAACAATCTCCAAGCCCGATAAGATGGATTGCACTTCTTCAGCATTCATAGATACACGCACACAATAACCACAACAGATGTTCTTGAATGTGTTAGCTGAATCCTTGTGCATGTGTGTGACAAAAATCTGTAGATCATGTGTAACATTGAGACACGACCAATACTGCAGTGGGATAAAATCAATACATGAATTTAACTCCACTATCAACTTTTCCGATTGTCAAGTCTTGAATCATTCAATAAGCACCACTATCGACACAGAATATGGAAGAACAAACCTAAGGCAACAATTTCAATGGGATCCGCTTGGTACTGTTCGGTTTGTTGGCGATCAAGCACGGTGCAGTAATAGGAACCAATCACGGACTCTATCGCAACTTCTTTAAGCTTTAGATCGTAGACTCCTTTTGACATATCACCGACTAGTTCGAAATGTACGCTGTCATGCAACTGGTCGCCGATCGATATGTATCTGAACACGACATCTAAATTGTGGAGAAGGCCGAATTGACAAATAGGTGTCCTGGAGACTGATCACATACACAGTGTTCGTATGAAAGATGGAGATAGGAGATACAGATTCTAGAAAAACAGTCTAAATAGTAGTGAAAATTGGGCAAACAAAAATGAAAAAACCATTGCAGACGAGGTAAAATAGAACTTTTTTAAAAAGAAGTTATCATCCTGCAAAGCTTTCATCATTACGGTTAGTTACTAGACATACCTTAGGCTACCTTTGTTGTATTTTTGCCATTGTACTTGATATCGGGTTCGATCAGCGAATTTACTTCGTACCGAGCACTTTAATGTCGGTCCTACGCTGTGTGGTTTTACATAGTATGGTCCAGTACCGGGTGTGCTAGCAAATACTCCGCTGTTCTCAATGCAGACTAAAACGTGGAAATTATCATTAGCGACAAAGAAATGGTAGTTTTTGTTCTTGTGAGAACTATGTTATTAGCAATCGATTCAAAGGGTCAGAAAGGCTATGACAATAGTGCAAACGGCTTAGCAAACACAAGCAAGCGGCCATGGCCAAACACGATGCTGTTTTCTCTTTTTCTATTTACTTCACTTTTTTTTTACCAAGGCGCTTTTTGAAAAGTGTTTTTTCCACGAAATGGTATTCGTTCGAGAAATCTTTTCCTTTGATCTTCTGATCAATTAATAAGAGCGAGAAATGGTTCTTACAAATTATTCGGATGCAATAGATGAGCAGTAGAGCCAAATGCGGCCCCATATTTAGGGAGGAACTCTCCAACAATTCGTTCCTACAACGAAAGAAATCCAACAGTAACCACAATGCAATACTCTGTAATGTTTCACGAGAAAATCAGAAATCGACTTTGAACTCAAATAAACGTATTCTTGTACAAAGCGAAGATGGAATGATAGTACTGGAAATCTTCACAGACCGTTAAAAGACTGAACAGCGGCATGCAACTCAACTTTTGGCAACGTTTGAGGTTGGAGTAATAAGGAGATGTGAGCTTAAAGGCTTGATAAGTGAATATGAGATGAGAGGTTAACTTCATCAGAAAACATTAACAGCAGACTCGAATGAATAGAGGTAAAACGAAATATTATATCATTCATCGTCAAATACAGATGTCACATCCTTTTGTTGAAGAAGATGCCATTGAGATTTATTCTTTCCGGAACAAGACCATTTTTATGAAATGGGAGCATTAGCAATGATAATGAAGGAATTTCTGCTTGATAAAGGACTATCATGTCGTTTTAACGGCTAGTGATCTGAGTTTTATAGAAACGATGTCATGCGAAAAGTACAAAAATAAAGTTCTAAAGGAAGAAAACAAAGGTAAACTTCTTATAAACAAGTATGAAGGCAGGTGTGTGGAGAGAAAGAGAAAGAGAGAGAGAGAGTTAGATAGATAGCAGAAAGTGCTTAAGTCCTTCTTGCTAGACCAGGTGGAACGAAAGGAAGAAAGAGGGCGCAAAGAGCGCGCGTCTGTGTCGAAGGGTCGGGTCAGCACATCCCAGTTCCACGCGCGGTAATTACCTGCCAACAATACGTCCTCACCTCAGTCCACTTCGCAATTTACCGCCAGATATAAAGAACTAACAAGTGACATGAATGTAGTAACAAATTACTCAACTTACTAAAGACAATGGATGAATTAATGACTAATAAACATTGAAAGAAAGTAGGAATGAACATATTTACGAAAGTTGTATGCCTTCGATGACATGCAATAACAAGGTAGACCTCCAGAACTGAATTTCTCGCCTACAAAAAAATGTTTGGGTGGTGATGTACTAATTAAAGCTTATAGAGTCCAATTTGACCAAATTTAGGTGAATATTCGAAATGAACGATTCGTTGAGTCTCACGCACTAGTAGACAATTGAATGGTGGCTACGGGGCACTCAAGGACCGAAATGAAGGCGCGGAGTCAAATATGCAATTCATTCAACTATAGTAGGAAGTTAGAAGGGAAGTACTACGGACAATTATGAACTTCGGCAGAAAGAATGACAGAAAAGAAATGATAACAAGAAAATATGAAGTAGTTCATCTGTAGAGCGAACAAAGGCAAAAAATAGCAGACAATGGGTTGTAGGGCCAGCCTGAGGAAAACATGCAAATAAATATGCGGGATGCTGTAGTTCATAAATATATATATATATATATATATATATAACACGAAAAAAGAAGGCAATTGATCGAAAGGGTAAACAGGTATGGAATCAGAAGTACAACCACACACACACATATATGTTGTGATAAATTGACGAGTTCGACACTCATCATTAGAGCAACGATAGTGTAACGTGAAGAGGCCAAAGTGAGACAGCGATCTGTTGCAGATTCGGGAACTATGCACATGACACAAACAAACAGCGATGATCGAGAGATGAGCGAATAAGATAAATTTCGGAGATTGCGACTAACAGATCAGAAAAGATGCCACAACGATCCCAGCCATGACAGACGACGACATAAAAGACGTGAAACAAAACCAGTCGTTCAAAAAAGAGCCGCCCGAATCCAAAAACGTTTAGGTAAGGCGTTCAGTGCGTTGTGTGTCGTTCGTCATCAAAACTGATTACTAGAAATGATTTCATCATTTTCATATGTAAAAACACTAGTTAGGTAGAGGTAAAGGAGCAAAAACCTTACATAGAGACCGTCCACCAAGAAGATGCTAACCAGTTCATTGATAATACTATGTTAGCGTGCAGTGGAACATCAACGATTCAACTAGCATTCGGTGATTTCTGGAACGGAAACTCGCTCAGGCGGCCAGTGTATTGAATAAAGTCAACAAACGAAACACCGGAGAAAAATCTGTGATGAATACGACCGAGCATATGCCGCGCAGACGTTTATGTGAGGCTGGCCATAGCTCTACAAAAACGCCTATGCGCGGAAAATAGTGCAGATTTAAGACGAATCGATAACCGATCGACACCACTGCTAGAAATTGACCACCGTCGGTTTTTTCATCGGAATACATTCTGAAGCCCTACACGGGTATATAAAATAACGACAATAACTGCACTTCAGCAATTGACATTGCTGCAGTGAACTTCAACAGATGGGGAGTTGAGGAGTTGTTTAGTGAAAACGATTCCTTATGGAGCTCGGTCAACCAATTCGGGTATGCGAAGTTTACCGAGATTCATTATGCCTGAAATTATCGTGATCATAAAAAGAACGAGAAGTTTGGAAACAGAGGTATTGTTGTAAATGCTTACATAAACAACTTGGAGAAGGAATTCAATAGATAAGTTGAATAGAAATACACATTTATTAGGAAAAAATTGCAGTGATGCTGGTTTAGTGTTAGACGATCGCACCCGAGTACAGTTTAATGGGTATTAAGCACATGAGGCCATCACAATCTGCCATTGGCAAAAATCGTGAAGTCTGCAACAATAGTTGTTAAAGTCGATGACCCACGTTGTCACTTAAAAGCATACGGTATGAATTCGTGAATGATTGTTCCCAAAAGTAGGGACCGATGGTGAGGAGACAGTGCAAGTGGACAGATGATAGGTAGAATAAAAGAATAATCATTTAATAGCATGATGACCGATGAGAGTTGCTCATTCGAATCCAAGTTAGTGTATTACTAGGAAGTGGAACTCGGAACAGTAGCCGAAGCACGCGGTCAATTTCTCTACAGCTCATAATTACTGGATTAGAGATAGACTCTTCGATCGTGTCCCATAACGTACCGTTGAAATTGTTCACTTTATCATCAACTGAAGCTGCGTGAAAGGAAAAGCATTGCTGTTTTCACAACAACTCGCAGTGAGTATCAGTAGAATGTTATAGACATCACCCGCTTTCATATGATCATTAATCATGAGTGGTGTTAATACTGCTTGCTGGGCTCTAAAAGCTTCCCTAGGGTGCACTTACACGGACGGAACAGATTGATGTTCAGACGTGATAGGACAAAGCGGTGTTACTTCGTGAACCATCGATAATCACAGATTAACACAGGCTTTCCCACGGGGTTGCATTGGAAAGGAGAATATTGAGCACGACTTCACTTCTCTATGATCTCATCTTATGTACCTGTACGAAGGCAACGGATTTCATAAAGCTCCTGACAAAAGCTTATTCAAAAGCAAAGACAAGCTGTTTTTGATTAGCATCTGGAAGAAACATCTAGAAAAAAGAAACATGATGAACAAAATGTGCAGTTATATGTTTCGTAATCTTGCTGGACACTGAGTTGCTGGGCGACCACATTAGCGGGTAAATAACCGTCTTCTGGCTGAGTATGTCCCCGTGATCTTCAAGTGGCTTTCTCAACCAGAATTATGAAGCTGGTACGACCACAACATTTACACACAGGAGAATTCGTTGAACGGCGTAGGCTTTGTGCACAAATATGTTCTCACGTGGTATTGGAGGGGAAAAGTTCTCAACATGGCTGTTATTTTAATTGCAGCATGTACTGAAGTTATCCTAACGAATAAACATTGGAGATTTGGGGTGTCCGAGCTTCATTAAGATAATATTGGAAGACAAATTGCGTTTCTAAGTTTAAGACTGGATAGGGTTTCATTACTTTAGTGAGAAATTGTATGATCGATTATGTGTTTCCAATTAGACGTCAATCAAATGAGCTAGTTCTTGTGAGAGATGAGAAGTGTTGAACGACTATACCCCGACGTAAAAGCTCTTTGATTAGGAGTGACATTTCAAAGGGTGATGGTCGAAGAGTTGGCCGAGGTCAGCCCATAGTACCCTGACCAAGCAAGCTTTGTTCCGCACCACTAGTCTTTGGTGATGGTCAGGTCAAACCAGCGGAACTGACATACATACTGAGGTCGCACGAAGGTGAGAAATTCGTCACGCTCAAAAGGAGCATGCAAATTCGAATTGTGCTGAAATATTTCCAACTTTGCTTATATTTGTTTACAACACTAAATAGGTGTTCACAGGATTTTATTAATAAAGAATTTTTTAGCAACGTGATAGTGGACACGCGTAAAACAACAAGTTAGCATAATTTGGGTTGCTTGTCCTTTATTGTACATGACAAAGAAACGCTGGTGAAAAGAGGGATCATGTGAAAAATGGCATGTGTTTCTTGAATTGTTGAACGTAAGACGTTCACTAGATAAAAAAAAAGCTGCCTTGAATACGTTTCCTTCCTTGAAACCCAGCAAAAAAGACAGTAAGACGTCGGACAGATCAATACAGTCTTAACACATTTTCGCTGCTTGTTAGCTCTTAGGCTTTAAGACAATGGCTACGCAGAAACGATGTAATGTACAATAGAAAAACATACCTCGTTCTAGACGTCATTTAGATGCCACTATAGAATGCTTCGATCAGATTTCAGCAAAATGCGAGATACTTTCTAAGAACAATAAACATTATTGCTTAGGGAAAAATCAACCGCTCATTGTAGAATGACTACAAAGTGCTGAAGATTTGAATTTTAGGTATGGTCTTAATAACTTATAGTCAAGCCACAATATCATACTTTTTATTTACTGACCATTCTTTTTTCATGACAGCGTGCGATGTGAAATTCAACCATGATTTCGAATGCAGCTTCAGCTCAGTGTGGTTCAAGGCTCATTTATGCTGACCAGATCGTTCTCGCTGGTATATTACTGCCGACACTACCGATACAAGAAATACAACGTTGAGAGAAAGGCAAAGCATAAGGTCACGGTTGGATGGTGAATAGCACGTGAGCCTTCGGTAAGGATAACTGTGGGTTTGAAGCCTACCTGAGGTCCTGTGTTCTAGGCATATCCCGTAATCGTTGTGCTCATGGTCAAAATTTCATTTCTTCGATTTCATTTATGTGCAGAATTGCATTAGATTAAACGAAAACCTTTGGCAAGTTACGCAACACTTCTTTCTTCTAAAACGCCTTCGATGAATTTATTTTCCTAATTAGGTCCGTTTAATGAAAATCATCATTTCGCCATGAACGAGTTTGACATTTTTGGTACGCATGCATTTTGTGAACTCGCTGTAGATTACACCGCATTCCGCGTTCTCGATCCATCTTGAACTTTTTGCTCGTAAATAGACGACCACTAGGATCTTCGCACAACTTTCAAATGAAAACTACTCATAACGAAATTTCAGTACTTCTAGCATTTATGTGGTATTGTAACGGATAAAGGGCAAAGTGTCCAGTGATGATTAATCACTCAGAAACGCACCAAGAATTCGACTTTATCAAGCATCGTTAAAAGTGAATGAGTGCACACCGGGCTTGTACATTCACTTGGGGTAGCCTACAAATGTATCAAGGTCCCATCTTCCCAGACAAGTCTGGTACCAGTTTGCCGACCCTGGAAGAATAGAAGGTCTGGTTACTTTGTGGAGCAGTATCGAACCAATGACGAAATTTGTTTTGAATGACGCTTATAAGCACTGGGTAACACTTACCTTTACACGCTAGTTCGCTCTTTGTTTTAGTAGTGCCTGTTCAATCAGTGATCACTATGTCACTCGATTGCAGCGGTCGGTGCAAAAACTTTGGTGTCATTTTTTTTGCCAGTGATTAGATCTGCTGTGATGGCTTTTAGTAAATTGAAAAAGAATGGGATGTTTTTCCAAAAGAATTTCTTGAACGATGGTAGAAGGTGTGAAATCTAAAAGGCTGCAAGGTTCCAGACGAAGCAGTTGTCCATACAATGATTAATCATTCAAAAGTTTTGGAACAGTAGGGCCCAATCTTGTATTTCAGGCACGCTAGACGGCCAACATTAAAAATTTTTGCGGTAAGATTATTCATGGTTGGCAAAAGTAGGCCATTCATATATGCAAATGGAAGCAAGAAAAATCTACTTTAAAAGAAGCGTGGTATTTTAGACCCACCACCAATATACTCTTGAAAAGTCAAGCACGTAAGAAGTTAAGATTTAGGAGGCTTTTAGAGGAGATTTCTCACCGTACTACCAAGTATTCATATAAAGAGTTTACAATATTTCCTTACTTTCCACTTTGCTAATTACTCACGACAATCTGGATTGAATGTTATGCATAGCTGGCCGGAAAGAGTTTAACGTTCCGTATTTCAATAAACATATCTCATGATTTACATCATGCCCTGAGCTGAAGACCGTTAGATCTACACATCATTGTGAAATGAAATACATTTTTTTCTTTTTAGACTGCAACGCAATTTTAATTTTCTGGAGTCCACAGATAACCTTGTTTCCAATTTTTGTCTTCCTAGCTCGGATCTCAAGCAGTGGGGAAATCGAAAAAGCGGGGTTTCGTCAGACGCACGGATTACGTCTGCGAATGCGTCGACAATGTAGGCAATTGCTGCGCCTGCATGAAAAACTAAGTATCTTTTTACACAATTACGTAGGAATTAGAAGGTGAAGTTGTTTCTACAAGCTTTTCAAGTGCAGAGGCCTTCTCTTTCAAGCGCTCGAATTATCGGACATTTATTGGCAGTTATGGAAGGGACAGAATGCTTTGTCAATGTATAAAAACTCTGGTTTTGAAAAATTTTAAATCACTTTTTTGGAAATTCTTACCTCAACGAAGTAGCCCTAAATGGCGACTACGCTATGGGGGATTTAGCACGCACTACTGGAAAAAATCTCTCTTTTCCAATCTGTTATAGTTGAATTTCGAGAGAAAATGCGAAAAAAGCCGATCCACACACACTCGCAAAAAAAGTGACAATTTCAGGACAATACACTAGGAAATTGCTGATTTATGAGCCATATATGTCTCACGATTTCGTAAATTTGTTAGTTAAGCGCTCTTTCCAAAGCATTTTACCTCGTTCCCGACAACCACCTTGTACACGACAAAATAAACAGCTTAAGTAGAGAAATCTAAAATCTGCTGACTTTCCAACTATCGCCGCCGTCAGGCAATTATGTTTCTCAATGCCGTCTTGGTGACACGGGTAGATCAGTTGCGATTATGCCAGCAAGACTAGTGCCTAACTACGTCTCCTAGTAGGCAGGCCTATCATCCTCCCAGACTGAGCACGAGGGTGGGAGAATGGAGAAAGCTTCCTCCGATCCAGAAAAACCAGTGACCGCCTTCTGAGATCCAGAGGTGTCGTAGCACGGAAATCTCATGATTGCTGTAAGAATCGGCTCGACTAGTATTCAACGACATCCATAACAGAGACCAGAAATCCTTATAGAACAGCCGGACTCACATGAACCGTACATAATCGTAGAATATAGATGAGGGGAAATGGATCGAATGGAAGATGTTCTGGAATCCGCGAATGTGCGATCTCAGGTCGTGTGAAACAATATGGTGAGGAGTGTATCGCGATTACGAATAGTTGTAATCACTTTGTGTTAAGGAGGTGCACACTTTAGCAAAAATTCGTCATAACTGTCTTGATGTAGACAAATCTTTAACGGAAGAAACCAGTTGCAGAATTTCTCCCTAAATCCAATCGAAATCCTCATATTTGCACAGAATGTTATGGTCATTAGTTTTCGATGAAGTGGTTAAAAGTGCCACCGGAAAAACTAATTGTTTACATTGCACCTAGTTCGCTTTTCTTTATTCTTGTTAAATTGGGCAGTTCGCTAGAATCCCTTAAAAACGAAAATGCATGTAACCGTGTACTCTGTTACTCTTTAAGTGGAAAAATGGATGGAAGAGTGGAAGATTTCAGTTTATTACAAGCAATTATTTGCTGTGTTTGACCAATGTGAAGTGAGAACAACGTGCAGTCCAAATCCGAGCATATTCAGGCAAAATTTCGTGCGAACGATTCTCTTAAAACCATTAAAATATGTTGTCTGGTTGGTAATATAGCTGGAATGAAATATTAGACGAGGTTTCCATGAAACGACGAGACTTGAATTATACAACAATCCACAAGGCAATCGTGAAAAATAGCGAATTTGTCATAAATCAACGACTCACCAACAAATTCCACCCGAGAGGTTGTTCTGAAGGTGTCCTCATCTATATATCGCTCAGCGCTAAGATTCCTGAATCGCAAGCCGGTCTGCTTAACGTTGTCTAACTCTCTGTGTTAATGGCAGGTTAAAAACTAACGCTGGATAGGTAAAACTAAGTTTACTTGTGTTGTGTGAAACTTTTTTCAGGAATAATAGAGAGTATGGTAATAAAACAGTAAATTACTGGCAAAAAAGTTAGTTCCGTGCTATTTACAGCAACCGTTTCAAAAATATTGTGTGGTCGCAGATTTTTTGAGCACTAAATAGTTATAGACAATAGAATAAAACTGAAAAGAAATGTTATTGTGAAAGCTGTCTCTTTTTTCGAGTTCAAACTATCCGTGCAACTGATTAGTCATAAGTCATTCTTAATTTCTTGCTACAAACAAAAAAGCGATTGCCTTAAGCGTGAGGTCGGATTCCGTGAGAAATTTTTACTATACGCAGAAGTTGTTCAATAATTTTCAATTATTAGAGGTAAATTTTTCCAGATCACTTTGAGGAGATTTTTAGTAGTGCTCCTGTCGATGATTTCGCCTAGAATATGCTTACAAATACAAGGTACTTATGCGCATAAGTCGTTCTCTACATCATTGAAAACGCAGGAAGTTATTAAGCTGGAACAATGGCGGATTAGTAGTAGGACCCCCATGTTTATGAGAAATTCGTTAGATATGGAGCGAACAACAGTTTTTGGAATACCCATAATTGGGAGTCGTTTCAATTAGTTTAGAAACCGTCATTAATATGGCATTCAGGAGTATGTCTGAGTTCGTCATGACGGAAAAATTATACTTTCTAACTTTTAGGACGATTGTTTTCCAGCTTTTAAAGAATACACTGCGTTTAGCCCTTTATGGGGAAAAAGCAGAATTTCTGAGCATTGACCACGAATGGAACAGTGATCTACATGGTGCTGAGACTGTGATTGTTTGAAGATTCGTTGCTTTACAAGATTAGCCGACTTATGATGTAGTAATCAGTATCCAGCGAAGATTAAAAATCCTGTTTTCAGCATTTTAGCACCTGTACCATCTGTAATGCCGATGATTATAGAGGGGCTTCACCAGGCTTCGGTGAAATCCCATTTTGATTCCTCCGCTTACCAAAGCCATTGAATGGTAGCCTCTGGGACACGAACACCACACACCACTTTCTATAATAACATATTGCTTCGCATTTTCTAACGCGTGGACATAATTGAGTACATCGAAAACCTCAGCTATGTGTGCTGGGTATGCTCAAAAGTAGTTGCAAGCACATCCCGGTAGAGGGCTCCATTGAGAGATGTGACCAGGGACCGCGTCCCACTTACTTCTCAACTACTAGGATAGCTGACTTTTGAAGAAAAAATGTGTGAAATTTAACGCAAACACACTTACTCAACAAAGACTATACATTCGGAAAGTGTAAAATAATCAGACGCACAACACTTAGTCACTCCCTCTGAATTCACCTGCGTCTCTCCCAAAATATACAATAGCTTTTGCACTGCGTTTAGCTCACCACCCACATACATGATTAGGAGACATTTTGTAGTATCATGTTCTATTCCACTGTAATTTTCGCCTTACGGTTCTTGTTTGTTAGTGATCTCGAGAACAACTGTTTTATGCGGACTCTCAGTGTTCTGTGTATATTTTCATGTTTTTGGAAGACTCTTGTATGCTGTGAAAAAAAGACTCAACCACCATGAAACTACGAAGTGTTTGGCAATCGATTTTGCAACATGTATCGCACATGTTGTGGTGTTTTTAAAATAACCATTATATTCTAGGCATTTTATGCGATAGCCATGATTGACAGAAGCTGCACCGGGCGAAAATAGACATTTGAAAGCCGAAATCATGTCGAAGGATGAAGAATTTAATCTCATTTCCAACTAATTCTTCCTAAAAGGTGGACACGGAAAAGCTGATGACGCTGAAGATAATATCCAGGATCGATTTTCTATTAACCTCGACATTGAATTATGAATTCGTCGCTTTCTCTCTTAGCAATCGCGAGGCTGTTAAACAGCATACGTTTACTTACATGCAATAACACACATACAATACAATCGTAGCTGACGTTTCGACAGAATTGCCTTCTTTAGAGCCTGGAAGGAAAGAAAGTGCTGAAAATAATGGCTCGTCTTTTCGTTGAATAGCCTTTAGGAGATGAATCAGAGAATAAGACGAAGGTGATAATGATGGAGTGAGGTGTAGTCGCTCAAGATGTCTAGTGCTTTGCGGCAACTACATCTTTGGTAGAACTCAACCAACGGTGGGTTTACAGTTTTTGTCTCAATGCAGGGAACTAAACACATTTATACCAGCTGTTTATAATTGACATTTTGAATACTAGAACGATAAGAAGCAAAATCTTGGGAACTGGCAATCGTTGTAGAGGTGAGAACGCTCTGCTACCAAGTAGAAACTGTTCTACTACTTAGCTTAGGAGATTAGTGAACTATTCTTGGATCCTGTCCCATTGAGTCCAAGGCAACGACAGAGGACATATTTGAAGAACTGTTGGATCATCTTCTTTTAGCAAACAATGCGATGAGCTACAAAGGTCACGATAACATGTACAAAATAAAACCATTCGTTGAAGCTGTCAACAGAAAATGAGAGTTAGCCTACAAAATTTTGCCAAGGACGTTTTCTTGACGAGTAAGTTTCTCGTGCTCTTCCGAAGGTGAGTTGTTTCGTCCGACGAAGATGGGGAGTTCTATCAAAACACCTCACCTAGAAGGCAGAAATACTGGACCAAAATACCATAGTTGTTTACTGAAGTTCCCTCTGCAGCAGTATATGAAATGTAAATATTTCAAAAATTTTGCACAGAAAATAAACGTATTAATAAATTCATTAGGGTAAATGGAACCAGTACAAATTCCAAGGTTAAATGCAAGAACATTGATGAACCCGTATAATGCAAGTATTGCAAAAGTTTAATGGTAATCTCCTTGCTACAGACCTCACTGCACCACCAAGTACGGGTTGAAACTAAGTGAAATCGGGACATATAAGTTGGCATTGTGTGTTTAACAAAGGATAAAGCATTTGGCGTAGATCAGTTCCTATGGGAGGCGCCATTCATTCGACTTTATCAAGAATCGCAAGGGGCTCTTAAATCCACATCTGGTCAGCAGAATTCCTTGTGGTGGGCTGTATATACATCAAGACAGCACTTCTAAAATATGGACATTACCAATTAAAGCGCAAGGTGTTACAATGATTTTGCTTTTGTAAACGTGTTACCAGTACGGGCGGCCTATATATTTAAGAGTTTAGATTTCTGGATCCGATCAATTTGAAGGTCTATTAATAGGATCTTGCATGATAAATGTTTTTATTACAAAGAAAATTCTTCGTACAATAACTGGTATTTCGTTAGTCATGGGTCTGATGAATAAAGTGGATGAGATGTGAAATTCTCACACTAAATTTTTCAGCTTTTTAACCATGCCAACTAAACATGAAGGATCTGTTTATTCGTCTCAGAATCGA
This sequence comes from Angiostrongylus cantonensis, assembly GCA_009735665.1. Lineage (NCBI taxonomy): Eukaryota > Metazoa > Nematoda > Chromadorea > Rhabditida > Metastrongylidae > Angiostrongylus > Angiostrongylus cantonensis. The sequence goes on along the minus strand of MQTX01000219.1, from coordinate 212,625 downwards.
CTCTTTTTGGTTGCTGAATAAAGTTCGTAGACGTTGAAGATGTTCACGCTTCTTCTCGACTTCGTGGAAATGCTTCCTCGTAGCATCTCACCGATTTCCAAGGCACTATAGTTCATGATTCCAATTTAGCTACACAGGAAAGTTGTGTTAACTTTTTAGATGAAAACTTAGCTTAAGTAAATGTTTTGATGCTTTGATATTGTCCAATATATGTAGATCGTTTTTGCATGGTATGAACCTATAGGGAAAGGATCGGAAAAGGATCAGAACATATTTCACAAACGATGATCGTTTTGCTTCTCGTTCCATTCAAACAGCACTCATCTGTCGACTTTCTGTGACTTTTAAAGTAGGATGACGACTTCCAGAACGAATATTTTATTTTAGATTAGCTATTCTGTTGTAATTTGCTTCAATTGACATTTTCGAGTGCTTATCAAGATGGAGGGGAATCGTGTCTAACCCTTGTCATCTTTACTGCTCTGACCTTCAATGTAAAAATTTGAAACTAATTTTGTAGCCTTCGATCTTTAGAACTGTCTTGCTCTTGTATGTTGCAGGGCGCGTGTGGTGCAGTGGTTGGAGGCGCCACCACTGCGACACGCACGTGGAATCGATTCCTGCGCCCATGGCACACCAAGCCTTCCATCCCTCCGGGGTTGGCAAGTTGGTACCAGACTTGTCTGGGAAGATAGCAGCACTGGCTCGGTACAACGGCAGGCCACCGCGAGTCATTGTAAAGGCCGGATATGCATTCAGTCACCTCCAACGATGCTTAATGAAGTCGAATGCATGGCGCATCCCTTAGGGATTGATCAACGCCGAGAGCTTAAGCTTTTTAATTGTACGTTGCAGGTCCTCTCTTGCATTTTTTACCATCAAATTTAGATTTGCAGAAAAGTTGCTCAAATTTCTTTTTTTCCTGATATTGTGTCAGTAATCCAGAGCACAATATAAATGAATAAAAAGCCAGTCAAAACGACTCAACAAGAAAATTTCCATCTAAAATAAAGTGTAGAGGACTCACGAATGGAAGTCAAAATTGACAAGAAAGGTGTTTGAAACTTTTATGTTGTAAAATCGACGCTGTAAGTTGGATTAAGCAAAACTGATTGGAAAGAAACAGGGTGCTTAATTAACGAGAAACAATTACGGCTTTAATCGTCGACTTAAAAACAACAAAGCCTAGCTTTAATTAAGATTAACTACTCTGGGTTAGTGTATCTCAACTGTTTTTGATGGACAGACGTCGAAAAAAAACTCAGCACGACGAGCCACATTCACACAATGAGAAAACTTTGAATTAGCATTAGATTGCATAACGCTATTATATCTCAGATTCACCGATTTAGAAATGCGTTTCAGCTCATTTGCCATGAAAATGATCATGGATGCTCTGGGAAACCAAGAACTTTTTTGGACACTTAAAAAATCGCACATAAGCTATTCAATAACTTAGTAGATTCACAGCGACACTTTTGCGTGATCCTTTATGTACAAGCAATTTGGCTTCTGGAAACCTTTCCGTAACAACGTTGCGTATAAGTGGTGGTTAGTTACTCGAGAAATATTATGATGAGCAAATGGTTTGCAATCGTCTCGCCCATTTTTTCCGATTTTGCAGAGTCACATGCGAAATAGTTCTTTCCACAAAGAATTTCCTTTTTTCTGAAATTAGGGTGGTGTTAGCTTATCAACAAAAGAATACTTAGTGATCTGTCACGCTGTAGTTAAATGAAGGCTAGCTTTTGCAATAAACGTTTTTTCGACGGTATTATAAGTCATTTCTGTTTTTTAGTTTTTTCCCCAATTTTCTGAAAATATTTTCTTCTTGTAATCATTCATTGGTTGAGATCCGTGGGAATATGGAAATCTCACAATATGTGTGGCGCAGTGGTAGGAGGCGCCACTGCGACGCAGACGTGGAATCGATTCCTGCGCCCATGGCCCACCAAGCCTTCCGCTTCTTCGCTGTCGGAAAATTGGTAGCAGACTTGCTTGGTAGGATAGCAGCACCGTCTCATTCATCGGTAGGCCACCGGGACTCATTGTAAAGACCAGATTTGCATTCAGTCACCTTCAGCGATACTTAATGATATCGAATGCATGGCGTATCCCTCAGGGATTGATCAACGTCGAGAGCTTTGTCCTTTTTTTGAAGGTCTGCCCTGGATCTGCGAGCCAAAATGTGCTCCACAGTTAGAAATTCACATTACAACTACATTATAGAAAATTTGCTAAACATAAAATATGTAGATGTACACCTCCCAACGGTTTACCGCCTCATTGTGGCTTCCTGGATGTCAGGCTACGATGTACAGCGGGGATCCATCCTCCGATAAGGCCTCCCAAGTCAAGAAGGATTTCAGCGTTTTTATCAGAAAGCCTAGCTCAGAGTAAACCAATGCCAGTACCATCACCGTCTTGGTATCAAAGTCGTATGGTGGCAAATCTCCCTCTGATCTACAGGGGCTGCGACTGCCTGCGGTGATGAAGACCTGGGGTGGACTTTGGCCAGACTGACCTCGGGATTCCAGGAAGCCATAGTGGCTTAACTAGCAAATCTCCGAAAAATGAAGATTTTGCTGTGGCCTGCACAACCAGTGAGGATGGGCCATTCAAGTTTCAAGTAAGTAAATATACAGGCGGCGGCTGCTTGTGGTAACTAACCAGCGAACGCTTTATAACTAGAAATTCTGCTAGAATGTCATACTTCATTCTTACAAGATCTCTTCTAGATCTAGCCATCGGGATACGATAAGTAAGCGTTGTCAGGCGACAGAAATGGTTACAAGACGAAACGTCAATGGTGTTATAACGAAACAAAAATCCAGTTAACAGTATGAAGACTGACTCATATTCTGCACTTATTGCACTAGAGAGCTTCTCATGTACCATTCGACAGAGAGCTCTCGGAACTACTGGTTTAATATTGTGTAATTTTTCAGCAGTAAATATGGGGCAAGATAACCAAAACGCACTGGATTATGAAAGGTTTTTTATTATTCACGAAATATGTAATTATGTACTGGAAAGTTCACGCGTTATTCTGTTGCTTCACTAGGCAGTTTTCCATTTCAAACATATACGTTAAAAGCGTGCCATTCAAAAGTATCGGATGATGGTAAGTATTAAAGAGTTCTAGCTTATTGTATTTCCATGGTTGGAAAATTCAGAATAGTACTCCGGATTCTAGAGGGACTGTGCAGCTTGTTTCTCCCTCAGTGGATCTTTTCCAGGTATATTCTAACTCTAAAGAAGTTTTGAAGAAATAGCGTCCGTAGCAAACACAATATTCTTCCACGAGTACAAGAATTCGAGAAGAAAAAATACAACGATTGTACCTAAGAGACCTCAATGAAGCCGTAATAGAAATTTGGTAAATCGAATTTAACTAGTGGCAAAATATTGCAATGATACCACTTCGCCGTTCACTTAGAACAACATAAACAGGAACTCTGGCCGTAGTGGTAGAGGGTGTAGGAAGTCGGATTCCAGCGAGAAGCGAAAAATATTACGAGTTGATCGCAAGGAGTCAGTGTAAAATAAGCCATGCTTTGAAAATCGCTATGATCATATCGTATCTCTAATATGACGAGTTAAAAAAATTTCAATGAGTGACTGCGAAATATAGAAAGTTCATGGATTTGTAAAGAATGAACTGCACTTGGCAAATGGTAGCAATGCTGAATGAGTCTGCAGAGTCCTACAATAAAATCGGGAAAGATTTATGTTATAAGCAGTTCTTAAAACATAACTCTAAAGGAATAGCGTCCGTAACAGACACAATGTTCTGCAATCTTCTTAGTTGATCGCTACAATTCCACGCTACGAGATTGTATCAAAGACCAACAAGTTCTACCGAAATCCTCGTTGTATCGTAGCATATGTTTCAAACCACAGTATTTTTCCTTAAAAAAGATCGCACTTGATTCCGTTTTTCAGAAACACACGAAAATAGTGAACATAGTGAAGAGTGTAGCCATAATGTCCAAGTAGAATTATGGCTGTTTTTGCTCGAGACAAAAGCCTCTGGTTAGCAATTTTTCTCGTGGCGCCCGTGAAACCGTGTAAATGAGATGATTCTATAATAAAGGAAAGCCGCAAAGTTATACTCTAAAAAAGAGTAAAAGGTTAAAGGATAAAGCTATCGGCGTTGATCAATCTCTGAGGGATGCGCCATGCACTCGACTTTATTAAGTATCGTTGGAGGTGACTGAATGCATATCTGCCCCTTACTCGCGGTGGCCTGCCGATGTATCCAACCAGTGCTGGTATCGTCCCAGACGAGTCTGGTACCAATTTGCCGATCCCGGAGGATGGAAGGCTTGGTAGTCCATGGGCGCAGGAATCGATGCCACGTGCGTGTCGCAGTGGTGCCTCCAACCACTGCGCCACACGCGCCCTTATCAAAAAAGTAAAAGAAAATTTTTAAAATTAACGTTCAAATAGCACATATCTCACTCACAAAGTGGACAGCAATCGTTAAGCTGCGGAGCAGTGTGATGTATAGGATAGGATAGAAGTTAGAAGTACCTCAAAGCTATGTTTTACTCTGAGAAGCAACTATATTCACGGACGAAGGTTGTTTTCGTTGGATTTAGTTATTATTTAGCTTTTCCATGTGCACATATGTATTCTTGCATAAGCAATTACGATGAAGGTATGTGAATTGTGTTCTACAAGGGAATTCAACCAAAATCTGCCAACTTGCACGGAAGTGCACTGGTTGGGGGAACGGGGGAGTGGTGGGGGAAGATGTCACTCACTTCCAATGGTGAAACCACTCGCTCCCCCTCCTATGCAGTTAGGCTTATTTGTGAGCATGCCAAGTTTTTACCCACTGGCTCGGTAGGCTTCTTTCGTAAATTAACGGAAGAAAACAGTAAAAATAAAAAACACGTGACCTGCAGACCTCGAAAGGCTCCATTATGACAGCATCGAGTAAGATGAGTAGCAGGAGAAGATTACTGAATTTTACTTTTTATTCGCTGCCTATTATTTTTTTACTGCGCGATATTATGTGAATTACATCCGCAATGGTGCCAATATATTTGCGTAACGTGGACCCCACGTTAGATTTGAGTCTTCGAATTCCCTTCATAGGAGCTCACGAATTAGCATGTGCACTAGTAACGCCTTGGCTTGCTTTTTCTCAGGCAGTTTTATACCAATGGTGCCATCCACTGGTGGTCTAATCTGACCTGTGGTCTAAGTTTCGCAAATATGGTAGGACCACTGTGATCATCGGATTGTTAAAGAGAGGTTAAATGTGGAGGAAGATGATCTTTTAGAGCCTCTAGCATTTAAACCTATAATGATGCAGAGTAGAAAGATCAGATACAACATAACAGGAGTAGTGGGAGAAGTGACATCGCTCCACTATATGCTGCTTGTGGTACCGGAGAAGTGTTTTTGTCACATGTGGTGCTAGCATATCCGACAAAGTCGATGTTTTCGTCAGACGGCCTTGCCATATAGGTGCTCGAATTGAGCGTTTACGGTTAGGAAGAAAGAAAAATGCTTGCTTTCTTCGTTATCTGCACTTCAATTGAAGCTGTGACGAAGATGATGAAGGCGATTAATCGTAGAAACCATTGAGAAACTTATACAGAAAAGATCATGCTTTTTTCATATCATTGGCGACTTCAGGGAGTGGTAGCCTTAGTTGAACGTCTGAAGAACTTGATATCAGAACCGCCAGATTAGAAATGAATGAGCAAGTTAAAGACGGTTTTACGAATTTGTTATGTTTCCCAATTAATCTTATAAGATAAATCACGATCCTAAGTAACTGTAGTGATGATATCGGTAAGCCTTGTTGAAAAACAAGTCTTTGCCTGAACCCTCTTCAGTATTCATGAAAAATTCAGTTCTGATCTTGCACTTACGCTCGATGGAATAAACACCGCTAAACGATCTTGTTACATGAGTCTGGGTCGGTGACCAAAATTATGAATCAAATAGCACTAGACATGAGTGGGGAAAGCAACCCCCCTCCCCCTATCAAAACCCCTATCTTAAAGCGCCGAGATAACAGAAGTATGTAGCAAGAAAAAACAAAGCACCACTGGTACTATATGCTTTATTTACACATTGTTAAATTCATACCTTAATCTTAACATTTTATTTACTTTCTATTATTGTTTTCCATGGTAGGGTGTGATGTGAAATACAACTATTATGATGCTGGGATCCTTGAAAAACTTGGTCTCCAAGCCAGATTGGAACCAGCGATGTCTTTTGCCGATTTGTACTTCCTAGACCATTCCTGACAGATGTTTGCTGATGGAACCTTTATGTAAAAAAGTGGCTAAGAGAAAGTCAGAGCAAAAGCCTAAATGGTGCAATGGGTTACACGTGAGCTCTCGAAAGGATAATCGAAGGTTCGAATCTGGCCTGAGGTCCATGTTTTGCAAATGGTTCTCCCTCATAGTGGCTGTGCTAATGACTTCGTTGGTTTCCTAAATCATCTCTATATGTGGGCAAGATAGTAGATTATTCACAACTATTAAAAGCAAATTAAAAAGGTAATGCAGAATTCCGTATAACAAAACTGAGAAAAAAATGCGATATTCCGAGCTGCTACATCGGCTTATCAACACTTTTGCTTGATTTTCTCCAGGAAACCAAAGATAATTGGTTTCTAGGTGTCCATCACAAGTAGTTTTCGACTTTTTTAAGTGTAAGTCAAATTTCTTGCATTACAACTCGAATTCTTCCAGAACAACGATTCCCGTGATATAAGCTGAAAGGCTGTTGACTTGTGGGAAAAGATATGAGGTTCTAATGGTTTTTGTTTCAGTTAATAAATTCCACCAAGAGTTGGGATATATTTGTACAAAGTTGAAGCGATATATTATTTATGACCGAGTACGAGTCATATATGATTAGCATTCTCGATACCTATAGGTGTCACAATGGTTTTGCGATAGTGGCCGGCGTCTTGTTTTCTTTCCAGTGTTTACTATAATACATAGAACTCTTTTTTACGTTCTTGTTATCAATTAATAGCTACTAGAGCGCAGATGTATTGGGTGTTGGCCGGAAAAAGTTTTGTCCTACATTTAGAAATACAAAAAAAATCTATACATTTCAATACTGCATATGAACTACAGGTGTGCTATCCATGTATTGTGTAGTTATACAAGATTATTTTAATGCTAGTTGCTATAGTGAATGATATCAACCGTATAGAGTTGAAGGGCGTAAAAAATACTGAAACACACACCTATAAGTTCCAAACATTTGGATTTGCTGACAACAATGAGTTTATATGATACAGCACAGCAACATGTAGCAAACAGCACCACAAATGTCATTCATAACCGTAAAACGAGAAAGCAAAGCCTCCAGTCTCTCTACGATGCATTCATAATCATAAACTCCCAGTTTCTGCTGCGCCGATTTGGCACATACTTTCTGTATTTGCTAGGCGTATTCTTGCATGCGTGTGTGGGTGCGTTCTCGCTTTATGCTGATTGCATTCTACGAGTCAATTGGGCCAAAAGCCTAGAATAAAGTAACAGGGTAGTATATAGTAGGCAGTTAGGAGTCGCCTCTAAAAAATAAACTCCATGTCCAGTCCGGGAAAGCCTGGCAAGATACACGTGAGTATACCTAGCCCCACGTTCAGAGTCCACAAGCTATGCGTGGGTATCAAAGTGCTAAACACAGTAAAAAAAAAAACGCCTCATTCCCCTGACCCCGAAAAAGTCCCCAATTTTGCAGCGTGGGATAGGAGGAGTACGGAGAAGCTGCTGAAATCTCAGGGCCAATAGAAGCTGCCCGGATCACGAAGAACTATGGTGACGATTTGCACCTACAATGCACGTACACTCGTATCCGAGTTTTCGATAGAAGACTTGCTCATGCAAGCAAAAATGTTAAGGTACGACGTAATCGGTCTGGCCGAGACGATACGACGCCACCCATTCAACGCCGTCTATGACATTGGAGATGAACTGTTCCTCGGAACATGCGACAGTAGAGGAGTCAGCGGTGTCGTCGTTCTCGTCAACACGAGTTTGTCCATGAACATCGATTCATTCGAACAGCGTACAACCCGAATCGGACGTTTACGATTAAAAAGATGTGGATCAACACCGGCTTTGACAATCTTCGTCGTTTACGCGCCAACATCGAAGTATGACGAAGAAGAAGTCGAAGAGTTCTGCATGGACTTGGAGAGGTTCTACAGAGAAGACCATACATTCTTCAAGGTCATAATTTGAGATTTCAACGCCTAGATTGGACCAAGAAGAACGTCTGAAGAACGTCAAATTAGGACCCACGGTTTGGAACGGAACGAATAGGGTGAACGGCTTTCTCAGTTTGTCATGGCAACTAAGACAATCCACGGTAACTCCCATTTCCAGAAGCCCCACCGTCAACGATGGACGTGGGAATCTCCCAATGGAGAGTACCATAACGAAATAGACCACATCATAGTTAATAGAAGGGTTTGCTTAACCGATGTCGCTGTTGTCTCAAAATTCCACACGAGATCAGACCACCGACTCCTTCCTGCAAGATTCTATTTTTTGCGGAAAGGAGAAAAGCTGCTAAACTCAAAAACCCAGGCCCCACAACCACAACAAAGTGGGGCTTATTCAATTCATTAGTCAGTCTGCTGTTGGAAACATGCCGTTGTCGGTAACATCGACGAGGAATGCGATCGGCTCATTCAACATCTTCGCGTTAGCACAATGAAAGCTGAGAGTTCTAAAGTCGCCAAGAGACTGTGTCCAGAAACTCTCGAGCTCATACGTCAACGTGGAATCGCACGTGCCGCAGGCAACAGCGAACTAACGTCCGAGCTTGCGAAGCAATGCAGACAGGCGATAAAAGAAGGTCTTAAAGAGAGAAGAGCAGCAGTAATGGTCGAAGCTACAGAGGCTGGCAAAAAGCATTCGCAAAGCCCACCGAAGCTTTCTCCCGTTATGCTGTAAAACCGGTTCTCCCTTGCGAAATCCGACATGCCATTTCGTCAGTGAAATATCGAACAGCTCCAGGTGCAGGCAGGATAAGATCAGAACATCTGAAGAACCCTCCGCCCGTCCTCGTAAGCACACTGGCTCGGTTCTTCACATGTTACCTGTCTGAATGCAAGGTCCCTACTCAGTGGAAGACCAGCAAGACCGTGCTGTTGTTCAAGAAGGGCGACCTACACGATATAGGCAACTATCGCCCAATCTGCTTGCTGTCTGCCGTCTACAAACTCTTCACTCGAATCTTCCTAAACAGGATTGACAGAACACTGGACAAAGGACAGCCATGCGAGCAATCAGGGTTTCGAAAAGGATTTAGTACGATGGGCCATATTCACACGATAACAAGGCTCGTTGAAGTATCGCGAGAGTACAAAAGACCGCTCTGTCTCACTTTCATCGACTTACATAAGGCCTTTGATTCAGTTTAGATAGAAGAAGTCATGGAAGCTCTTGGTAGTCAAGACGTTCCTACTCAGTACGTAAAGATTCTTGGTGAGCTCTACCAAAATTTCACAACCAAAATTTCACCATTCTACAACGATATTAACGTTGAGGTCAAAAGGGGTTGGGCAAGGCGATACAATCTCGCCAAATTTATTTACCGCCACCCTCCAGAACGTCATGCGAACATTGGAATGGGATAATATTGGAGTGGAAATCGATGGTCGGCAGATACATCACCTTCGCTTTGTTGACGATATCGTGCTTATAACACCAGACAATAGCCAAGCGGAACGTATGCTTGCAGACTTTGATGAAGCGTGTGGAAAGATTGGTCTTCGGCTAAATCTCAAGAAAACGATGTTCATGATGAGCAGAGCAGAGCAGAAGGAAACGAGCGGCTTAGGGAGCTTTCAAGAGCATCGAGGATATAGTGAAGAGAACGAAGAACACCCGAATCCGTGTCCACCTTTTCGAATCAACGGCTCCTCCTGCCCATACACATGCGTCAGAATCCTGGTCGCTACGTAAGCAGGATGAAAGATCACTGAGCGTTATCGAACGCGCATTCGAAAGAACGATGCTAGGAGTATCCCGTTTCACACAAGTAAGGAATCGGATCCAAAGCTCCGACCTATGTCAACGATCAAAAATCATAGAGGCCGTTCTATACGCCAAACAGTCGAAGATAAGGTGGGCCGGACACGTAATGCGTATGAATGATTACCGATGGATAAGAGCCATTTGTGACTGAATTCCTCACGATGTTTAACGTGTTGCAAGTAGGCCACCAACCCGATAGGCAGAATTTTTCACGAAGGGCCTAGAAGAAAGTTATGACGCCCGATGAGTCCCTAGAGCGAGCAGAACCCACTGGGTTACTCTTACACGCGACAAGGAAAAATAGAGGATTTACTGGCTCCTCGACGTTCAACGGGAGTACGGGCGATGCAGGTGATACAGGCTGAAGTTATGGCTTAACGATGATTGCTTTCTTGCAGCATTGCAAGGGTGCCTGTGGCGCAGTGGTTGGATGCGGCCTGCAACACACGTGGAATCACTCTCCGCGACCATTGCCCTCCATGTCTTCCGTTCTTTTGGGGTCGGAAAATTGGTAGCAGACTTGCTTGGGAGGATAGCTGCACCGTCTCATTCATCGGTAGGTCACCGAGACTCATTGTAAAGACCAGATTTGCATTCAGTCACCTCCAAAAGATCTTAATAAAGTCGAATACATTGCGCGTCACTCACGGATTGATCAACGCTCAGAGCTTTATCCTTTATCGTTTTATCGGCGAATTGTGCGAAATGGCATCGCGGAATTTGCTCACTCTCATCGAACGGATAACGACAGCAAGTGATTCAAATTAGGAAGACGTTGATAGGAGGTTCTTTTAGAACTTTTTTTTGTCTTTGTTTTACCAAGATTATTGTTGCTGGAAGGAGATGTCTAACAAAAAAAAACATGACATGGAAGCAAATCAGAACGGAACGAGAGGGGTGGTTCTCGAATTAAGGGGATCACTTTTCACGGGTGTCTAATATTTTGCGTGAAAATTGGATGCTAGATAAGAGAACTTCTTGCATTCTACATAATTCCCATATTCCTGGAGTGAGATATTTTGGCGCCTAAACTCCCACCCACTTGCCCCATGTAGATCCTGGCATCACAGTTCACAGCTTCGCAAAGTACGTTTATTTTCAATGAGAGCTACTTGCACATGCAAAATACTTCGGCCATTTCTCGTTTACCTGAAGCTGTTAAGGGCTTAGAATTATCCATACAGTAGGTGATGAGAGCACTGAAACAAAACAAATAAAGGATCCGATGTTTGTTACACGATTTGCGACTATGGAAAATTTATGTAAAATGATCATACACTATAAAAGTGATCAACATACTGCAAATTACTTAGTGCTTCAAAAGGGATACAGATCAGACTCTGGCAAGAGATGAAGAAAATGTTGCTACGCATTGCATGCATATTCAGAATGTAGTGTTCTGTTGACTATTGACAGCTTCATACTTTTAGTGAGTCACGTAGTCAATCTAATTGTCAATAAATAGGCCCACTATGATATGTTCTTTTTGAGATTGATAATACAATCGTGACAAAGCTATTCAGCATTAGTTGAGATTCAATACACCTTTGCATATCTAGCTGCAAGAGGCCATTTCTTTTTAGGCTTATCTAGAACCGTTTAATTTATTTCCTATGACAAAAAATTTCAACAAACATAAACCGTATGTGGTTTCCACAAAGACAAATATAATTACACATGTGTTCTTACGAACTGCCTTTGATGAGCTGATGCGAGGTTGACATATTTTTTCATTGTTATTGTTGTTGCTGTTGCTGTTCCTCGATGCTAAAGTTTCAGCGATTTCGCTTTCCTCAGAATATGGACGTATTTTATGTAACAGTATCTTTATATTCGATAAAAAATGTACTGTGCTAAAAAATTACATATATAGCCTTCCAACGGTTTACCGCCTCATCGTAGCTGGTAGGTGTTCCTGGGTGGTTTCTGGGTGCCGGACTGCGATGTACAGTCGGGATTCATCCTCTGGCAGGGTCTCCCAAGCTGAGAAGGAGGCCCGTGTTTTCATCACGAAAGTCAGCTAAGAGTAAACCAATACCAGGATCAGCTACCGTCTTGGTATCAAAGTCGCACAGTGTCAAATCTCCCTCTGATCCACAAGCGTTGCGACTGCCTGTGGTGGTGAAGACCTGGGGCAGACTTTGGCCAGACTGACCTCGGGATTCCAGGAAGCCATAGTGGCTTAACTAGCAAATCTCCGAAAAATGAAGATTTTGCTGTGGCCTGCAGAACCAGTGAGGATGGGCCATTCAAGTATCAAGTATCGAGTGTACATATACAGATTATTTATGCCGGGTTTCATAGAAAGTCGACATTGGAGTTATTGAAAAGTATAACTATCTATTAACGTGTATATATACATACATATTTACATTTATATATATATATATATATGTAAATCTAATACATCTAGATTATCTACAATCCCGATAGTGGCAGAAAAACTCGAGCGAGTACAGACTACATGCCAGGGTCGTTCAGTGAGCTCCGCATGCTCGAGGAAGAAGACCGCCAAACTTTGGAGCATTGTCTTTATTCTTATTGTTCTCTGCTAAAAGATACATACGGTTAGTTTACCAGGCACTGTTTTGTCACAAATTTGCAACTAATCGGAGATTTCCTTTGATGTACTAAATACTTTTCTGGATGACCGATCCAGCAGAGAGCACAAAAACAGTCAGGAAAGGCCGCAATCCCGATAGGACGGTAGAACGTTAGAATATATGTACGGGCTAAAGATATCCAACGCAGGAAGTGCCCAATTGATCAATATAGCTTTAAGCGCTAAAGAACAGTTATTTACTAGGCATTAGATAAAGTTAGACTGCATAGTAGAGCTACGTACATGTAGATTGTAACCACCACATTGGTTTGGCGAGATTTTGCAGAGTGACAGGAAATACATAATGAAGGTGTTTGACGATTGCCTCTGGCAAGTAAGTACTACATGAATTCCGGAATACTGTTTGCAAGCAAAAGTAGGCACCACAAAAAAGCCAGAAAGCTACCGGTGAGCATTTCTCAAAAGAAAGCACTGAAAACAAAAGACTTCTTACGAGAATCGAAATTCCATTAGTGTCCTTTAAGCTAGAGGAGCTTGTTACTGACGCTTCCTTACGTAATTCTTTATCAAAGTGGCTATATTCGTATCTGTGCAAAATGAATGAAAACTTAAGGTGGCATAACTGTTTGTTCCAAGGCTTTGTCACGTATTATCCACCGTATGCAATGGGCGGGCCAACATTGAGAAACTTTAGCGCTATTCATGCCAAACAGCTCGGCACTCATAATTAGGCGAGGTGCTTCCGCTGGCCATTTCGCTTCAAATGCAATTTATACTTTTTAACAAATACGGTTTAACTAGGGCTGGCTTTCTATCAGCAGTCGTTCTGTTTGAATCTGCAATTTGTATATTGTAGCTTTCAAAACTTTGAATGTTTACTTTTCATTGACTAAGATGGTCTGGCCAATCTGCTTTTACTGATGTTTCAGAACGTCGGTAGCCACACTGATAGCGCAACGTCCACTTACGGTGTTGCATATTTGAATGAATATTTAAGCCTGCGCGCCTCATGTGCATCTAATTCGTTGTCGAAAGAATCGTTTAATTTGTCGCCATTTTGCTGCACAACTGCTATTCTGCTGTCGCTAATATTTTGGGAGCGAAGCATTGTCTAGTGCTTATCAACGCTCATCATCTGCTACATTTTACGCTCGGCTATCGGCTATCTTTTTGGTGACCTCTTGTCTTCGTCACGACTGTAGCGACAGCCATCTCCTATAACGCCCCGTTCTGACGTTCACTCTATCTGATATGAAAAATTCAAGAATTCAACTAGTTGTGCTCGCTCTATTTGTGTTCGAAACAATAACTCAGATAACACAGATGCAATTACAACGCGTTTCTTTCAACGTTTCATGATCATTTTCTTGCGTGTTCATTTTCTTACGCTGCTTCAGTATTTGACAAGAATTGAATTAAAGCGCAAAGAAAGCTTTTCGGATTCCTCCATCCAGTTTTCGATTATTACGCTTAGCAACGAAAGAATGAGCTACCTGTTATATTTGAAAGTGTGGTGGAAAAAAAAAGAAAATATTAAGAACTTAACCTTCTCCTTTACCGATTTGCTGTTTAGTAACCAAGTGGACGGCTTTCAATTTTTTTTCCAGCTGCCCTGTTGTCCTTCGTATTCTTCTGTGATAAAATTGCTGCGAGGAAGAGTTTTCTTGAATGCGGAGGTGGTGCACTGTTAAACATTTTCGTGTTGTTTTAGCGTGCTGATTCATTGAATCTGTGAACTGTATCATAACGTATAATATCCTCCTATATCGGTGAACACGAGTACATGCTTTAATTACTAAATGTCTCTTAATGGTTGTTATCTTCGTATCACCATTATGTTCGAAAACCACCTGCGTAATTCAAGGGAAGCAGTTACCTCATTTTGTAGACGTATGCAGCATCATGTGTTGATCGGCAAACTTCCAAGAAGAGTAGTTTTCGGCAACAGATAGTTTTTCTAGTTATATAAAATTATTAGAGGTTTAGTCACTGGTCATGAAATGAGCATCTGATGATTGGTTTCAGCAATGAGTCTTACAGCATACGCTCTTCTTTACAACCTGTCTAATTTTTTATAATAATTTTTCCACTATTTAAGCACATGCTATGTACGCTCTTACAAAAATTTGCTATGTTCCGGCTTATCCATTCATGTCTTAGAAATATGTTCATGTAGCTCACGAAACCGTGGACTTGATGACCATTCATGTATCTGCCTGTTTGATTTGAATCCAATCGCAGTATCGTTGGATACCGCCAAAAGTGCTGATTATCAGTGCGAATTGCAATGGATTACCTGGGATTAGGACGCGTACGACTTCTCGGATGTGGGGGCACTGACTGCTGCTTGATTCTGACGGATTTGGTCGCCCTGCGGCAACGGCAGCCATCGGCCCCGTCCCGTCCGTCGTCTCTCGCTCCTCTGATACGCACAACACTCGCTTAGCCGCACTCTCACAACACTCTCTCAGCCTCCAGCGATCCAATGAGTGAAAATTATTAACTTTCAAACACCATTTACTCTTTAATGACAGTAAGTCAAGGCTTTCGTTAAGAAAATACAGCGACACATTTGTCAATGTTCGGAACGTTCGGTGTTAATACAGTAAATGTTGACATTTCATGAATTTGGAACTAGCTCAAGTTTTTCAAATTCTCTTTAGAAGTTTTCCAATCTTGTACATATTTTTGAGGATAGGTTTCTAGTTTACATGCTAAAGTTTTTCTTTTAACCAGTCTTCAGATTCTGTGAAAACGTGTTGCCTTTTAACGGTTACAATTCAATCGTCTTTTCATATAGTTAGCTGAAATAATATTAACGACAGCGATTTCAGTTATGATTACGCTGTGATGCGTTGCGGCCTGTCGTGCCACTACGAGCGACGTAACGTGCGAAAAGATCTATCACGCTGGTCACGTACTGTATTAGTAGCTACAGGTAATCAGCACTATTGTGGCCATTCTAAATATGTTTTAGCGTGTTATTAAAAAAGGCACGTGTAAAAGTTATACTCTCCGATTAAAAAAATCGTACTTTCACTGTAGCGTCTGGTTGCACGTACTCTGTTCACATCCGCTACCAAAATGGAATACAGTGAGTGAACACTGAGATCGTAGTTGGAAATTGTATGGAATAGATAAGCCAAAGTCTATTGTCCATCTTTCGAAGCGTGTGGAGATACTGTGATAGGATGTGATGCTAGAATCATTTCCAAAGAAGTTGATTGGACGACATAGCCCGAAAACCCTTCATTTGAAGCATTGAAATAAAGTCTAGATGCCACGATGCCACGATCTAGATGCCAACTTCTAGACCATGTAGTTCGGTAGTGTGCTTCTCCACTCTACAGGCTTAGAATTAATCGCTTGATTCGAGTGTTCTTGAGAATATCCATTGATGTGATAGAACACAACGGCCGTAGTAAACACCTAATTTGGTATTCTTTGAGGGATTGCAGGAAAATTCGGCGAGATCGCCCCATTTATGCAAATGAATTATGCATATCAGGAAAGGTTGAAAGACGCACCCTCTTTTAACGTACTATTCACATCCAACCAATTTCACCATAGAAGATAACATAATCTATTACACTTTTAAGAGTTTATTCCTATTACTAGGTGATAAGTTGCAAATGACTATTCTCTCTTCTCTTCTCGGAATTCGTACTCTCTTTTGTGGCAAGTTGAAATGCCATCATGAAAACGCTCACTCCTCAAAAGGTCTTGGGCGCGTTTATGTGTGTGGCGATTGTTCTTAGAGATAGATCTATGCAATTAGTCACAAGAGGTGTCACTAACATGTTGCCGGCGGCTGTCCTCCACTGCGTCCAGCTTTTCCTAGGTCTGGATTTTGGCCATGCAGCACAGTTGTCTATGAAAGTGCGCGTATTGCTCAAGTAGCTGTCGTTTTTACCCACCTTCATATTCTTCACTTTGTTGTTGGATGCTTTCGAAGTGAGATCGTCTTTGTAACTCATAATCCTTCCATATCAATGTTCAGATTTATGCGAAACTATTAATAGCACTACCATAAGATTTGGGTCCACGAAAGCTATCTCCCACTACCTCCACTAATGCTGAATGTTGATATAATTCTCCTGTCCCATAATGAAAGGTTTCCTGCGCGACTCCATATCAGTAATCATCTGTCACTAATGAGCGCGCTACGACCAATTTGTTCAGCCAGGTGCCTGCCCCTCACTACTATATCTCCGCTTACTTCGACTTAGAGGGAATATTTGCTCTACTAACCACCCTACCTCAACCAAGCTTTTCAATATCTTCACCTTGGTTTGTCGACCTCTACTCCTCTTTGCTCCCTCAAATCGAGTAAATTTAACAAGTTGCCAAAAATATTAGGCAATTTTCTCTCCATACTTTTGTCGTTGTCCATTCATTTTTTCGTGTTGTGAATAAACCATGCTTTCTTTTACTTAAATTTATATGACGTGTAGTAGTCTCTGTCAATAAAAATTGATCCTTTGATGATTCCTATATTCGCGGCCTTCCAAGGATTTCGATGACATTCCACATCACGCACAAAAACTCTCGTTTCCTTTCAAAATCCCTTTTTTCCATCTCGTCTCCCTCTCTTGTTCTTTGTTTTGCCTTCATTGTGTTTCCACATTAATCGTTTTTTCCTATTTTTTCTCCACCTTCCCAATCTAGACATTGGAATTTAGTGCAACGGTATGTGGTTGGGTGTTGCATGGATGCGACGTGCAAACTTGACAAATGAGCCCTCCTCCAATAACATGATTGGGTGGGCCTACCATAACCCGCGAAATCATGAGGCGACCGCAGTAACACTCCAGCGTTCTGGAGCACAGACTCGAAACGAAGTTTTTTAATGATTTTGAATAACCAATAAGTTTATACCATATATTTTCTGACACCTTTCTTTCAAATGTTTCAACGATATTTTGCTTAGGAGGAATATTGCGTGTTTCTCGTTGTCGATGACGTAATTTTACGAAAAACAGATTTCTATTATGAGCACGAAGATGGAATTATCTTTAACTAAAAAGCCAGCTACCCTTTTTCAGGAACTCTAATTTTTACGTCTAGAATCAATAGTTAGCCTCTAACTTACTATCTAACTATGCACCGATAGTGACGAGCTGTTATTTTATTCTAAAAGGAAGGTGCACAGATATTTAGTTATTTAAATCTGCTGCACAATCTCAAGAATAATTTGAGTTATGTACCTAAGGTACTGTGCTCACCATATACGGTGAAATGTTCGTCTCAGACGTATGAATTTGGTGCACTATTGTTCACTTCGTGTTGATTAAGTCCACCTAGACGCAGATGAAGTTCGGACGACCGAACACCGAAATGCGCCCATGCATAACTACAGACACATGCATCTGACGCATTTAGTGGGAAAGAATGGAGTGAAAAGGGAGGAAGGAGCACTGTTTTTGACTCCACGGGCGCCGTCGTGTGCGGTTGCCCCGGGAAACCGAGCGGTGGTGCTGAGATTCTACGGTATAGTCCGGTAATAGTCATGATTCGGCTGAATTCGGCGCTGATTGGGTGGCAGCAGCAAATAGAATGGGACGGGGACCGATGAGGTTATCACGTGCGATAGCAGGGCGAGATGGATATTGTAGCTATGAATTGAACGCTTTCACTGTGATATAAGAATATGTTGAGAAAAAATCGAAAGTAGCTAGGTGTGCTCTCAGAGATGATGAAATTTTCGAAATACTTTGGAGAAAGTGCCAATCGTTTTCAACTAAAGATGGTGTAGAGTATATCTTGAACTTCTACCTCTACACTGTTATATTCGTCATTGAAATTAGGGAAATCCGCAGTGATTTACGTGTATAAATTAGCTATTTTCTAATTTTTTAAAATTTTTTATTTGCTTTTCGAGAACAAAATGAAGATAGTGCTATCTCAAAATAAATAGTACAGAGTATGTTACAAAGTTCATGGCGTTGATCAACATCAGTGAGATGAGTAGACATAATTCGTGTCCCATTTAGAAATTAGCCGTGGCGATAAGTGTTGACTTGCTCTGTACAATGAACTTACGTGGCCAAAGTGAAAGTTAGTGTCGCACACTTCCATGACAAGTCCAAAGTGAAAACCTCGAAGGATAGAAGGCTTGATTTGACGTCGAAGTAAGGTCAAACAACTAGTAATATGATGACAATTAGCATCCTATTTCAGTAATCCCCAATCTTCTATTATATTATACATGGAAGCTCAGGTATAAGCAACGGCGATAGCTTCAATCGATTTTAACAGTTTATTCATAAATATTTTTCGTCAATGCTTTTTTGTTAAGGTCTTGTAGATGTTTCCTCCTGATACATAACCCAGATTGAAGCGTGCGAAATTTCTCAGCCAATTACTGCCGATGTCGCGCAATTTCGTGTTCCTCTGGGTTTCACGAGAGATTGATACCCTAGTATTATAAGGTGGCCTGCTTAATTGAGGGATTACAATAGATCAGCTCTGCTAACCATAAAGGAAGATGTTGTGTTCTCGGCTGATAACTGCTGACTTCTGTAACCATATCCACGCCGGTTTAATGTCAACAAAATGAACCTCGTATGTGTGTGAAAAACATGATTACTTTGTTCTAAAAAGTAATGCAGCATGCAAGATTTTGTGTTTCGGCGTGGTCTTATTAAGGAACACGACGAGAAAGCTGCCATTCATCCATTATTCACCACTATGCGCCTCTCTTCAAATTAGCATCCGAATCCTGGATAGATATCTCTGAATATGGGCATAACTAAAACCCCCTAGGGCGGGACTACGTCCTAAGTTATGAATCCATTCTCATCCACCAATGTCATAAGAATTTTCTTCATTCTCACTTTCAGTTTATGCATCCTCCAAACAAGACGGTTTGATTTCACAAATAAATCACTAAAAAATCTGCGTGAAGAGGTTGTTAAAGTGAGCGTTAGCCCCTTTATATACACATTTCAGGAAACAAGACGTACTTTTTATGATTTGACTGTCAACTTGATAACTGGAAACGTGAATTCTTTGAAAGAAAATTGTATTGTTCACAATTTGGACATCGTGGTTGACTCGCAGATATTGAAACGTGGTCGATTTCAAGCAGATTTATGAGTTACTGTAATACAACTACGGAATCGCTTGAATAACAGGTTGCTATTTGAAGTGTTGTGTTGAAAACGTGAACAGCACTGAGCTCCACTGAAAGGGACCAAACTGCTTGGCGTTGTAGGCAGCATCTGTTTACGTTTCATTTCTAACTTCCCACTTGACAGAGAAACTGTGCATTTGTGGGCAATTTCGGGCAATTATCTGGGCTGCCGCTAATTAAATGCAGGCCCAGGAAGATAGCACGACGATTTCGAGGGGCCTCAATTAAAATTAATGATTATTATACGGAGAAAGCGTGAAAGAGAAGTCGAGAACGAGCGATGAGCAGGCTTTTTCTTCAGCGATTCGTATAACATCTTGCACGTTGAAATCCTATTAAACGATGGCGTTATCATTATCAAGTTCGACCACAGTGTTCAGTGGATTTAATTTTAGTCTATTTAATAAAATTGTAATGTTGTGTTACACATATTGCATATAAACAAAAAGTGAAAAATAATTTTGTTTGTCTTATATTTTAGGTATCGAAAACATCGTCAGCCACTTGGTGGGGAAAGCCACTTGGGAAGCAATCTGTCCCGCATCTTCTTTGTGCCTTAACGAACAAGGTTGGTAATGAAAACAACAAGACTTGTTTAACTAGTATAAATCTACCACTAATATGTTCTTGCTAAGACTATGCGCAATAAAAATAAAAGATAGTGAAACACTGAGAATTATCTGGTGGTCAACATCCAAGTTGTTTTTTTCAGTTTTGAAGTTTCTAGAAGATTTGACAAGATTCTACAACCAATAAACTCTAAGCACTTTATAGCTCTTAAACATAGTCGCGCTTAATGGTTAACATAAAGTGGTTGATTGTAGTAGTGGAGCTAGGTGAGCGTTCTAGTCGTTTGACTAAAGAAATTCGCCAAAATTACAGTAGTCATCGCAAACTAGTTGAGTGGTCACAGACGGGACTAATTGCCATTTGGCACATTTTTTAACAAACAATCCACAGTGCTAATACCTCCGTTAAACTTATTTCGTTTTTCTAACACATCTTATGGAGAGACATCATGTTTTATCACTGAAATTGGCACCTCTCACCTCGATTTTTCGTTTATCCTTTTAGTGACTTATTGTAAATGTTTCCCAACAAATTTTAGCAATTTGTAGTCATAATTTTTTAGCAGAAAATGTAAACAGCCTAGAACCACATTTAATATCATTTTAGTTACGTCTTGTGAAAAATTGTAAGATTTTTATGGAGAGCTTAAACTGATCTCAAATGTCACATTCTATTACTTACGCGAATACGTGTGACCATAATACCGTTGTTTTCGTTAGTTATAAATGACTCATGATTTTTCCCATTGCTTTAAGAATTATCTGCATTTCTTCCAGAGTCTGATCCAGTTGACTTTGTGCCTAACGAGTTGTGCCTACTGTGCGATCATCAAAGAGAGCCCCTCATCGCTGATATAATCGATAATAATGTAAGTATCTCTTCGAAACTTATGCATTTTCTTATGTGATTAGTTTTACCTGCAGACACAATTTTGTACCAAGACAAAAACTTGTCCTGGTCAACAAGTTGTTATTTTTTAAATTGTCCTCTCAACATGAAGTTGTATCATGACTTCACACTGTTTTAGTCGGTTTTCCACGCTAGGCAAAGTTTTAAGCATCCTTTGGTGTTATTTAGTTGGCGCGTGGCAACTGAAAAGTGTGTTATCACCGCTATCCGATGAACAAATTTTTTAAAGGACAGAACATATCTGTTCTATTAGGATGTTTCGGTCGGTAATGAGTCGCCCAATGATAATGATATAATAACATCATAAGGGAATCTTAGGGTGGTTCATATCCACTTTTAGTCCTCAATGAGTGACTCCGCATCTGGTGTGTGCTCATCGGATTCACCATCGACATCACCTCATGCAACACATGCTGTTATGTCAACCTCCACCTCAACCGATGCAAATATGCTCAACATGACGAATTTCTACGAGAGAACCCGTGAAGCGATAATGCGAATACAAGCCGCTCAGCAATGTTAGTTCATCGTTTCTTTTTTTGGAAAACACAGCAAATTCTGTAGTCTAGGTGTGCAAATAAATTCCTTCAGCGGGGTTGTGCTGATAACTCTATTGTATCACATATTTGTTTCAAAGAATTAAAGAGCATATTCTACACCAAGTTGAAGTGGATAGATATGATGAGTAGAGCGCATTATAATCGATCTATTTGTTAAAGCCCTTCGGTTAAGTAGGTTGCTTCTATAAGTGCAGCACAAATCCATACTTGTATTTCAAAGGAGATCAATAAATTTTAGATATTCGTGCAATTTTCACCTTTAGATTTTCCTTTTAAGTATAAGATCCAGAAAGCTCTTATTTATTATATATTTTACACACCTTATTGATGTATTCAGTCAGTACCCCAGCGGTATGAATGAGAAGGACAGTAATGCAGCAGGTTGAGCGACAAACCAACTCCCTATTCTGTCAAAAGAAAAAGAAAATTTAGTTCGTTGCTTTAAGTGACATGGTGAATTATTTTTTATACGGTTTTTGCCTGAATGCTACAAATCATTGGACAAAAAATAAGACGAAAAATCCACTTGAGAGAAACAAAACATATCAGCCCATCATTTGTCCAACCACCGTACACTTTTGTATGCTACCGTATAACGCGATGCGCATGCGATTACCTAACGATAAGCCCAGTCGACTGCATCGATAGGCCGAAACCATTCATAGAATTTCCATATTCATTCACTAAACGGCTTTTCTGGTATTAAATTCTTTAATACCAGCTTATCACTTTCTGTGTTTTATCATTCACAGAATGTCGTGGAACGTCCGTAAGGTCAACCATTTCCTTCCTAGGCACTTGTTTTCCATGTTAATAAAGGCCCTTTTAGCGTGCAGTTCTAGTCATTACCTCGGCTACCGCGGGATGGTGAAACTGGTGTCAATTTCACTATTTACCTATTTCTTCTAATATTTTCAGAAAATCCTTTTGTAAATTTTTCCTGAGTGTTAAATTTTCCGACATTTGTTTAGGCTATCATTGTGGAACAATGCCAAATGCTGTACCGGATTTAATAGATCACATTCGCTCAATCTCAACTTCCTTGTTGGTCATTTACCAAGGAGAAATAAAATATTCTTGGAATAATTTGCCCATTTGTTGAACTACGGCAGAGTATTCATGCAACACTATCGAGGTTCCGACAATTCCACTAAGCCACATAATTGATGTAGAAGTTTGACATCTTAACTCTGTCTTGCACTTATCCTTAGAGTATTCATCTCATAACATCTGCTGAATACCGATTTGAAGCGGCAAGCAACTTTAGATATGAAAACTATGTCATGGCTTACAACACTGGGGAGTGGAATGGTGAGCCTGCTTCGCTCGGGTTCTCACGACTGTTCAGCATATGTTATGAAAATATTCCATTTCGGACGAGAAATGCGCTGATTGCACTTCGATGTGGTTTTGTTGTTGTTAGACACCTTGGTGTGAATTTCAACACTCATCCAACGTGTGGCATTAAATAACGTTTTGAACGCTGCGAAGCCGGTCCACATCTGCTCTATGGGTCGCAACTAGAATAAACATGGTGAGACATCAGATGAAGCGCCAAGATGATTCATGACGCATATTGCGTTTTAGCGCTTTTCCATGTAACGAAACTTTTCTTCTCTATGTGCTTAGGGACATTGCGGTTTTAACAATTTGTACCATCTAGTTTATGAGTTTTTCAGTCGAAATGATGTCTCAGATGCATATGCTTGGCTTGATTAGTATGACGCAAAACTTATCGCCTGATATACATCGGGTCCTGCTCGAGAATCGTGAGTTCGAATTGTATCAACCGTCCTTGAAGAACCTTTTGATCGTAAGATGTAACATTATTTTGTTCCGATCTCCATTCTCTTCTGAAGTAAAGAAGACATGTATGCTGACGAAAAACGCTCAATTTTGTCATAAATTAATGTGATCTCTTTCCTTGACGTGCACACATATTGTGATCATAGTTCCTTCGTGAAAACTTGTGAAAATGGAAAACTGGATAAGTGAAAACTACTTAAACGACTATAGCAATTACAGTATTTCTTCACTGATGCAGAGATATTTGCAAAATCCGTGACCGCAGGTGTCTACGGTGGTGAATGAACGCGCTATTGTCCTTTCCGGGGAGTAACGCGTTCACCACCACACCATGCGGGTCCTTCGTTTCGCCTGTGTCTCAGCTAGTTCTATCTATCTTTTGCCATCAGTCGCTCGTTAGCGGGATTGATCTGGGGAGCCCCAATCGGCAACGAACCCAGTTAAGCTGAGGCTGTAGTTATAATCACAATTTACAATACCTCTGTTGATCAAAATTCTTCGTGTTCAGTGCTCATTAGAGAGCTTTTTTTGGAGAAAATCTTTCTATGCGTCTAATTACTTTTTTTGTAGAATTGGCGGTGGCGAATCCGTTTTATGGAGGGTCCTTCTGGAACGTTCAAGCTCCGCCACATTACCCTTTGCCACATTTTCGAGCACCGCCTAAGCCCGATAGCGAGATTTCAACTGAAGCTCGTTCTCGTGAAGAGCAACCGCTCGATTTGAGCAGAAAATCGGTTAGATCTCATATTTTTAGGTATATTCACCATTGTAGTCATACATCGACGTATTTAGGGATTGGAAACGATTATCGATATTGAAAGCGCAACGTATAGTCAGAAGCAGCGAAAACAAAGTCACCACCATCAACCATCACTACAGTCTATTGAAAAAGAGGCAACTGGGTCAGTGGCAGTAAAAAGTTGCTTAATCCTCCCGTAATACAGCGAATTTTTTCTACCGCTAGATTGGACCATTATGATAGATGCGTGCACATTTGTATATCAAAAATCCACCTCTTCTTTTCAGACAAGAAGGAATAATGAGGAACGGGTACGGTATGAAACGCAACTACAGCCAAATTGACCTAACTGCAGCTGTTAATGACATACGGTGCGGACGACTGGGTACCCGGCGGTATGTTTTCAGCTATGAAACAGTGAGGCAGGCTATAGTACCTTCATAGTTCTTCAATAAAAATTACTTTTACTACCACCACCTTCTTTTTAATAAATTTTTGCTTTTTTATCTTGGAATTTCCTGAAGGTATTGCTTCACCTAAAAGATAATCTCGGTTTGCATTTTCGTGTGCAACTAAAGTCCTTTGATCCAAAAAATTTAGAGCTTCTGTGGTCTACGGCATTCCTCGCTCAACACTCAGGAACAAAATTTATAAACTGGAAGCCGCCGAGGAGCAAGCTGGTCAGGCACCGGTCAGCAAGAGGAGGCGACCTGGAGGTCAAAGCAGTGCCGAGAAGAAGCTAGCAGAGCAAGTGGAACGGCAGAAAAAGTTTGTAGCGATTTAATTAAAGAAATAATTAAACTCTACATAAATTTGTTCTAGGTTCAGGATTTTTTTTTCAAATTTCGAATTTAATAGTTAGAATTCATTTGGCTGATTCACAGAATAATTATAAGGGTAAAGGATAACGCCCTCGGCGTTGATCAATCCCTGAGGGATGCGCCATGCATTCGACTTCATTAAGTATCGTTGGAGGTGATTGAATGCATATCTGGCCTTTACAATGACTCGCGGTAGCCTGTCGTTGTAACGAGCCAGTGCTGTTATCCTCCCAGACAAGTCTGGTACCAATTTGCCGACCCCGGAGGGATGGAAGGCTTGGTGAGCCATGGGCGCAGGAATCGATTCCACGTGCGTGTCGCAGTGGCGCCTCCAACCAGTGCGCCACACGCGCCCTACACAGATTAATTACATTTATGAAATTAGAGTGTCTCAGTCTTCAAAAAAGTTCCGAATGGAAGCAATCACTGCCCTGGAAAATAAAGACATTTCTGCGTGAATTATGGTAGCGGTAAACTGCCACTAGACCGACGTCATGGAGAATATCAAAGTGTTGTTGAATTTCAGAACATCAACACCGATCACTGATTATTCATCAATCTCGCCAAGCAGTGACGGGACTGAAGAAGAGGTGAGATTTTCATTGGCGTTTTTTTTGAATGTTAATTAATAGACATTTGTTGCAGAAGGCGGACGGTGCAGAAGCTCGCTTGGATAGCGACTGGACAACGAACTTGTGGCAGAGTCTATTCAGTCAAAACACCGTTCGTTTAATAGCAGACATTTTGTTTTGTTGCGAAACATCTCTAAATATACTGTCTTAGGCAAGTTTTGCGACTGAGATTATGAAGTCAGAGTCGAAGGACGAGAGTAAGAAGGAAGACCTGTCTGAATGGAAGAAAAGTCGACCCAAACGGGGACAATACAGGTGAGATCATCATACGATCAATTGTATTTAGTTTATTGAGACTGTCTATATCTACCATGGGCAAGGATGCGAACACTCCATAATCCATAGACTTCAGTACAGTTATTATTTCAATACTTACTTGTCTGTTTTATTTACCCTTTAGATTTTTTCTACTAAGCCATTCATAGCACTGCGAAAAACATGGACAGTGGCCAAAAAATCTGGCCATTGTTGAAGAAGCTATCAATGAAACAGCACAGCTTCATGGTGGGTTGAAGGATGTCAGGCAGTTGGATTCAAAGCAAGTCCTCTGAATTCACCTTGCCTCCAAAATCGAGCTCGTTTTTTTAAAACTAGATATTCTCATAATGCTGTTTGATTGTTGAAATTCGGATCAGGGGAAATGTCTTGAACTCAACCCACTGAGCGGTGCTCCATAAACACCGATTGCAAGAGAGTTTGTTTTATAAATGGTGGATCTCTCCTACAGGGTCTCCTAAGCTATGAGAATTTCAGTATTATCATTCATAGGAAACCTAGTCGCAAGGTGGCAAGCACCTCTTATCCACATGGTTTAGGTGGTGCCTGTGGTGATCGACTAGAAAAAATTCTAACGTTAGAAAATTCACGTGGAAGCATCTTTCTTTCTTAAACAGGCTTTCCACAGTCTTTAAGAAAGCCACCAAAGAACGAGCTAGTTGCTATAGTTGTGTATGACGTTGAAATCATCCGATAGTGTCTTGCTGCTGCTTTGCTCCTAAATGTTTGCTATTCCATTTTCGTTTCTACCTGTTTTGGTTTTTGTGGGTGATAAAAGTAAAGGTGACAACTAATAGTTTTGACCATTGTGTGAGTGAACACTGTGCATTTGATATTTATCATTGAGAAAACAACGTGAAAACCTTAAGCCAACTTCCTTCAAGTTGTGGAAGAAATTATTCTATTTTGAGACTTATACTAAATTCTTGCATCATCTGCCGTACTATACCTATTTTTCCTATCATTTTTCGGTCAAGAATTTATAACGAAGTCAGTAATATTAATGCTAGTTCAATAGGGAAAACTGACAAATGCTTTATTACGAACGCAAATCTTGAAGGCACTATATCGATCCCTGTTAATCCTACCTATGACATTTTCAATAACAACAGCAAGGCAAGCGAATGATTTTTTAAATCTGTTCTTTTTTTTTTAGAAAATACGATAAAAACGCTCTCGACGAGGCTGTTCGGAGCGTTCGTCGTGGCGAAATGAGTGTTCACAGAGCTGGGAGTTATTATGGCGTACCACACTCCACCCTTGAATATAAGGTGAATACCATAGTTAGTTATTTACTTCCTCTAAAACCGTTTACATATTTTTTTACGTTTCTAGAGCAATTTTGACGTTGTCCATTTCTAACCGCCTTTTTTTTTCTTAAAAAAATTGCGTCCTCCTGTGCAGAATGCAATACAGTGGCCGGAAAAGCTGATGACTCGTATGAGCAAAGTCAGCCATGAGTCTTGATGAAATCTTTTTGATTTAGGTGAAAGAAAGAAACTTATTGCGGAAGAAGAAGGACTCGCCTATGGTGAAGGAGATTTCCTTGATGCAGGAACCAATAACGTCTTTGGATATCTCAGAAGAGTCCGCAAGTCCAGTGATCACAGTATAGTTTGTTTTAAAAAAAAGACTTTTCCCTGTGTCATATAAGTTTTATGGCGTCAACTTCTCACCACGTTTCTGGGATATTTTTTTTTACTTGAATTGCTGTGTAACTTGTGTTTTTATCACTGTTATTTCTGTATTATATTTGTTCATGAAACTGTATGGTCAGTGTGTGTAATTAGTTTCGTGAATGTGTCTTTAAGAAGAATTCCGCTTTTTCCTGATTGAATCCCACAGCGTATTTAGAGCGTCCTTGAATTTGAATATAGCGACTGAAGTAATTAACTATTTAAGGGAAAGGAACTCCTATCGTGTTTGAAACGATAATGTTTTTTTTAATTTTACTACTTTAAATGTGGCAAAAAAATATGACAAAAATAACACGACCCAACTACAGCACGATGAGATAAGTGGAGACTGGGCAACATTGTCCGAAAAGTGCGTGGTTTTAGCTTTAAATTTCTTAATTTCAATTCTGAGAACTTTCTCAAGACGTTGTATAGATTGCTTTTAGTCTTTAAAATTAATTAGAAAATAAGCCGAATGGGTTCTTTAGTAGACGTAAAAGTTCTATAAGGAAGAATTAACGAAACTATTCATACTAAGCGCATCAAAAAAATTTTCGTGAACAGTCATCTTTTCGATATTGTCGCTAAGAATTGGTTTAAAAACTTTATTAAACGTTCATCCATGACCGAGAACTTAAAATTCTGTGCTAAAGATTGCTTAGGTAACTTCAAAAAAATCTGATAGAGAAAATTTTAACCATATCTCTCGATGCTTTCTTTACATACTGTCCGATGTACTCCTGCTAAAAAGCAGGCGTGTAGCACATTACTTGAAGATGTAAGAATCACAGACCGACTCGCTGGTTCAATCCACAGCCCTGAGTACACCATATCTTCTTTATTCGCCAAATTATTACCATACCTGTTTGTGAACACAAAACATTGGAAAGCCACTGCAACGCACTGTGTAAGCTAGTAGTCCATTCAATCACCTCTAACGACGCTTGGTGAAGGTAAATACATGTCGGATCTTTCAAGGATTTGACTCCAAACGCTTTCTCCTTTTATCTTTATTCTTAGCGAAATTCGCAAAGGTTTAAGATTATAGCAGCAAAGATATCTGCCGATTAAAAATGAAAAAACCATCACTTCTCAGTGTCCAAACCACTGTATGCTTTACAATCGTCCTTTTTTATATTCTACGAACAAGGTGTGATTGAACCCGTTTAGAAATTCAAACACAATTCGCAGTGAATTCTTTGATAACATGACCGCAATTCACTGTCGATCAACGAAAAACGGCCGCCTTAGTGTGATGTTGTCTTTTTAGTGTTAGTCGGATAGGAATTTAGCAAGGGTCTCTACGATTTCTTTCGTAGACTTCTTCTGATTCTACAGATTCCTCACTACTATGCCAAACGCTCCAATAACACACAGAGAAAGATGAAAATCTAAATCGCAATCACACGATCAACGGCTTCTTGAAGGACTCACCGTTTATTACATGCCTTCCACTGAAGAAGAACAGCTGATTAGCGCCGCATATCGTCGATTAAAGCACCACTCCACATTAAATGTCGATGCGAAGGTGCGGGGCGAGATCACGTGTGATTTCCCGGCATTCCTCCCTGCTATTCATTCTAGGGTTCCTGGTAATTATTCAAAGAGCCTTTAGAAGTTTGCGCGTTTGATCAATGCCGAGGTTAATAGAAAGTCGGTCATGGGAGTTAAAACTGCTCACTATTAAGCAGACAGGTGCGAGCTAGAAAAAAGATGAAAAAGTGGGGAAAAGTTCAAATGATTTTTCAGTTGTCTGCTCCTTTGTGATCCGTTTCATGATCAATCAAACAAATGTGGCCATAGAAAGATAAGGTTTCATTATTTTACTAGAAAAATCAATGCTGGACAAGGAATTGAGTGTCTAAAACCTTGACGTTGTTTCAAAAAAAAAAGCTCGACCTTGTCACAAAATAGGAAACAACTCTTTTGGAGGCAGCTAACACTTTGGTGCGTAG
Source organism: Angiostrongylus cantonensis (assembly GCA_009735665.1). Taxonomy (NCBI): domain Eukaryota; kingdom Metazoa; phylum Nematoda; class Chromadorea; order Rhabditida; family Metastrongylidae; genus Angiostrongylus; species Angiostrongylus cantonensis. The sequence goes on along the minus strand of MQTX01000219.1, from coordinate 182,946 downwards.
CTTCCAAGAAACAGTGTTGCATTGCGAGCGTTGGCTTGGGCAAAGTAAACGCAGTGCATTGCAGCCAATGCATTTATTTCTCAGTTGTTCATCCAGCTAAGAAGAGCATTGTTATCGCATTTTTTCAACTCATAATTTGTTCAAACTAGATGTTACATCAGGTGCCGGTTGGAAAAAGTTTTTCTCTATAGTCAATATTTTCCGAGAAATCTTTTCTCGACTACATTTTGCGGCGCAGCAGCAGCTGCTGCTGCAGAGAGCACCTACCACAGAGAATGTTGTCTGTGAAGAGCGCTCAAGAACGGTACAACGTGAACACTGAAGTCCCGCGCATTGAGAAATCTTTTCTTTTCAATCCTTTCAACGGTTTACCGCTTCATCATGGCTTGGAGCTGTTTCTGGGTGTCGGACTGCGATGTACAGCAGGGAGATTCGTCCCCCCAGTAGGGTCTCCCAAGCTGAGAAGGAGTCCGGCGTTTCCATCAGAAACCCTAGCTAAGAGTAAACCAATACCAGGATCCACCACCGTCCTGGCATCAAAGTCGCATAGTGGTAAATCTCTCTCTGATCCACAAGGGATGTGACTGCCTATCATGGTGACGACCTGGGGCAGACTTTGGCCTGGCTTTCCTCGGGATTTTAGGGAGCCACAATGGCTTAACCAGCAAGTCTCCGAAAAATGGTGATTATACTGGGACGCGCACAACTAGTGATGATAGACTGTTCAAGTAAGTAAGTAAGTTCCCTTCGATAAAATTATAAATCACCGAAATCTTTTTGCAGTGGTTTGGTGTTCATAGAATGTGCTTTTATCAGTGTTATTCAAACACCGTTTGTTTTTGGAAACCGTTTTTGATATAAGATGCGAGGCAAATGAATTTTAGATATTGACAGCTAATTTTCATTGGCTACCCATTTCAATTGTGGATTCGTAAAACACTCCCTGTCATCAACATCGTTGGATGATGTATCGTAGTAATACGTAGTAAATACCAAATAATATCTAAAGGTGTTTAATGCCGAACGTCTCTTCCTTAAGTTTGGACGTCTAGATCGATAAAGCAAAATTTCCTCTGTGACGTCGTCATACTCCCAATTTTTCAAAGCCTCTAGTTACGGAAAAATTATTTTCCTCACCTTTCATTGTGTGCTGGTTGGTACCAGACTTGTCAGGGAGGATAGCAGCACTGGCTCGATACATCGGCAGGCTACCGCGAGTCATTGTAAAGGCCAGATATGCATTCAATCACCTTCAACGATACTTAATGAAGTCGAATGCATGGCTCATCCCTCAGGGATTGATCAACGCCGAGAGCTTTATCCTTTTTTCAGCCATTATGTGCTCTGTTTTAAGTGGTTCATTTTCCTACTAGGCTAGCTCTGTGCCTTAATTACCTGATACTGATCGCTACGATTAAACAAAGGGTGACCGGAATAATCGCATCGCCATGGGCGTTTCGTGAGGAACTCCTCGCTAATTTCATTTTTCGTTGATAAAAATCATTAGCTGGATCTTCGTCACCGCCAGTTAGCACTTTTTTAAAACATGAAAAACGCGTTTACTTGATGCTCATGTCATTGTTGGGTGAATATCAATTTTTCGTAACTCTTTGCTATATGCTGTTGCTGTTTTTTAGAAATGAACTTCTATACTACAGTTGAAATTTCCTTCTTACCTATTTGTTTTCGAGTTCTTCGCTTATTAATTAACAGTGCATATTATGTACCGCATTCAAGGCTTAAGTATATAAATTTGTACCAGTACCTTTAAAAAAATGAGCTGCTCGACCAATGAAAATTGTTTTTGCACTTCTCAGAAACATTGTTCTGATTTGTAATAGCAGCGATCAGTCATAATTATTTAGGATCGTTTTTGTAAGCGTCGTCGGATCGTTTTGTTGACTCGTCGGATTCATCACTGTGGTGGTCTAGTGAACCATTAATGGCGATTTGAACGAGGAAGGTCAGCGACGGCGCCACTTTCCTTTTGGTTCGACGGTTCTCCGTTGTACGGATGAATGGAATCGGTATTTCTCAGTGTTTCGTTTTCACCGCGACCTCATTTCTTCTCACCAGACCGCTATCACTTTCTTTCAGCATCGAATTATTATTGTACCGCTAGACACCGTAGCTCATACGGTGACGTAGGGCATCCCATTCTACCCATATTGAACCATTCTCTACATCCTGTTAGCTATAGTGGCATGTTACATGATCTTTCGCTACATGCCTCCATTTTACCAAACGCAATGCTATTTGTTTTTCCTGCCGAATTAGTTACGTTTGTCTTTCTGCTTCTATCTCTCGCCTTTCTACTTTTGTGGTCTTTTTTCTCACTAAAAATCCTACGTATTTCCAGAACCGAACCCTTTTTTTCATTCTACCCCCCTTACGATGTTCTATAGTCTAAGTGGCAATCGTGTATAGCACATGCATAAACAGCTAATCCTAAACGTCTGCTATTACCAAATACTTGTACTGTGTTTAGACATTGAATCTTATCATTTTCGCAATATACTGAATGATCTTATTTCGATGATTCAAAGTATAACGCAGAGAATTGGAAGCTATGTACTGCCAAATGCCGGGATCTTTTCGAGAGGGTAGCCATTTACGAACGTTGTTACCCGCAACAGCTAAACGTAGAGCTTTTCTTAAACAGAAATTCCGCGGCTTCGCACTCAACATCTATTATTTCGCTTTATTAATCTCCAAAGAATACCAAATTTATTAAGCTCTTCAATTTTTGTTTCTAAGCGAGTATTCAAGAGATAATGTAATCCATATTCTCGGCAGCATTAACCGCTTTCGCGTTCTAAGTAATGAGATGTCCATCAGTATGTTGTTTATATTGGATAAAAAGTGAAAGTTACTCAGAAGCAAAAAATATTTCAAGATAAGGTAAGAAGTCTGATGTGATGATCTGGCATTCGTCTTTTCGATTGAATAGCTAGGACTCTTTTCTTAGCGAGTGATGATCTGTTGGCTCAACAAATCATGCATATTTATTTCCTCTTCACCTTTTAAGAAATTTCGAAGATAGTAGCATTGCGGAGACATTCATCATTTTTATGAAAAGTTGTATTGCATCGAATGGCTGTATTATACGTGAGGTTTGATCACGTTGAATGTAGGCAGGTGGTCTAGGAGAACATTGATGTTAAGCAAATGGTTTGGTCTGAAGTTAAGTAGTGGGTGAGGATGAGGTATCGAAACTACATATGCTTAACGTTTAGTCCGCCTACACGGCTGGTGATTACTTTAATTTCAAACGATTATAAGTCGACTGACGTAAAACCACCAGCACAAAGTGCCAGTATTATTTTTATTCTTTAAGTGAACCATAATAGTGTGGCGCAGTGGTAGGGATGCAGTTCATCACGAGGTGCTGCTTCGACCCCTCTCCTGGTTCACCAAATCTCTCATCTTTTAGCTGTCAAGGAAATGGTATCAGTATTGTCTGGAAACAGTGAACGTCCTGTTACTATACAATAACATATACGGATAACAATCCAAGTGTTTACACGTTGGGCCGGCTGTCTCAGGATCCTAGAGGGAGTCGATTCGACCAGAATTCAACGACATTCATAGAAAAGAATAAGCAAAACGAATCGAACGCAGGAAGTGCTGGGAGCAGCACAACACTTGTGAAGACGAGCCCAACAACAATGCTAGTCGGCTCACGTGAGCAACACGTGTACTCTCACTCCCTTCATTACGGCTCTGAGGAGAGCGAAACCCCCGAAACGTCAGCTATTCACCAACAACGACAACGACAACTTATATCAACTTCACATCGGCTCAATAAGATCAGATCATAAAAACATATGAATTAATATATTGATTATTTATGCCAATATTTATAGAAAATCGGGCTTTTTAATTTTAATAATAATAATGAATTTCAATAAACAGTCGGCATGTACACATTTTACGCGAGAAACACCTAAAGGTAACTGACTTCTATTCTTAAAAGCTCAAATAAACCTTTCAGAAAATGTCTACGTTACAAAGTATCATCTGAAAGTAGGAAAGAAATTCGTACTGGCCCATTGCTCCTATTCTGACCCGCTAAGCATTGAGAAGGCGACATCGAATAGTTGCACGTGTAAGCAAAAGAAGGGAGGAGAGGAAGCGATAGCTTGGCATAGCACAACAAATACACATTTTCAGGAACAACGAAACAGCAACGAGTCAGGTTAGATTCAAGAAATAAACCTTGCCTTAAAATAATACTTTGAACCAAAGTAAGATTTTTTGGAAGCTCCATTCCATCTCTAGCGAAATAAGAATCGCAATTCAAAGATACTTAAAAGTAGTATTAGTAGCTTTGAGCTTTCTCTTACAGTTATTCTGCAACACCGGACCTTTTATGCAGCCATTTAGTTCCTAACCGCCCATGCGACCATCTATATGCTACACAAAAATTTGTTAGCATTGTGTCTGTAGGTATTAAACATTCGGAGTACTTTGAAGAGTGCAAGGAAGTATATATCAGCGAAATAGCTAGAGCTCATTCTGTCCGCTTAAGAGAGCATCGAAATGAAAAGCGTGAAATCCGATGTAATAGAACACTAAGGACGCATACGCTCATTGTAGCGAAAATGTTGACATTTAACTCACAATTGTAGGTCTAGAATTAATCGCATAATTTCGCAAAAACCGAGAAGAGAATAAAGCTCTAAAAGCCCTCGGCGTTGATCAATCTCTGAGGAATGCACTATGCATTCGACTTCATTGAGCACAGCTGCAGGTGAAAGAATGCATATATTACCTTTACAACGGCTCACAGTTTCTCAGCGATGGATCGAGCCAGTGCTGCTATCCTCCCAAACAAGTCTATACCAAATTCCAACCCTAGAGGGATGGAAGGCTTGGCGAACCTCAGGCTAGGGAGTCAATCCCATGTGTGTGTCAAAGGACGCCTCCGACCACTGCGCCACACGCGCCCCTGAAGAGGATAAATGAATAAAATTAAAATAATTTCTAGATGAGTTCTAAAGACCTAAATCACGAATCGAAAAGATTAATGCTTTACTATCCTACATAGGGCGCGTGTGCCACTGCGGCGCGCACGTGAAATGCACCCATGGCTCACCAAGCCTTCCATCCCTTCGGGGTCGGCAAATTGGTACCAGACTTGTCTGGGAGAATAGCAGCACTGTCTCGATACATCGGCCAGCCACCGCGAGCCATTGTAAAGGTCAGATATGCATTCAATCACCTCCAACGATGCTTAATGAAGTCGAATGCATGGCGCATCCCTGAGGGACTGATCAACGCCGAGAGCTTTATCCTTTATCCTTTATCCTACATAATTTCGTGTCAAATCTCAGCCAATTTTTGGATCAATTCGGTTTCTTTCTTGATTTTTTGTTTTTGCTGAAAGATATTAATTTTCCTGCAATTAATTTTTTAACTGACCTCACCTACTGCCTTACGTTAACAGCTTACGTGATCTATTACTCCGTAAAAAATGTGAACAACAAAAACTGAATGAGTTCACCGCATGACAGCTTTTGAAGTTTGCGCCTTGATTTCACACGAAATTGTAGAACTGTTAACCCGTTGGTTACATATTACAAGTAGCAGCACCTTTCCGTCCATGCTTAAAAGAAGGCGATTTTGCCAAAATGTTAGCAATTAAAAACCGAAATAATACATATCAACAACATGGAGCAATTCTTATTATCGCTTTTGACCACTTTTTTCTATCTTGTTGAAACTAAATTTTCTTTTTCTGGAGCGAGCGATCCGCATGGTGTGGTGGTGAACTTGTTAACTCCCGAAAAAGGTAACAGCTCTTTCCTTTCTCACCGCAGACACCTGCGGTCTGGAGTTTTGCAAATATCTCAGCACCATTGTGGTTGTATAAAATTTCTTTGTAAAAACGAAATTAGCTCTCAGAAAGTAGCTGCTTACAAGTCAAATTGGACAAGTTTTCGTTATTCATTAAGGTGAGATAAGTGTCTAGCATGGACCACACAGTACACCCACTTAATAAATCAACTGTCCAATTTGCATAAAATTGCTCTTCCATTCACCTTAAGATCTTCACGATTGTCTTTTTTAACACGTTCTTTAAAGCATCCTATGAGACATCCTAACGTCACAGCACTGTGAGAATCTGCACTAGTCGACAATATTGCTTCGGTAGATAAGCTGCTTTTTGCATTGCATACCTACCTTTTGTCTGTAGTTTCGCTTCAGTTGGTGTTGTTTCAGAATAAGATGTACGAGTATTGGGCACTTCTAGTGCTACTGAACTCAGTGACCGCACAGTTCTTCGGTGTATTTAATACACGGCAACGGCCATCACAGATTGAAGCAATCGGAGACCAGTTCGGTGTTCGAGACGCAATTGGAGCATGGAGCCGAGTGCTACGCAACGTGGCAACTCAGACGAAGACTAGGCACGGTTTCTAATTCTTCCAGCAACGAAAGCAAGTTCTAGAAAAAAGTTCAGAAAGAAGAAAATAAAAAATATTCTAACTTTCTAGTTACTTTCTATTTTTTCACCATGACAAGGTATAATGTGAAGCAGAAGAATAAGGATGGTGAGATATGAGCAGAACTCAGGCCAGAACACGACGGAACCCGTGATTAAGCTTTCGGAGAGCTTACGTGCCATCCACTGCAGTAACCGAGGTCTCTGCTTTGTCTTCTTTCAGCTACTTCCTTGCTCTAACGGTCCTTATCAGTAAACGCTCGTCAACGGGAATGATCTGGGAAGCACAAATCCGCATTGAACCCAGTTGAGCTGAAGCTCCGGTAGAAATCGTATTTTCTAACTTTTATTTAATGCTTATTTTTTAAGGCTAAGTATCATTTACAGCACTAGTCCTTCCGTTGATCGTAGACTGACTGGAATGGAAGCCAGTGAATCTCATATTTCTCCCTGTCGCGTGGAAGAGTAGAGCGATGGATTCTGCTCGCTCTGAGGCCGAGCATCATAACCTTTTTCCAACGTTTTTGCGAACAACTCTGACCATTACGTGGGTAGCCATCGGCAGTAGGTTTGACATCCCGAAGAAGCTAGACACGAACAGCTATTGTCCATCTGTTGTCGCCCACGTGCAATACGTGTTCGGTCCACTTTATCTTCAACAGTTTGATGCATAAAACGACATCCTTAGTGTTTAATAGTTCACGATGGAGCTTTGGATCCCTTCGCTTACTTGTGTAATACGGGATATTCCTAGCATCGTCCTTTCGACAGCGTGTTCAATAACGCTGAGTGACCATTGATCCTACTTACACCGTGACCGGGTTTCTGACACACATGCTAAGGCATGAAAAGCCGTAGAGTCGAAAAGGTTGGCACGAAGTTGGATGTTCTTTGCTTTCTTGCACATATCTTTCATACTTTTGAAAACTTCCCAAGCCGCTCGTTTCGTCCTGCTTAACTCTGGATCTAAGTCGTTCATCATGTTGATATCCGGACCCACATTGGCGAAGCTGGATCATTCGGAGATATTTCTAAGCTCTGAGACTGAATGGAGCATTAGAAAACATGCCACTCCTCTTGAACATTTTTTTTGATCTTTCAAAGACCAATTTTTCCACAGGCTTTATTGAAGTCGGTAAGCATTCATTGCGCTTGGCTAATGTTTGTTGTCTTAACAACGATCTCATCAGCAAAGTGAAGACGGTGTAATTGCCAACCTCTCATCGGCTTTCACTCATGTTTTCCCATTGCAATGTTCGCATGACGTTCTCGGTAGTGGCGGTAAATATTTATGGCGAGATTGTATCAGGTTTTCTAACCATATGGAAACATTTGTAGACTAGTGAAATTTTTGATGAGGGTATTTTACAGAGCTCACGAAGAATGTTTATGTATTGAGTAAGACGCCCTTACTCTCCAGGGTTCCCGTAGCTGTTTCTATGACAACTGAGTCAAAAGCGAAGTAGTAATAAACCAGGCCGACTGTCATCTAATCTCAGCCTGAATGACCAATATAGTTGTTTAGATCATTCAGCTTTAGCTGTGTGCTAGTTACTCTAATACCGACTGCTACAGGATGAGTTGTCGATACGAAAAGAAATCATTGCTAATCGATTAGCAATCAACAACTGTCTTGTTTGAAATAACATCGCATGATGTGCTCGTTCATTCAAGCGGAGCACCACTTAAGAAGATTTGACTTGATGCGAAAACGAAGCCCCACATCGACGGTGTGAACGGTACGAAAGACTGTGGATCATCAAAATCATCGTTTCTGAGGAAGGTGAAAAGGTCGAAACGTCAGCAGAATAAAAGTTTTATAACAACCTCGTCTATGCTGAACAATTCGAACAATGTAGTCAAAAGCTTTCTTCAAATCGGTGAAGGTGAAACAGAGCGGTCTCTTATACTCTCGCTATATATCTGTGATTCTTGGTCACCTTTCTGCATTATTTTGCGTCGTATCAGCTCGACTGTTCCTGGAGACAGACACCTTCTGGTGACTTTCGAACTTTCAGCTTTCACAGAACTTGCTTAACGATGTTGAATGAACCTGTTGTATTATTTCTTGTCGATGTTATCGAGAGGGGCATATTCCCAACAGCAGGAAAACAAACTGAATAAATCCAAGTTCACTGCAGCTTTTGGACTTCATTTTCTGATTCCAGTAATTTCTTCTACTTTCGACGAGAAAAATATCTTGCACGAAGGAGGCGATGGTCTGATCACGTGTAGAATTTTGGAGCAAAAACGATATCACTTAGGCAAAACCTCCAATTTACTATGATGCATTCTATTTCGTTATGGTACTCTCCACCGGAAGACTCTCACGTCCAGCGTTGAGCATGGAGCTTCTGGAATTGCGAATTGCCATTAATGGCCTTGCTCGTCATGGTAAACTCGGACAGCCGCTCACCCTGCTCGCTCCATTTTAATCTGTGGATTGCAATGTAACGTTCTTCAGACATTCTTCCTGGTCCAATCTTGGCGTTGAAATCTTTAGCAGTGAACTTGAGGAAAGCATGGCTTTCTCTGTAGAATTTTTCCAGTATCTGTTCGGCTGTCGACGTGCTATTCTGGTAGCTGTTCGGATGAGTTGATATTGATGGCCAAACTCGTGCTGACAGAAACTCCGACGAGGCAGCTTTTTCCGTCGTCGCGTGTTTCGAGGAACATTCCTCTTCGGTGTCATGGCCAGCTTTGAAGACGTCGCATATTCTTGCCTCTGCCAGTCCGATGACGTTATACCTTATCCACCTTGCTTGCATCACCAAGTTCTCTATCAGCGACTCAGATTCAAGTGAGAATGTATTGTATGTGGTGATCGTGCCTCAGACCTGCGACAAGTAGGCAGCCTGGTAAGGTCCTCATTTCATCAGCCTCTCCGAAATCGTCCCACCCAAGGCTGAAGAGTACCGGAACTCTTCATGGGTCAAGGGAATGAGACCCACTTAATATACTGCATTTAGCATTTTGATACATACGTATAGCATGCCGAGCGCCAAATGTTGCGGCTGGGTGTAATAATGAGCAGCCTGCCATTCTTTCCCATAGTATACAGGGAGCTTATTTGTTAGAGGCGACTCCTAACCGCCCCACATAATTCTTTGACACATGATTGCAGAGTTTTGCCGAATTGACTTATCAAATACAATGCGCATAAACGAGAACATACCCAAGCACCCACATGTGAGTACACACTCGAAGACACAGAAGGTGTGTGCGAAATCAGCATATCAGGAAAGGGTAGTCCATCCCCTGGATCCACCTTCTTGCCAGGAAAGAAAGGCTGCTTCTGATTTTGCGATTAACTCCCCATACGCCACGTGGGAACGTACACGTTGTTTCGCGACTAGGCGGCAGAGATTTCTTCCATGAAATACTTAGTACAGGATATGACATTTAACGCATACACAAGAATGTTGAGATATGAACAAAACTGGGAACCTCAGTTGTGCTTCGAACTCGCGAATGCCGTTTCTGAGGTCTCATGTGCTTAGTACTATACCAACCGAGAACCTTGCTTTACCTTTATCTCGGCATGAAAATAAATTTTGGGGTGTTTGGAAAATGAGACTCTGTTGCTAACATTTTAAATATCTGAGCTAGTCCAGCTCATTACAGCAGTACTTGTAACAGGCCTTAATAATTTAGGTGAAAACCGTCTAAATCTACAGATTTCCAACAACACTTCGCAAATGTAATTGTTCATCGCATAAAATTCTTAGCTTCAAGAACTGGGATATTTTAGAGGCATTTTCATTAGCAGCTCCCTTGTTAGAGATTGGTCCAAAAGTGCTTGCAGAGGCGAGAGAAAAATTAGCCTCTGGTTGGAGAGACTTGCGAT